>JAHRIG010000025.1:160175-184122 GCA_020311275.1 Eira barbara
CCCCCGCGACTCCGTCCCTTACCGCGGGAACCCCGCCCCCGCCCCTAACTGTGGGAACCCCGCCCCGAGGGCCCGCCCCCGGACCCCGCCCCTTACCGCGGGAACCCCGCCCCGCCCCGCGGAGCGTCCCCCTCCACAGTGGACGGATCCCCCGCAGCTGCGTCCCGCCCCTCAACCTGAAGTTAGTCGCCCTCCGCCACAAAGGCACCGCCCCCACCCCCAGCGCCCCCGCGCGGACTGGGTGCGCATTACTTGGTTTTTGAAGCGAATTTCTTGAGTAGGTTCTTGCCGCAGGAGACCGGCGAGCCACGCAGGGCCCGCGCCCCGCCCGGAGGGAGAGCCGCGGGGCCCCCGCGGAGGAACGCCCGGAGCCCCTCGCGAAACCCGCACCGGCGGAGGATTACCGCCCACATGGCTGCGGCGGCAGAGCCTGCAGGGGCAACGTGAGGCGACGCGCGGTAACGTGAGGCGGGGCGGGGCAACGTGAGGCGGGGCGACGCGGGGGCGGGGCGACGCGGGGCGTGGCGACGCGGGGCGGGGCTGTAGGACCAGGCGGAAGCACGCGTCGGGAGGTGAATGCGGCGCGCGCTGTCATCCGGCGCCGGGCGACCCGCGTACGCAGCGACGTCGGGGCGGGGCGACGTCCTCTCACGCGAAGTGCGCAAGGGCGGGGCGGGGTCTAGAAGCCGGGGCGCGCGGGGCGACGTCGGGGGGCGGGGCCTGCAGTCCGGGAGGGCGGTGGGGGCTACGGCGGGTCCGGCCGACACGCGCGGCGGGGCGGCTGCAGATGCGGAGGGCGGGGAGGGGAAGTGCGGGCGAGCCGGGGCTTCCGCCGCCTCGGCAGCCGCCCGTGCGCGCCGGAGGGAGGCAGCCCCGTGCCTGGGGGCCCCACCCGGCTCGACGGCCCGCGCCGCTCCGGCCCGCACCCCCGGGGCCGCAGGCCCGGCGGGAACGGGGCGCGCGGACGCCGGCGCCGGCAGGTCGCAGGGTCGGGGACGCTGTCGCCCGCGGCAGGAGGGCGGGCGGCCCCGGGAGGTGGGGACGAGCCTGGGGTTCACCGCAGAGGCGGGCGTGGGGACGGGACCCCGGCCGCCGGCCCTGCGGAGGGACCCCGGCCGCCGGCTCTGCGGGGCGACCCCTCGGAGCCGCCCGGAGGCCGCCGCGGGAGCGAACGGCGCGCGGAGCTCTCGGCGGACCGCGCTCCTGCCCGCTTCCGTGACCCGCGCTCCCGCGGCCCCGACCGAGCCGGCCGGGCCCCTGTGGCCTAAAGAAAATCGACGGGGCCGCGCGACGCGCCCCAGTAAACACACAGTGAGGTCTCCCGGTTGGACCCGGATCGCACTGACCGGCCGCCTAGAGCTTCGGCAGGCCCGGGAGGGCGGCGGGGACGCTCTCGGCTCCCGCGCGCGGCCCTCGGGGTGCGGCTTCACCCAAGGGCGGTCCCCGACGGGCGCGGCCCTGGTTCGCAGGGGGTCTCCGGGCGCACGCCCGGGTCGGAGGGGGAGGCTGTGCTGGTCTCAGGGCACCGCCCCTCCTCCAGCCCCAGGACGTGGGGGCGCGGCCCAGCCACACCCGGGCTCTCGGCCCACGACGGCACGACACTGGCCCGGCCAGCAGAAGAGGCCCTCGGGGCTCCGGGTGATGCAGGGGCTCGTCCCCGCATCACGGGCCGGGCCCCCTGCGACGAGTAGCGGTGTTCGGGGGTGGGGGTGGGGGGCTCGTTACCTGGAACCAGACCGGGGAGCAGGGAGAGGACGGGAGTCAGCCCAGAGAAGGGAGAAGTGTTCCAAGGGCAGCAGCGGACTCACACGGACGGTGACCCTAGCCGCCAGCACGAGGAGAGCGCAGCAGCCTGACCCGGCAGAGCCTCTTGACTTTTTAAGATTTTTTAAAAATTTATTTGACAGAGAGGGAGAGATCACAAGTAGGCAGAGAAGAGGAAGCAGGCTCCGGGATGAGCAGAGAGCCCGACGCGGGACTCGATCCCAGGACCCCGAGATCATGACCTGAGCCGAAGGCAGAGGCTTTAACCCACTGAGCCTCCCAGGCGCCCCACCTCTTGACTGTTTTAATACAAAGGCCAAAGCCTCCATCCTCTAGGAATCTTAGGGACCCCAAACCTGCAGAAATTCTCTGGGGATACTTGTGATTTATGTCAATGCACTATGACTGTCCTTGCCCCCAGGCCTGATCCAAGTGAGGCAGAGCCTGTAACACCCTTGCAAGGGTGGGAACTATTCAGAAGACTCCTGCCCTGCGAGCAAGGAGGTGGGCCCTACCATCCAGCAGCACACACGGGATACCAGTCTCAGTGGGAGGTGATCCCCACCTCTTGGACTCAGAAAGGACGGAGTCCTGGCCAACTGCAACAACCCTGCCCACAGAATTTGGTGTCCAGGCGAGACGAACCTGAACTGCACCAGCACAGCGCTGCAACAGCGGCGGGGTTGCTATCGAGGTAACAGGATGACACCAACAACCTAGACCCCTGGACTTGCCCTGTGACTTGGTAGTGAAGCCACCAAAAAAGCTTACTCAGCAACAGGTGCCCCGAGCTTCCAGGTTTCTGAGTAAGTTGACAACTGTCTAAAATGCTCGTGCTTCTTACTGGATACTGACATTCATCTGTTCTACATGAGTGGTTCTCAAACATTTGGTCTCAGGTACACTCGGGTCAATCTTTTTTTTGTTAAATTTTCTTTTTTTTTTTTTTAAAGTAGTCTGCATGCCCAGTGTGGGGCCAGAACTTACAACCCTGAGGTCAGGAATTACACATACTACCAGCTGAGCCAGCCATGTACCCCAGGACTCCTTTACACCTTTAAGTTTTTTAACATTTTATTTATTTGTTTATTTGAGAGAGAGCAAGTAAGGGGAACAGGGAGAAGCAGACTCCCCACTGAGCAGGGAGCCCCATAGGGCTCAATCCCAGGAGGCAGATGCTTAACAGACTGAGCCACCCAGGCTCCCTTCTTTACACTCTTAAAACTGAGAACCACAAAAAAACATTGTTTTTATGGGTTTTATCTGTCAACATTTATTGTATTGGAGATTAGAAAAATACTAGTACAGCAACACACACTGCATTAGTTGTCAGCGATGCTGTCCTCAGGCTGTACTGAACCATCCGAGAGGAGACAGCATCTTACAGTTCAGTGAAAATAACGCCGACTGTACAGACCGCTCAGAGGGTCTCCTGACCACATTCTGAGAAAGTATGCTAAATAAACTTTTCTTTTCTTTTTTTCAGAAATGTAAGTTCTGTGGTCAGTCTTGGTAAAGTTAGATATTAAATTTAGTTGTAATGTCAGACTTCCAACGGACAGTAATTTGCTTACTAGACACAAAGCTGGAGGAATCAAACCTGGGAACCACTACCTTAATGAACGACACCAAGATTCAAGATAAACGACGTGACGAAGACCCCAGTCCCCCGATCGATGGGTCAAACACACAAACATGAGCGCCCGCGTGGCTCCGTCGGTGGGGCGTTCAGCCCTAGATCGAGAGCCCCGATTGGCCTCTCGCTCACAGGGAGTCTACGTGAGACTCTCTCTCCCTCACATCGGCCCCCCGTGTACATGATGCTCCCTCTCTCTCCCTGAAAAAATAAACAGGGCGCCTGTGTGACTCAGTCAGTTAAGTGTCTGCCTGCAGCTCCAGTCATAGTCCTGGGGTCCTGGGATCGAGTCCTGCGTCGGGCTCTCTGCTCAGTGGGGAGCCTGCTTCCCCCCGCCCACCCCTTGCTTGTGTGTGCTCTCGCACGTGCTCTCTGTCTGACAAATAACTAAAGTCTTTTAAATAAAAATAAAATGTCCTTAAAACAAGACACAGAAGCAAATTAAGCAGAAATAAATGTAAAATTCCATGCGTAAAAGACAATTGAGGGAATACTTTCGATTTTTGCTGACTAAAAACCTAACACACTGCGCATGAACGGGGCCTGCCAGCAGCACGGGCTGCGGAACGAGCTCGCGGGCTCAGACCACAACACGGCCTATGCGCAGGTCGTGCAAGCACGTCCTCAGAGGACCTCCCGAACCAGAGCGCTGGAAGCGGGGACAGGCAGGCGCCTGGAAATGCCACCGTTTCGGCTGTGACTGCAGGCCCTGAGACAAGCTCAGACACACACAGCGGGGGCGGCGGCTCTGAGGCTCCAGGAGGCAAACCAGGGCCACCGGGTAAAGCGAGGATGCTCTGGCTGGACAGGAGCCAGGCCGGCCCGTCCCCCCACAGGGGCCGCCGCCCAAGAGCCCGGACCCCCCCCTCCCATGCAGACGTCCAGCCTTTTGCAGAACCAGACCGGTTAGCAAGGCCTGCCTGGGCCCCTGCACAGCCCAGACCCCCCGGTCTGTGGCTTAACAGCTGCAAGGGCGGAAAGCAGTGACTGTGCGGAGCGGCCTGAGCCTCGGGAGAGACGGCCGTTGCGCCCGGCTTGCTCACGGGGGCAGGGGCTGTGGGCACGTCATGTCCAGCGCCGCCGCTTTGATGGCCCCGGTCTGGAGAGCTTCCACCAGTGCGTCCTGATCCACTGACAGACCTGAGTTAACGGGACGAGGCCTCTGTGTTACTACGGTCGGGCAGGACCCAGGACGGATGCCTTGGTCACCACCGCTGCTACTGCAGACCCGTCTCGATCCTGCCAGCGGCTGACCAGGAGCTTCGTTCTGCTGGTTCCTCACCAGATGTGGGAGCCGGCCTAGGCCAGGCGGAGCGCTGAGCCCCGCACACAGCTTGTCCCGTGCACAGCTCACCGGCTGAACCCTCCAAGAACCTGGCAAAGCCTGTGCGTCTCACATGGGAGGAACTGAGGCCTGATGCCAGGCCACACAGCTCCTAACTGATCAACCCACATCTGAGCCCAGGTTCATCTATCCTCAGGCCCTGGGCCGGTCTCACGCTACACAGCGCCTCCCCAGGTCAGGAACCCGGCCCAGACTGCCGCAAACACACTTTAAAAACGAAGCCACCACAATCCACAACTGTCATTTCAAATTCAGAAGGGCAGAAGCTGAGAAGAAAACCCTTCCTCGAGGCAGAGACCAGCAAGGAGCCCGACGACCGGCCTCCTGATGGCTGACCGTCAGGGCAGGCCCAAGGGTCAGGACACAGAGCACCCCTGGTGTGTAGGGGCTGTGGCTGGAGAAGCCGCGTCCCACACCCTTTTCTGGGCTGTTTTCCCAGCATCTTGAGCACATTCGCCAGCCTCTGACATTGCGGAAGCTCGTCCTTCCTGCTCACCTAGAGGGTCTGAATTGTCACTGAACCCTCAAGCATATTAGCTCAGCCCCGTGCGGTCTTCTCGTCTTCTGACATCAGCTCTTTTAGGGTTCCGGGACGCAGTTCCTGCGTGGGGTAAAGAGATTCCCACACGTTCAAGGCTAAGCAGTCCTCGGGATACCAGCAGGATGTCTGAGAATTCAACTCAGTCCTGACACTGTCTACCTTGGACACAGCATCCGATCCCACAGGTTAAGGACTCAGTCCTGTAAGACGGCCTCCTGCCCCCGAATTCAGACGCTCTTTGGCAGTCCCCGGCTGGGGCTTGTGCTTCTGACCGACCAGCTGCAGACTGGCCGTTCCAGTGACCTCCTCCTGAATCTGCTGCAGCGGCTCACGGAACGCAGGGAAGGGCTCACGGTGACCTGCTGGTTGAAGGGTGGGAGTCAGCAGCCAGACAAGGAGGCGCCCGGGGACAGGTGGGGGGGGGGGTGTGTGGCGTTTCCACGCCCTCTCCTGACAGCCGCTCGTCCCAGTCTCCGGGAGCTCTCCAGCCCGAAGCTTCCGAACCCACTCCTTTTGGGTTTTTTTTTTTTTTTTTTTTAAGATTTTATTTATTTATCTGACAGAGATCACAAGTAGGCAGAGAGGCAGGCAGAGAGAGCGGGGGAAGCAGGCTCCCCGCTGAGCAGATAGCCCGATGTGGGGCTCGATCCCAGGACCCTGAGATCATGACCTGAGCTGAAGGCAGAGGCTTTAACCCACTGAGCCACCCAGGCGCCCCTCCTTTTGGGTTTTATGGAGGCTTCTTTGCATGGCCACGATGGATTAAATCATTGGCCATTGGCTGACTGAACGTCCAGGCCCTTTCCCCTCCCCAGAGGTCAGGCGTGGGGCGGAAAGTTCCAACCCTCTGATCGTATGGTTGGACCTCCTGGTAGCAGCCCCGCCCTTGAGTGAGGGGGTTCCAAAAGTCACCTTCATTAACAAAAGTCACCTTTATCACTCTCAGCACTTGGGAAGTTTGGAGGGTTTGGGGAGCCAGGAACTGTGGATGAACACCACAACTGAATGACCGAATACGTATTTCTTATAAATTACAATCTCAGGTGGCAAACACTGTTTTTCTCATTTTACGGATGAGACACGGTGGCTGTTGGTAGCCCCGGGTGTCACGTGTCCTCTGGCCCGGAGCCCCACAGAAGTGCCTGGCTTGCATGTCTGACAGCAGCACGGATCCTCGGTTCTTTATAAACACACACCAAACAACCCACAGCACACGCAACCACATCTTGTATGTATGTAAGCACAAAGCACTCCATAAATGTCGAAAACCAAACTAAGTTACTTATTTTTTAAAGCGAAGGTTTAGAAAATTCATCTCCATAAATCCTGCTTGATTACACCTGGAAAACCAAACTGTAACGCCTCTCCCCCAAGTAGATGTCCCAAGTGGGCTGTGAAAGCCACGACTGTATCGTTCTCATCCTCTTGTTACTAATCTGAGCTTCAAAATGACGTGGAAACAAAAATCAGAAATAGCTCCGAACAGGAAGGAGACTCCCTCGCATTCAGCACTCCCCCTCCGCCCCCGCAGTATACGGGGACTTTCAGACACCGCGGCCATCGGCAGAAAAGCAGATCAGAGGTGCTGACGGCCAGGGTGTTTCTTCCCACATGACCGTCGGGCCCCGCGGCCCGTGCTCAGCAGACACCTGTACCTCTGCCCACGCTGATGACAATGGCCGTGGGCTTCATCGGACTCAGCTCCCTCTTCCCAACCAGCCTCTGGGTCTGGAACGTCAGGCTCACAGCCAGCAGCATCAAGTCCAGTCGCCGAAGCAGGTCATCCAGACTCTCGATAAGTGGCACTAACAGCTTCCTCCTCCTCTAATTTCCTATGAAGGGAACAAGGAAGAAAAACCATGTTCTCAATCAGAAATTCATCACGTCGCCCCAGGAAGGAGTTTCTGAGGGAGCCAAGGATGCAGCCTGTCGCTGCTTGGTCCAGGACCCATGGGAACCCTGTGGGCATGTTTGGGTTCTCTGGGGGGAGGCCGCAGGGCCTGTGGAATTTCATACCACACTGGGGCTCCCTGAGGCCAGGAGCTGCTTGTCCCTTGAACCCCCAGAGCCTGGTACAAGTCTGACGGTCCATCAGACATACCCTCAGTGACGACAGGACATCAATGAAGGGAAGTAGGTCCCAGTCCAAGTTAGAGCACGAGCACCTGCTTCTGGGACCACAGAGCACCCCGATGTGGGCAAACGCATCTGGGTTTCCCAGAAAACATACCAACAGAACCGGAGGGTGCCTGGGAATGCTGCTTCTCACACAGGGAGCAAGGCCCCCAGGGTCTGACGGAGGGAACCTTTGTGTTCTGCTTTGGTTCAGTCCTAACCCTGCTCTGGTCCCCAAACAGCTGGCTGTTCAGAGGGATTCCAAGGCCCAGAGGTTACAGGTTCCTGGGCAGCGCCACGGCGCTACAAACACAGAATTCCAAATTACCCAAATCCTCCCCTAACACGTGTTTGGGTCAAGGGACGGCCCCGAGGAAGAATGGATACCGTGCCCCCATCACACACTCCATCACACAAAAACCCTGGCATCTCTGTGCCTGTGTTCATTGCCCTGAAGTCTCTTCACTGTCTATGGTGCAAACACTGGCTGGACACACCATCTCCCAGCTCACCAGGCCTCCATGAGCTTCTCACCAGCTGGGAATGTGGTCCACAGGCAGTGGGAGGCCCCCGAAAGGTTGTAAACAATGTCCATCATCTGGCTGGTTTGCAAGGAGGGCTGGAGGTTAAAGAGCAGCAGTGAGAAGCCCCATAGAGTATGTATTTCAGGTGAGAAAGGAGGGGGCCGGAGCCAGCGGCATCGGAGAAGTGAGAGAGAACAAGCAGGTCTGCTGCTGTGCGGAGACAGAATCGTAAGCCCGGGCATCGACCCAGGGAGGAGCCCGCGCATGTCACTGAGGGCCGACACGACCTTCCGTATTAAAGGGATCAGGCAAGTTGCCTGGTGCTCCATAGCAACAACAGCTTTTCCCTTTCACTGTAGAAATTAAAGCCTCTTTTCTGGTGAATGTTTTCAATTAAAAAAAAAAGTCTCAGCCACATTTCCAGGTAAGCACAGCCGCTTCCTCGACCACCATTCTTATTTTTTGGAGAGAAGGAGCAGGGGAGGACCCTATACCCAAGCCATACTGAAGGCAGCGACAGTGTGTTAATTTCAGGTCCGTTTCCTGCATGTCTACCTGCATCTCCTGTTGCGATAGAGAATCCTCGTGTCGCACGCTCTGGCTCTCTGAGCCATCTCACAGCCACTGCTGCCCACACTGACGATTCCCAGAGTGGCCCCGGCCACCTCCTGACCCATCCAGTTTGTAGAAACATCTCTGTGTCTGGTGCACTGGCCAACATATGACCTAAAATACACAGGGGACAGAGCGAGCAGCGGGGATGGCACCACACACAGAAAGCCACACCCACACCCTTCCCGCACCACAGACGCACCACAGACGAGGCTTCTGCAAGGCTGGAGGGACAGATGAAGCTTCCTCATGACAGCACCGAGCGTCCTAGTAGAAAGCTGTAAAACACCAACTTCTTTTACGTTAAGGAAGGCCTTCTCGTAGAAGCGTGTCGGCGTCGGCACGTGTGTGCACCCGAAGAGCCTGGTTCTCCTTCCTCCTTCCTCAAGCGCCTTCGTACCCAAGCTCACCAGGAGGATGGGGGATCCTCCCAGAGATGGCCAGGGCGTGCAGAGGCCTGGGGCTGCCTTCTCACTTGGAGGCCTTCACCCCGGGGCAGCATGCTGACGGACCAAGGAATGACCCCAAGGGCATTTCCGCAGAGACGCCGTCAAGGAAACGCGTGGAAGCCTGTGGGGGTGGACGTGGCGGCTGTTGTTCAGACGGCCAGTGCCAGGTGCAGGCGAGCTGGGCTCAAGCCCCGGGTGAGCTGCCGAGAGCGGCTCCAATTCCCAAGTGCAACAAAGCCCTAAGTACGGTGTGAAGAAGTCGGGGCCCAGCGGAGACTTGTAGTTTGAAGACCCGAGCGCGTGACCGCGTCTGGTGTCGAGTGTCTGTCATGCGCACTCCTTGGAAAACCAGCAACTCCAGTGGCCATTTCCCTGCCACGACTCTGCGAGCTGCCGCCAGCCGAAAGGCCGTCCCCATGTCGGCCATGGGGCTGGACACAGCCTGTGGTGTGTCGGCCACCCTCACACCGAAGCTGGCAGCAGGCTTCAGGTCCAGGTGATCAAGACCTACTCCGCGCGCTTCCGCCCCAGAGGGACACGGCTTGGATCTTTGGGCCAAACTGCATTTCATTTTCCAAATTTTCCTGCTTGGTAATGAGATTAAGGTGTTTCTGCAGATGTCCAGCACGATCTTCACATATACCGTAAGACCCTCCCAGCGCGGACGCCAACACGCCAGGGAAGTCCTGATCCCCCACGGCCTGCCGGAAGACAAGCGCAACGTCTGCTGTCAGCACGTCTTTAACAGAACAATCAGTGCTCCTCGACTGCCCTTTTAGGGTTCTGAGTGCCCAGTTCCCAACATGGTGGCCCCCGCCCTCACTTCCGTGCCGTCCTCAGGGTACCAGCTCAGTGTCTGAGTGTCCAAGGATTCAACTCAGTTGTGACACTACCTACCCAAAGACAGCATCGATCCCGCGGGCTACGGGCTGCCCCACCCCCACCTCCGACGCCCGTCACAGGCCTCAGGCCGCTCCCTGTGCTTCCGGCCCACGGGCAGCCGGCAGTTTCCAACCACCCCCTCCTCACGTTCTTGGAACTCTCGAGAGCGGCTCACAGAACTCAGGGACACGGCCTCCAGCTTCCCAGTTCCTCAGAGGCTGTGACAGAGGACAGGGAGAGTGAGATGCCGACGACCGAGTTTCTGTCCCCATGGAGCTCGGGGCCGGCTCACCGAGGAAGAGTTCCGGTTCCCTAAGCGTGGAAGGTCTCTAGAAAGGACCAAAAAGCTGACCTCTTGGGGTTTTATGGAGGCTTCACTGCGGAGCCAGGATTGATGAAATCACTGGCCCTCGGCTGAGTCAACCTCCAGCCTCTCCCCAGAGGTCGGCTCGGTGGTCACAAAGCGCCCGGCTTTACCCGACCTGCCATCAGTCCCAGGCAGGCCCCGTCAGACAGACCCAGCCTCACCGTGGTGCCACGGTGCCCCGGGGGTACAGAGGGGGCAGCTGGCTGGGCAGACCAAGGAGGTCCCCACCCCTGTCCCAGGGGTCCTCTCTGTCCAGTCCCCACCCCTGTCCTAGGGGTCCTGTCTGTCCAGTCCCCACCCCCGTCCCAGGGGTCCTCTCTGTCCAGCCCCCACCCCCGTCCTAGGGGTCCTCTCTGTCCAGTCCCCACCCCCGTCCCAGGGGTCCTCTCTGTCCAGCCTCCCTTCCCCCCAAGTCCCGGGGTCCTCTCAGTTCGGACGCGAACCCCACCTCCTTGGTCCGCCCAGCCAGCTGCCCCCTCCGCACCCCCGGGGCACCGTGGCGCCGCGCTGAGGCTGGGTCTGTCCGACGGGGCCTGCCCGGGACTGACGACAGGTCGGGTAAAGCCGGGCCCCTCGTGACCACCGCGGCGCCTCCGAAAAACGAGCCCGCGGGGCTCGCCCCTGACCACCTACCGCACGAGCCGAGCGCCGCCGGGAACCCCGGGCCTGGGGTGTCGCGCGCCTCCCAGCGCCGGGCGCGCGCCCCACGTCGGCGGACACGCGCACGCTCACGTCGGCGCGCACGCAGCGTCCGGCACGCGTCCGCGCCCGGAAGGAGCGCAGCGCGGGACGCTCTAGTCGGCTGAGGTGCGGGCGGCCGGGGTGGGGGGCCGGGAGGGCAGTGGGGCGGGGGGGGGCAGCCCCCACGGGTCTCCGCGCCGGGGCTGGGGTCGAGCTCGGGGTCCAGGCGGGGAGCGGGGTCCCGGCCGCCCGCCGTGGGACCGAGGGCGGCGGGCGGGGTGTCGCGCGGCCCCGCGCCCCCGTGCCCGGCAGCCCGCGGGAAGGAGCGGGTGCGCGCAGCTCTCGTCGCAGGCCCCGGACCCGCCCGAGATGTCGTACATGCTCCCGCACCTGCACAACGGCTGGCAGGTGGACCAGGCCATCCTGTCGGAGGAGGACCGCGTGGTGGTCATCCGCTTCGGGCACGACTGGGACCCCACGTGCATGAAGATGGACGAGGTGCTCTACAGCATCGCCGAGAAGGTAGCGCGGCGCCCCGGGGCCGGCCTGGGGCCCGGGCGCGGTCGGCGCCCCCGCTTGGCCGCCGGCGGGGGGCTGGGGAGCGCGGAGGTCTCGTTCACGCCGCAGGTCGGGGCGCGGTCGGCGGAGGGAGGAGGAGGTTCGCGGGCGCGTCCTTCCCTGCGGCCCCGACGTTGTCCGCACGAGCTCCCGCCTTTCCCCGGGACTCCGTGATTTCCCGGTGCCGACGGGGTGGACGATTCCTGGCCGCAGGGTCGCGAGCAGGACTCGTGGGGACTAGCGAGCCGGTAGCGTCGCGGGAAAGGGCTGTCGGTTCCCGGGGCCTTGTTTCCAGGTGTGGGGGCCCCCCCCGGCCTGCGGGAGCATGAGCCCCGCCCCGGCTTCTGGCCTTTCCCTGCACCCCACGCTCTGCAAGTCACTTGGCCTCTGTCTCCGAGCGAGCGGAGCGCGTCGCAGGAGGCGGCGGGAGAGGAGAGAATCGGGCTCCGGGTGTTTCCGATCAGGACCGGGCTCCGGCTCGTGGGTGGTGGCGCTTTGCTGAAGGCGGTGCGGGTCCCCGCCCCGTTCTGTAACCGGGGCTCCGTGCTTTTCTGTAGCTTCTTCATGGTGGTTTGGAGGTGACTTTAACTTGGATTTTTGCAATTGTAGCAACAGGATGAAGAGCCAATGTTAGGCGGTTAATAAGATATCTAACTTACCGGTATTCCAAAAATAATTTGAGAGGCCACTTCAACGAAGAGTGAAAGGAGGGAAACGTTGAAGTCATGTTTTCTTTCAGAGGGTAAGGGGTTAAAGTAACGGATGTAAGAGTGTATCTTGCATTGAGGACGGGAAGACTGTCTGACCTTCTGGGACATCTGGCGGGCTCAGTCCGGAGAGTGTGAGATCCTTGCGGTCCTGCGTTCAAGCCCCACATTGGGTTAGTTTACTTAAAAACAAACAACTGGCCTTCCACTGCTAATTTGTACTATCTCTTACTTGGTAGGAGAGGCAGACTGCGGCAGGGGTGGTGGCACTGGGGACACTAGAGACCGTGCTGTCCGTCATCATGAGCATCACTTGGAATTCTTGCGGAAGTGTGTCTCCGAGGTTCCGGTTCTGCTGGTCTGGGGTGAGGTCCAGAGACAGCCCTTTTCAGAAGCTGTCCTGGCAGTTCTGAGGGGACTTTCAAAACCCCTTGGCGGCGGTCAGGGTCAGAGTAGGTGTGCTGTGGTTGCCAGCCGCTTCCTTCCTCCTCCAGCCGCTTGAGAGCGAGCCTGGGGAACTCAGGAGAGCAGCAGTTTCCTGACGTGGGGGTCCTCCCGGCTGGGGTCCAAAGTCCTCAGTGAGGTGATGCCAGGACATCTCTCTTGTCCCTTTGCTTAGGTTGTGGTGGTCAAGGGCAGACACAGTCGAGGTCAGTGCTGCCTGGGAGCACCTCTCTGAGGAGCACGTGGCTGCTCCGCTGAGTCTGCAGTAGCTCGGCTGTGTGTTCTGAGTCCTGCGTTACAGCTGGTGGTGCAAACACCAGGCGGTGACCAGCTCCTGCTGCCTTCAGCACAAGGTCAGGATACTTAGAGATGGCAGGGTCGTTTTCATAGCTGAGCAAAACCAGCAAAATGCTCTTAGCTAGGAGACAGATCTTGTCTGTTAGTATAAGCTTTTAGGGGCTTCCAGAGTTCTTTTCTCATCGCTTCCTGTCGGTCGTAGACTGAATCCCTGTGCCAGGGGATGCCGTCTTTCTCGGTGTTGAACCTATCGATAAGAATAGCTTAAATGGGCTCACTTTGAGTGTTTTTCTTTGTTTTTTTTTTAAGCTACTTTTTTTTTGTCCGAAAGTTTGGATTTCTGTTTTAATAAAGTTCTAGTAAAACATTACATAGTACAGTTATTAAAAATGGAAACTTGAAATGCGTCCCAAGATTATTGCTTTATTTTCTTCTTAGTATAAAGGCAAAATACGAGTTTATGATTCTGGAAGCCCTTTTTGGGGAAGCTCAAGGGGAATTTTTGAAATTTAAGGTTGTAGTACAAAGAACAACTTAACTCTCCATTTAAAAATCTCCCTCTGGGGGCGCCTGGGTGGCTCCGTGGGTTAAGCCTCTGCCTTCAGCTCAGGTCATGATCTCAGGGTCCTGGGATCGAGCCCCGCGTTGGGCTCTCTGCTCAGCTGAGAGCCTGCCTCCCCCTCCCCCTCTGCCTGCCTTTCTGCCTGCTTGTGATCTCTCTTTCTGCAAATAAATAAATAAGTAAATCTTAAAAAAATAAAAATAAACATTTCCCTCTGCAGAAATGGCAGATAGTGGGGATCTTCCTATATTGTTACAAGCCCTGTTTGGATACCCCAGCTGTTGTAGAGTGAGTGAAAGTTCCACTGTTTAGGCTGGACTTGATGCGATCCTTTCTCCTGGAATGTGGTACGTTCACTTCCCGCCCCCCACCTTGTGCTGGGTTAGTTTTGAGCTGCACTGAAAACACAAGAGATCTGCGTGACAGTTTCCCAGACGTCTGGAATTTGGTAGAGCGAGAATAACAAAGTTTCCTATTCGGCTGGGTTTTTTTTTTTTCTTTAAGATTTTATTTATTTATTTGTCAGAGCGCACAAGCAGGCGGAGCGGCAGGCAGAGGCAGAGAACGAAGTAGGCTCTCTGCTAGGCAGGGAGCCCGATGTGGGACTCGATCCAAGGACAACCCTGGGATCATGAGCTGAGCCGAAGGCAGCGGCTTAACCCACTGAGCCGCCCAGGCATCCCTATTCAGCTGATTTTATGCACAGCCTCAAAGAGAGACTGTTTGTGTACCTCTGTGCTGACTTGCCAGTTTGTACTAACAGTTTGTCACAGCTCATCCCATGATAGGAAAGAACAGGTGGGACATTCAGATTTTTTGTGTTAAAAAAAACTCGTACAAATGAGTTTAAAATATGCAAAACCTCAATGACATCATTGATTCATGATCATACATTCTCATAACGTTGTGAGTAAGACAAATATATGTATGGAACCTTTAGAAATGATTTTAAGGGATCATTCTTAAGTGTTGCATAAAGTAAATTGAATCTTACTGGAAGTTGATGCTCAGTCAGATGAGATATCTTATGAGTCAGGAAGAAGCGTATGTTTGCTGTGGATTTGCGTGTCTGGGTATGACAGCCTTGAAGCTGGCAGCAAGCTCTGAGGGGCGGCGTGGAGTGCTGATTAAGAGCAGGGGCCAAGCTGGCTCCTGCTACTTACTCCCTGTGTGATCTTAAATAACTTGTTTCTGTGCCTCATTTTACTTGTCTGTAAGAAAGGGACAGTAGTCTAAGTAGGGTAGTCGTGAGGATAGAATTAATAGGACACACTTCTGGGACACTTTTGTCACATAGCCGGTCACATACTCAGTAATCATTAGCCACTCTTATGAGCATCATTGTGCACATCACAACATTTGCAGGAGTTGCTGTGATAGAGCTAATCAGGCAAAGAGTTGGGGAAAATAAAGTTATCATGCAGGTTTTTGATGGCTTCTACATGAATGACCTAAAAATTGGTTCCTCGGAAATAAAATACAGAGTGGCAATCGACAGTCTAGAACATGTTTTTCCAGCATTTTACGTGGGTTCTTAGCTGGAGGAGGAGCTCTCTTAGAAGGCTGGAAGGGTGGTTGGCCTCCTGTGCGGGCCTTTAGTCTCCCTGATTCGAATGAGTGACTTTCACTTGTAGGCACATCCTGTAGAAGGGCTGCTGGACAGCTTAGTCGGTGACCTGCTGGAGGAGAAGGAGATGTGCGGGCAACAGGGCTGGAAAGGATGTTTACTGTTACAAACAATCAGCAGAATGTATACATTAAGAAACAACTTGATAGTAGAAATGAAATTTGTACATAGAGTTCTTGGCTTTTAAAAAATGCCAGTAACAACCAATTAAAATCACTGCAAATATAGCAGGCAAAACATTATTTTAGATCTAGAAGACTTATGCAAATAGGTTTGAAGTGCTGCTTGAAAAGATGGCTCCCACGGATAGAGAGGGAAAGACCTTTAAAAAGAGGAAATTCTGGTGGTTACGCAACCCTCAGAGCCGTGCGCATGAAGTAGTCCACGCTGCTACTTAGCCTTCTCAGAGGAGAGAAGGTATTTACTGTGGTGTGGAGAACGTTAATACTGATATCCTTTTGGAACGCAGCTTGGCCTTGTTTGAAAAGCCTTAAGAACTCAGTCATCCTACTTCTTCAGTAGGCAAAGTTGTACGCCCCACAGGACTGTTGGTATCATTTCTAGCAAAACTGGGAGCAACGACAATGTCTGACGGTAGGAGAGCGTGGTGAAGACTCTAATCTCCAGTTTTTGAACATTTAGACCAGTCCCCTTGTCCGGCGGGAAACAGACCTCAGCGTAGTCTTTGTGACGACCCTTGAAGTAGCTGTGCCAAGTAATTTGTCCAGACTCGGAAATGGAGAGTTGGGATTTGAACTGAGAATGTCCTCTTCACTGGATGGAATATTATGTGGCCATTAAAAATGATTTCCTAAGCTTTTTAAATACCGTGGCCATTTGTTGGTGACGTCAGCTTGAGAAAGCAGAACGTATGTGATTCCCCCACGAGTGAACATGTGGGTCTGGGGAAAGGGAAACACTTTTCACTGTAAGACAGTCATACTCTGTTAATTTTATTTGTCATATATTTTTAAGTTATATAACTTGTTTAAAGAATACTGGGCTGGAGTACCTGGTTGGCTCAGTCAGAAGAGCACGTGGCTCTCAATTGTGGGGCCGTGAGTTTGAGTCCCATGTTGGGGGTAGACTTTACTTAAAAAAAAAAAACTGGGCTGGTCACATGGCAGTGGATTTCCCCTTCCTTTTCTATATTTCCAAAGTGAGCATTTTTTAAATGGAGGGAATATCGCGGACACAGCTCCTTTTCAGTTTTCTAAAAAATACACAGGGTTGTAGTTAAGCACAGATTCCTTAATGGGAGTGAAATGTTGAGGCGAAACAGTTCAGACCGTGTGGAAGGCGTCATGGCAGAAGCCACGTAGCCCACGTTAGGAGAAGCTTTGACAAGTGGAGGCTTTTCCAGAGGAGACCACAGGGGGGCAGAGGGTTGGTGGAAGGGCCCCCGGGCGCCGCCCGGCTGGGCCGCGGTCCCTGCGCGGCGGTCCCTGCGCGGCGATTCCTCGCCAGCCTGTGTCAGGAGGAGGTGGCACCACACCAGCTCTGAAGGCCGCTCCCTCCAAGCCCAGGGTTACGTAATTAAGCTCGTGCTGTCCCAGAACACATTTTTAGTGACAATAATGTGTTCCTCGCATTTCGAAATACGAGTTTCTTGTTAGAAGTTCATGCAGCGAACATGACTCGTGCTTGTGAGTCGGGCTCTGCGTCTGAGGACACGTCGGTAAAGACAGACACGGTTCTGCAGGGCCACCGTGTCGTCCACACAGGGGGAGAGAAGAACCAAGTACCAGGCACCACTTGTTTGTCTACTTTTGTTTTGAGAGGGCCTGTGAGCGAGGGGAGGGACGGGGGCACTCTCGGGCAGACCCCACTGAGCCCCGAGCCTGCCGCGGGGCTCCCAGCCCGAGTGAGATCAAGAGTTGGAGGCTCAGCCCAACTGTGCCACCAAGGCGTCCCTGTCCCTTTGACTTCTGACGGAGCTACAGTTTTCTTACTCATCATGGGAGGCGAGGAAATTGGGCCTCTCTTAAAGTCTCACTGTAAAGACCAGCATTTACAGTGTGAAAATTGTCTCATCGAGTTGGGGTCGTGGAATGTCATCATACATAAAATAGATGCGACGTATCTTGATCACTTTTAGGAGGATGTGGTTTCTGGTGTCAGTCTCTGCTCTAACTTGGGAGGTTTGGAGGTTCCAGGAACCAGAACCCATTGGCTGAAGAATCCACATTGAGCCAGAAAGGCACCCGGGCAGGCGCTGGCTCGGCAGCTTGTGCCACAGGAGGCAGGTGTGCATCTGTACGCTTGGTCACACCGGAACGTAAATACCGTTCCTGTAAGTTACAGTGCCGTTGTTTTATAAGTAAAAAGTAACAAAAGGAGGTATCTCTGCTTAGTGGAATTCAGGTGTAGGCAGCAGGTTAGGAACTCCCAGGGTCACGTTTGCCGGGACGGCTCTGCAAGGAGCACTGCTGCCCAGGGGCCGCGGGGACGTGGAGGGAGCCATCTCGTGCAGAGGCTGTTTGGACCAGTGCCGCACGGCGCACGTCACCGCCCGGCCGCCTTCTCTTTCACCCGGAAACGTGGGGATTGGCAGTGGCCAGGGGAGGACCTCCCTCTCCACCTGAGACCCTCGGTGACCTCAGTCTTTTCACATCCAGGCTCTCTGCAGGGCCTGCCCATCCTTCATGCCTTGTGCGGGTCTTGCACAGTCACTGATGACCTTCCAGTAGCCAGAGTCACAGAACAGGCTTCGTCTGACATGAGCTCTCTGGTCCCTGACCCAGCTCCCTGCTGAGTGGGTCCCTTGACTTGGTTTGTGCGTGAGCCTCTCTGGCCACCCCTGCTGCCCTTGGCCCTCCCATGGGGCGGCTGGACTGGCCGCTATTGGATGCAGATGGCAGTGGTGCCCAGAGCACAGCCATGCCAGCATTCCTTGTAAGCCCTTCTCCGTAGATGGTCCTCTGTTTTCCCAGGTCCCCAACCCCTCCTTGCTTGGAGACAAACAAGTAAATGACCTGAACTTGGGCCTAGAAGGGCCCTGTCTACGTGTCCAAGCTCACGTTCCACCTCTAACCCCGCGTCCCGGGTGCTGCTGCTGCCCTTGCCTTGTCCTCTCCGGCATCTTTGTCTCACACACGCCGCCTTTCTAGCCTGGCCCATTTCCCATCCCCCTCAGGGCCTCCTGCCCCCTTTGGGCAGCCTAATTCCTTCGAGACTTGGGAAGGAATCCCATCCAGAGGTTGCGCTCTGGAGCCAGACGGGGTGAGTCTCAGCTTTGCCACTTGCTTCCCGTGTAGCTTATGGTCTTTCCGACTCATTTCTTAGAGTCACTCTGTCTTTCTGAGTCTTACTTTCATTGTACACAAAACATTAACTATGTCTTTATTCGGGGGTTAAAGAGTTAGAAGTAATGAGTGAGGGGTACCTTGTAAGTGAACTTGACATACTTCGCTTCTGCTAGAATTCACGGTGGGGTTTAGATAGACCAGATAGAGCAAGAAGGCAAAGGGCATCGAGACTTGTATCTTTTTTTTTTTTTTTTTTTTTAAGATTTTCATTTATTTGACAGACACAGCGAGAGAGGAAACACAAGTGGGGGGAGTGGGAGAGGGGGAAGCAGGCTCCCCGCCGAGCAGGGAGCCCGATGCGGGGCTCGATCCCAGGACCCTGGCATATGACCTGAGCCGAAGGCAGACGCTTAACGACTGAGCCACCCAGATGCCCCGAGACTTGCTTGTACCTTTAAACAAGTTATTTTTATTAGTCGCCTTCGGATTATGAAAGGCCCATTGATGCAAGTCCTCATGTTTTTAGAATTTTTTGCGTACAGCAGTTTGTTGTGGCATGTGGATTTGCCTCAAGCCCCTAAAACATCGCCCGGCACTTCATGCGTCCCGAGTGCTGTTGACGGATGGAGCACGTGAGGCAAGAGAACTTTGAAATTTGCCGTAGTTTACATTGTCACTCGGGAAGTCCGTTGTGTCGCGGGCGGGACTTCAAGTCCACACACGATACTGGAAGTCAGTAAAAACCAGGCAGTAGCCAAAGTTCCCATCCTTGGGTACTTGTGTGCTGAGGCTGACAGACCCTGGAAATGCAGTTTGAGGCCTCTGGGAGGGACAGGGAAGAGGAAGCTTGAATTTGCAAAGTGGCAAAGCAAATCCATGGGACACAGATGCCAGAGTAATCTTGGAGGAAAAGTTTTGGGGACTGTGAAGTGAACGGCAGTAATAATTTGTAAATTATTACTAATCTTTTACAATTCTTGGTTTCTGGAGAATTCTCAGTAAACCAAAACAAAACAAAATTTTTTGCATACAATAAAAAGAAGAAATTTATGATTTTACTTTTCTCTAAAGTACATAATTTATAGCCCTGCCCATCTGATTTTTAGACTAACTGAATATTTACATGGCGATTCCCTAAGTTAATATTTACTCACTGTTACTGGTATCTATTTTGATATCAGTAAACAGAGCAAGGCACTGAAGGGATAAAAACGGGTCAGGGTTACTGCCTGACCACTTCGTGTGTATTTATACACACCGACTGTTCTATAGTCTGAACTTCTGTGCTGCAGTTTCTGTTTTATTTTTAAATAAAATCAGAATACGGTTGATGAGTTAACCCGGAAAGTAAAACTGGGTTCTGGTGACCTGACCAGCACGTTCCCACTGTTGTCACAGGAGACCAGAGTTTCAGGACGAGGCTCGGCCACACGAAGGTGCTGCTTTGGGGCTTTCAGGACACGGTGTGTAGACTGCGGTGCGTGGAAGCGTGAGAGCCCTCGGACAGAGAGCTGGGGCATGATGGTGTTCAGGGTCTCTCCCGACCAGCACTGGGGCCGAAAGGAGTCCTTGTGAGATGCCAGCTTTGTTTGGTGTTGGTAGCTTAATTTTCTGTGTTAACTATTAGTTAATAGTTCCCAAAGCAGAGAGGAGGGTTGTAGTGACCCCTCTGAGCCTCTTGCTCAAGTCCAGCAGTCCCCAGTACCTTTCAGTCTTCCGTCAGCTGGCCCCAGACATTTTTTATGCTGCAGTATTTAAAGCAAATCCCAGATACCACATCATTTCATCTGCAAATTATATTCAGAATTTTAGAATTAGTTTTATATGCATTTCCTGGGGCTGCACTAACAGAGCCCACAAACTGGGCAGAGAAACGAATAGAAGTCTGTCATCTCACAGTCTGGGGGCCAAGAGTCCCAAGCCAAGGTGTCCGCAGGACTGTGCAGCCTCTGAAACCTTCTAGGGAGACTGCCTGGCGCGTCTTCCTGCTCTGGGGTTGTCTGCCATCTTCGGTGTCCTTGTCTTGTGGGTGTCTCCCGCCCTAAAAGTCAGCCATGGCCCCTTCTCTGAACGACACCATCTGGAATGGCCAGTCTCATCCTAGCAATGACATCTGCAAGGACCCTCTGCCAAATAAGGCCCCATTCTGAGCACTGGGGGTTCGGACTGCAGCGTATCTCTTTCTGGGGAAAGTAACTCAGCCCATAACATACAGGGTTGTCTCGCTTCCCGGAAGGCACCGAGACAGCGCTTGTAAGTGTTTAAAACATCATGTCCGGGGCGCCTGGGTGGCTCAGTGGGTTAAAGCCTCTGCCTTCGGCTCAGGTCGTGATCCCAGGGTCCTGGGATCGAGCCCCGCATCGGGCTCTCTGCTCAGCGGGGAGTCTGCTTCCTCTTCTCTCTCTGCCTGCCTCTCTGCCTGCTTGTGATCTCTGCCTGTCAAATAAATAAATAAAATCTTTAAAAAAAAAAAAAAACATCATGTCCTTTGTTGTAGAGATTACGTTTTAGGAATTTATCTTTGGAAATAATGAAATATGTACACAAACTTAAGGGTAGCAATGTTCATAGGTGAATAATTGGTATTGATGAAAAAAATCTGAATTATTTTCATGAAAAATCAGAATATAATAGAAAAAGTAAAATAATGACCTAACCGTTTGATAAAGCAAATGTAGCTGTAAAAATTGTGTTTGGGGAAAATGTATAATTTGTATGAGAGACTATCCATAATTAAAGCAGGATATAAAATACTGTGGTGTGACGACATTTTACTTAAACAGCGTAGACACGTGTGTGCGTGTGTAACAGAAAAAGTGGTGAAGAATTTACTAAAAATCTACTTGTAGTAATTAACTCTGGTCGTCGGGATTGGAGGTGATTCCGTTTATTTATTTATTTAGTGATTCTGTTTTATGGACCGTTTTCTGAGTTTTCTAAATCCTCTGATGCACTCGGAATCAGGGAGAAAGAGGAAGGTGTGTTGCGTGCGACACCACTCACGGTGCCGAGCTCTTAGCACCGGCGGGTGTGCAGGGCCATGCGGGAGGAGCGGACGGCCGACTTCTCAAGGCCTGTTTTCCCGCCGCTCTTACTATTGGGGGAAGCTGGTGCAAGTGGTTGCCAGATGGGCCTCCGCTGCAGGGGTGGCGCAACCTGCTCTTCCGGAAGGGGCGCCGCAGGGTGGGACCCAAGGGTCGGCGCCCGTGTGTTAGCGTTACTGCGGAACTACGTGGGGGAGTTGGTTTGCAAATTGACCTTTTCCACACAGATTCTCGTCTTGCTTTTCAGTGTGCTTTTACAGAATAAAAAACTGATGTGTTACTTTATGGGGCTTCTTCAATCTCTTACTTTTAGGTTAAAAATTTTGCAGTTATTTATCTTGTGGATATCACAGAAGTGCCTGACTTCAACAAGATGTACGAGTTGTACGACCCGTGTACTGTCATGTTTTTCTTCAGGTACGTTCCCGTAAAGCTATCGTCTCAGTTGGATAATGTTGGTCCGGAAGTTTGATGTAGTCCAGATGATGTCACATCCGGTGGTACTTCTGTAATAAAGTTGGGTAACGTGACTCAAAAAAAAGTTGTGGAGATTTAATTCGGAAAGAAATCACCATTTGGCGTTGTTTCTACTTGCAAAATTTTTGTTTATTGTTAGTAGAAAGGTTGGTAAATGGCAGTATTAAGCCTTAGACATCCCCCGTGCCTGACTGGTGAGGGATGTCTGGGTGGGTTGTATGGGGCGGGTATTGGCTTTATATCCTGTGCAACACGTAACGCCATGTGAGTAGCCAAAAGCCACATTGATGAGCTAAGTGTTCTGTTGCTCCTAGTTCAGGCTGGCTCAGTGGGTTTCCTCTCGGGGTCTCACGAGGCCGCAGTCACGGGCTGGGCCTTTTTGGGGCCGTCAGTCGGGGAAGAAGCCACTGGCTCATTGGGTCGTTGGCCGAATCCCGTTCCCTGTGGTCATGGGCTGGGGCCGCTGACTCCCAGCCGGCTGTAATGCCGGGCCCTCCCCGCCGCCTGAGGCCCTTCTGTCTGCACAGCCTGCACCATCTCTGCAGTTTCCTGTTCTGCTTCCCCGAGGCTGTGAATGGAATAGACTCACCAAATAATCCAGGATTATCTCCCTATTTTAAAGTCAGTTGATGAGTAACCGTCGGGGCATCTGCCAGTCTCCGTTGTCTGTAGCATCACTGGTGGCTGGCGTCTCATCGCAGCACAGTCCCAGGGATGAGGGCAGGAACTTCGCAGGGTTGAGTTTAGGGTTTTGTCTTCCACCGTCTGCCCTCCGGCTCCAAAGACTCACACCCTTCAGGTATACAAAAGCAGGTATGGATGAGGCTGCTTAGGCTGGTGGACAGCCCTTACCTGTGGCCCCAGCTCTCCCGGCACACATCATGGGACAGCATAGCAAACAGGTCTGGTTTCTCAGGGGGATGTGAGGAGGAAGGGGCTGACTCCCCAGCCCTGGGAAGGTCTGCCCAGGCTTTCCTGCCTTTTCTGGGAAAGGCATGTGCAGCCGGGCCATTTTCAGCCCTCTGCAGCCCGAGTGCCTGTTCTGGGCGTCCATGAAGATCCAGGAGGCACACCGTTCCTCACTCGTGAATGAACATTCCGCCTGGGCTGCAGCACCAGGTCGTGGGGCCTCTTCCGTGTCCCCGTGCCCTTCTGCATTGCAGCGTCTTCTGCCGTCTGGAGGGGCCAAGAATTCCTTCTCTCTTTTAGCGGCTCTAACCCCGCGTCATCTGTCGTCACCGTCTGCAGGAGGGAGAAAGCAGGTGGCCACTCCAGGGCTCAACAGCTCCTCAGGTGCACATCCAGGCGCATCCTGATGACTTCGGCAGGACCGTGTCCCCGGGGAACAGGGGCCCTTCCCTCCACCCGGCAGTGTGCTCCCTCTTCCTCCGGCACCTGCACCGGCCGTGCTCCTCAAGTCCGCGAGTCTACAAACAGGCTCTGCGAGGCAGTCCGGGCCTCTCCTGTCGTGCCGCTCCCAGTTCTCCCCACACCCTTAAGGTGTGACTCACGAGGGCCATCTTAGGGCCAGCCTCCCGCCGCCGGTGCCAGCCCAGCCAACGCACAGAGGATGCTGTGGCGGACGGGGAGCCGCAGAGAGGAGGATGGTAGGGTGGATGCTGGGGCGTTAGACCGAAGAGAAGACAAAGTGCCCTCCGCTCTTTCTGCGACCCCGGAATCCAAGACAGGGCGCCTCTCTGCTTGAGTTAATGTTTTCACCAAGTGCGTGTACCGAGTCCTGCCAGGTTTCGTGGTCTAGCGCCCGGACGTTAAGTCAGACAAGACAGTGTTCCTGCCGTCACCGGACTTCGCGGATTGGCAGCAGCGGAGTAGATGAGCGGAGGCGAGCAGGTGTTTGTAGAGACACAAGTGCCGGGTCGGGGTGGCGGGGAGCTGGAGGACAGCTGGAGGAAGTTTAGAACGGGCTGGTGCCTTCGCGAGGGCGGGCACACGGGCGCGGATGGTCAGGCCGTGTTGGGAGACTGTAGGAGGCTGACAGGTGATGGGACAGGGAGGGACAGGGTCCAGACCCCCAGATTCCTGGGCCTGAGTGCGGACGTGGAGAGT
>JAHRIG010000025.1:184132-260722 GCA_020311275.1 Eira barbara
TGGTTGGACAGACGGAGACTTGCGGGGCCGCTCTTCGTTCCTGCAGACGTGAAAACTGGAATAAATGAAAACTGTCTCCAGCAAACTTGAGAAATCAGTGCGCCAGTGACAACAAGGGTTAATATCTCTGTAGAGTGCTCATATCAATTCATTTTCGAAAGTAGCCTCTTAAAAATAAATTTGTAAAGTATCATCTACTTCCCTAACTATAGAAATGCAGACCATACTAATTTCTCAATTAGGACTTTGAGTAAAGCATATGCTAGGGTTAGGGTATTGAGTTTCCTAGGTAAATTGGTACAGCCCTTTGGGAAACAGTGTCACTTTCCAAGTGACTCAGACTGTGTCCTGTAGGACGTTTGTCCCGAGGGAGTGGCTAAGCCATGCAGAGGGAACTTGTGCCCTGCATGGTGTGTGCTCTTACACTACTGTTCAGCTGGTTCTCATCTTCTAAATCGTGGTAGATCCTCCTGACTGTGTATGTTTTTGTCTTAACTGATTTTTTTTTTTTAAGATTTTGTTTATTTATTTGACAGAGATGACAAGTAGGCAGAGAGGCAGGCAGAGAGAGGGGGAAGCAGGCTCCCTGCTGAGCAGAGAGCCTGATGTGGGACTCGATCCCAGGACTCTCAGACCAAGACCTGAGCCGAAGGCAGAGGCTTAACCCGCTGAGCCTCCCAGGCGCCCTTAACTGATGTTTAACAAGAGCTTGTGATGGTGGGAAACAGAAGGCATTTTTTTCACGGAACTCTTAGAAGACTGTTTGTGAACATTGACTCTGTCTCCTCTTTGCAGGAACAAGCACATCATGATTGACCTGGGTACTGGTAACAACAACAAGATCAACTGGGCCATGGAAGACAAACAGGAAATGATAGACATCATCGAGACGGTGTACCGGGGCGCCCGGAAAGGCCGCGGCCTGGTCGTGTCTCCAAAGGATTACTCCACAAAGTACAGATACTGAGCTCACCCCAGTCTCCGTGCACAGAAGTGGCGTAGAGTCGTTTTCATGTGGAAATATTGGAAACTATTTAAAGCCTTAGGGCAAGCGTTTGGAAGAGAATATGAAGATCACAGGGTTGGTTGGAGGGTCCTTGCTGTGGGGGTTGCATGGCCTCAACTCTCCGCCTACCTGGCCGTTGTATTTTTTTTTTTTTTTTTTAAGATTTTGTTTATTTACTTGACACAGAGAGAGAGATCACAAGTAGGCGGAGAGGCAGGCAGAGAGAGGGGGAAGCAGGCTCCCCACTGAGCAGAGAGCCCGACGCGGGGCTTGATCCCAGGACCCTGAGATCATGACCTGAGCCGAAGGCAGGCACTTAGCCCACTGAGCCACCCTGGCGCCCCTGGCCATTGTATTTTTATATTAGCAAATATCTGTAAATATCTAGCTGAAATAAATAAAATACTCAGTGATGGGAAGTTGTAATTGCTTGTTTCTTACAAATTTGCCATGCAGGGGTGCCTGGTGGTTCAGTGGGTTGAGCCTCTGCCTTCGGCTCAGGTCATGATCCCAGCATCCTGGGATCGAGCCCCGCATCGGGCTCTCTGCTCAGCGGGGAGCCTGCTTCCTCCTCTCTCTCTGCCTCCTGCTCTGCCTACTTGTGATCTCTGTCAAATAAATAAATAAAATCTTTTAAAAACAGTTGTCATGCAGGTTACTGACTTTGGCAGACCGGAACTACTGGACTTCTTTCCCGTTGGAGTGGAATTCAAGCGTATGTTCCATGGGGCCCTGTGTTTGGTGCGTCCAGTTGGGGGGGGCGGCGTGTGAGCCTCCCAGGGCTGCCGTAGCAAAGTAGCCCAGACGGGAGTGACAGCGGACATGAGCAGTCTTCCAGATCTGAAGGCAAGAACTCTAGATCCAGAGGTGGTCAGGGCTGGGTCCTTCAGGCTGTGCTGGAGAATCTGTCCCCTGCCCCTCTCCCAGACCCTGCTGCTTTCTGGTGCTCGTTGGCCTGCTTTGGCCCAACGCTTCGCCCGGTCTCGGCCTTCATCTTCACGTGGCCTCTTCTCCCTGTGTGTGTCTGTGTCCACGTTTCTTATAAGGACACTGGTCACTAGAGAGGGCCATCCTATCTCCACATTAGGTCACATTGTACTGGGGATTGGAACTCCCGACATAGGCAGGGTGTGCCTGGGTGGCTCTGTTGATGTGAAGTGTCTGCCTCCGGCTCAGGTTAAGGTCTCGGTCCTGGGATCGAGCCCCGCATCAGGCTCCCTGCTCAGCGGGAGCCTGCTTCTCCCTCTCCCTCTGCCCCTCCCCCTGCTTGTGCTCTCTCTGTCAAATAAATAAAACCTATTTAAAAACTCCCAACATGGGAATTTATGAGGAGGCACAGTTCAACCCACAGCAGAATCTGAAGGCTTGAGTTCAGAAAGAATGCACTTGGGGAAAAAAGTGTCTTTTATTCTGGTTATAAAAACAGTGCCATAAGATGATTCCGGGAGTCCTCCTTTTAAATACGAGGAGTAAGTTGTTCCTCCTTCCTCCTAAGATGGTATCTAACGTACTCAAGCAGGCTGTGTCTTCTGTGGAAACCGCGGTCCTGCCGTACGTGCAGCTGGTGTCCTCATGTCAGGCTTGCGCCTCTCCCGCCCCACAGCTCGGCGGTGGGTGGGCGCTCGGGAGCTTCCCGGCACATCTCGTCCACACAGGCTCTGCTGCGACAACTCCGTTTTCTCTCAGGTGAGGAGGTGGCGGTGTCTGCTGTCCCGTGTGTGTCTCAGAATAGTGCCTGGTGGGCTTCAGTGTGCAAAAGCCACGGCCAGATTGACTGCGCTTGAGACACGAGTGCAGACCAGCAAACGCACATGAGGCGCACTTGAAGTGGACTTGAAACTCCGAAGCAGATTCAGTGCACTTCTCCAGCCTTAACCTTCCCGCCTACGAAATAGGGAGTGCAGTGCCCTGACAGACGAGGGGCGGGTGGGAACTCATCGTGACCCCAGGTACCTGGCACAAAACAGACATTCCGTGTTCTTCGGACGTTTCTCCAAGAGAGAACCGCCAAGGGTCCCGTGACAAACTCACTGTTATTTGTCATCAAGGAAATGCAAATCAAAACCGGCAGATGCCACTTCCCACCCACCGGGGTGGTGTGACTAGATCCAAAGGGCCTGATTTTTTTTTTTTTTTAAAGATTTTATTTATGTATTTGGCAGAGAGAGAGATCGCAAGTAGGCAGAGAGGCAGGCTCCCCGCCAAGCAGAGAGCCCGATGCAGAGGTCGATCCCAGACCCTGAGATCACGACCTGAGCTGAAGGCAGAGGCTTTACCCACTGAGCCACCCAGGCGCCCCTAAAGGGTCGGATTATTACAAGAGTCAAGGGCACGGAGAAAACTGGATCGCTCAGACCCTGCTGGGGGCGAGGAGTGCGGGCGGCCCTTTGGAGAACGAGGAGATAACTCGCATGTCCGTCAGCTGCAGAACGGGTAAACACAATGTGGTCCGTCTGTACAATGGGATGTTATTTGGTGCTAAGACATGAAGTACTGATGTACGGTATGTCGAACCTTGAAAACATGAGGGTACGTGAGAGACTAGGCACCACATATCGTATGATTCCCATTTTTATGAAATGCCCAGAATAAGCAATTCATAGAGACAGAAAGTAGATTAGTGTTTAGGGGGAGGGGGACAGAGAGAGGTGATAGCTGATGGGTATGGGGTTTCTTCCTGAGATAATGAAAACGTTCTAAGACTGGTTATGGTGATGGTGGCACACATCTGTAGATATACCAAAAACCACTGAATTGTGTTAATCGGTTAATTGTGTAGCATGTGAATTACATCTTATTGATAAAGCTTTATTGGCTGCCAAAAAATAAGCAAAGAAAATTGCATCCCACATTTGTAAACTTACCCTGTAGTAGTGCTGTAAATGTGTTGTTGTTTTAAGTTTATGTCTTACTTTGTACCTACTGTCTACCTCAGCCTGAATTAAGTGGTTTACAAGCCATTTTTTCAAATCCTTCCAACAACCTGCCAGTAGCTAGTGTGCATAGAAGGAAAGTAAAGGTTAGGTTGCACAGAATCCCTTCTCATCCAGAGGATGTGGCTTCAAGGCTGGATCTGTGCTGCTACCGGACCCACCTCATCGCTGCTCGCGTTGCTTTATTCAAGTGGAAATTAACTAGTGCAGAAGGTGCACCAGTACCCCCGGTTCCCTGAGCACTGAATGATTTCTGTTTCTCATCCTCCCCAGGGCAGCTTGTGCAAAGTCCAGGAGTTAGTCTTGGCAGCTTACACAGAGGCAACAAGCCTAGAAGGTACAGCATATATTCAGGGGGGCAGTAAGTAATCAAGTACCCCGAGAAAACGGACACACAGGAGATAGGAGAGACTTTATTGCAGCATCACTGGAAACAGTCAAATGGAAAACAGAACTCAAAGGGTTACCACACAGCTGTCAAGGACTGAAGCAGAGCTATACACACCACCATAGACAGCTGTCCCAAAACAGAGCTGCTAGGTGCGGCAGGGCGCCATGGCATGATGGCATCTACTTACAGCTTTCAGACATTCGAAACACAGCTCTGCAACATCGAAATACCCAGAAATCGTGTGTGTTTGCAGTAGACTGTTCTGTGTGGGTCCCTGGGGTAGACCGCCTCTTTCCTACCGTTATGAGCAGAGAAGCAAGGCATTGGGGTCACTGACAGAGTCAAAACTACAACAACCCTAGAAACTGCGCCTCGATTTTGGAGTTTGGTTCCTCGGGTGACTCAGTTAAAATGTAGGATATTGAGGCGCTTTGGGGGGCTCAGTGGGCAAAGCATCTGCCTTCGGCTCAGGTCATGATCCTGGGGTCCTGGGATGGAGCCCCCCGTCGGGCTCCTTGCTCAGAGGGGAGTCTGCTTCTCCCTCTGACTCTGCCTGCAGCTGCCCCCACTTGTGCCCTTTCTCTCTCTCTCTCTCTCTCTGTCAGATAAATAAAAAAGAGGAAAAAAAATATAGGATGTGTCCATGGCCTCACCAGGTTTCTGATCTGAAAGTTGAGGTGCTTGTTGGGAAAGTCTGATATCTCAAAAATCAGAATGGGGAACTTTGAGAGAACTCACTTATGTGGTTGCCATTTTGAATAGTTTTTCTACATCATCTTTACTAATGGCTTTTAAAATACATCTAGTTTTAGTATTCTTTTGTGGCATTTTTACATTTATCATCAAAAGCTATACAAGGAACACCAATGGCATCTTAATGAGACTTGTACTGTCTTGCACACTGTGTTGGGGTGACATCCCACTAGTCTCCCCAGCCACTGCTATAACCCCATCCTCCAACTGGGCTTTGATTTTCTTGTTTAGTAGAGTAGTTAAGCTCTCACACATCTCCATGGACAAAAAGCACCATATAAAGGATTGCAAAATTATTTCGAAACTCTGGCAATTCAATTATTAATTTATTTTTTAAAAAATTTGAGTAGCTCCTGGGCCCCAGGACTGGGCAAAATCAGTCTGGTTGCTTGCTGCCTTGTGAAGATAACCAAATGATCACGTAAAAAGTGAAATTATGACCGTGATAGTCAACAGCAGAGTGCCAGGAGACCATGTACCGAGTAGATCTGACCCAGATGGGGATTCAGGGAGAGAATCTCTGAGATTATTTTCAAGCTGATATCAGATATTAAAAAGCCAACTAAGCGGGTGTAGGGGTAATTGCATTCCAGAAGGGGACCTGCAGGAACAAAGGCCCATGGTGGGAGGGAGGCGGGCTCATCTGAGAACTGTGGTGGCTTAGGTGGAGTGGGAACAGGTGGGACGCTTTGCCTTGGGAACCAGGTGTAACATGATCAGATTTTAGTTCTGAGATCTTTCTGTCCCCTTGGAAGAGCTAAAAGGGGATTGGGAAGAGAGTTGAAAGTCTATGGTGATAGATCAGGCAAGAGACTGTAAAGAACGGAAATTAAACGTGAGAATTTAAAACTTCGCACAACTGCTTCTAGAGCTGCTGACTGACAGATTTAGGCCTTTATTATTAAACTTGAGGTTTTCATAAGTTCCCTAATTTTGAGGTAAATGAGTTTTAAGTTACAAGTTTATGAATATAGCATTTGATATTGAATTCACAACATTTACTTAAGTGTTCTGTGAGTAAATTGCTTGCTGCTAAAAGTCATGTTTGTCTAGTTTATGTTTGAATAAGTGTGTTTAAGCACATGTAACTCCATCTACTACTTTCCCCCTTTTCCTTATGGAAGCATTTCGATTTCATTTAAATACATGGAACTGGAAAATACCAGTCCTTTAGGAATATGTTAGGGCACTAGATGAGAAAAATATGCAGCCAAGAATCTATATCCAGCTAGGCTGTCACTGAAAGTAGAAGGAGAGAAAAAAACTTCCAGGACAAACAAAAACTAAAAGAATTTGCGATCACCAAACCAGCCCCACGAGAACTACTGAAAGGGGTCCTCTAAGCAAAGAGAGAGCCTAAAAGTAACATAGACCAGAAAGAAACAGAGACAACACACAGTAACAGTCACTTTACAGGCAATACAGTGTCACTAAATTCATATCTTTTGATAGTTACCCTGAACGTAAATGGCCCAAATGCCCCAATCAAAAGACACAGGGTATCAGATTGGATAAAAAACAAGACCCATCGAGGGGCACCTGGGTGGTCAGTGGGTTAAGCCTCTGCCCTCGGCTCAGATCATGATCTCAGGGTCCTGGGATTGAGCCCCGCATTGGGCTCTCTGCCTACTTGTGATCTCTCTCTCTCTGTGTCAAATAAATAAATAAATCTTAAAAAAAAAAAAAAACACAAGACCCATCGATACACTGTCTGCAAGAGACTCGTTTTAGACTGAAAGACACCTCCAGATTGAAAATGAGGGGAGTAGAAAGCAATTTATCATGCTAATGGACATCAAAAGAAAGCTGGGGGGCACCCGGGTGGCTCGGTTGTTAAGCTTCTGCCTTCGGCTCAGGTCATGATCCCAGAGTCATGAGATTGAGCCCTGCATTGGGCTCCCTGCTGGGCAGAAAGCCTGCTTCTCCCTCTCTCACTCCCTCTGCTTCTGTTCCCTCTTTTGCTGTGTCTCTCTCTGTCAAATAAATAAATAAAATCTTAAAAAAAAAAAAAAAAAAGAAAGCTGGGGTGGCAATCCTTCTATTAGACAAATTAGATTTTCTTTTAAAGATTTATTTATTTATTTATTTATTTGTCAGAGAGAGAGAGAGAGGAGCGAGAGTGAGCACAAGCAGACAGAGTGGCAGGCAGAGGGAGAAGCAAGCTCCCGCCGAGCAAGGAGCCCGATGCGGGACTCGATCCCAGGATGCTGGGATCATGACCCGAGCTGAAGGCAGCTGCTTAACCAATGAGCCACCCAGGCGTCCCGACAAGTTAGATTTTCAACCGAAGGCTGTAAAAAGAGATGAAGAAGGACACTATATCATAATTAAAGGGTCTATCCAACAAGAATGTCTAACAATTGTAAATATTTATGCCCCTAACATGGGAGGAGCCAATTATATAAGCCAATTAATAACAAAATCAAAGAAACACACTGACAATAATACAATAGTAGGGACATTAACAAACCCTTTACTGCAATGGACAGATCATCTAAGCTAAGGATCAACGAGGAAATAAGGGCTTTGAATGACACACTGGACCAGATGGACATCACAGATACATTCAGAACATTCCATCCCAAAATACACATTCTTCTCTTCTGCACATGGAACATTCTCCAGAGTAGATCACATCCTGGTTCCCAAATCAGGTCTCAACTGGTACCAAAAGATTGGGATCATTCCCTGCATATTTTCAGACCACAATGCTCTGAAGCTAGAACTCAGTCACAAGAGGAAAGTTGGAAAGAACCCTAATACATGGAGGCTAAAGAGCATCCTTCTGAAGAATGAATGGGTCGGGGCCCCTGGGTGGCTCAGTGGATTAAGCCTCTGCCTTCGGCTCAGGTCATGATCTCAGGGTCCTGGGATTGAACCCCACATCGGATCTCTGCTCAGTGGGGAACCTGCTTCCTCCTCTCTCTCTGCCTGCCTCTCTGCCTACTTGTAATCTCTGTTGGTCAAATAAATAAATAAAATCTTAAAAAAAAATAATGAATGGGTCAACCAGGAAATTAAAGAAGAATTGAAAAAATTCATGGAAACAAATGATAATGAAAACACAATGCATCAAAATCTGTGGGATGCAGCAAAGGCAGTCCTGAGAGAAAAGTATATAGTGATACAAGCCTTTCTCAAGAAACAGGAAAGGTCTCAAATACACAACCTAACCTTTCACCTAAAGGAGCTGGAGAAAGAACAGCAGAGAAAGCCAAACCCAGCAGGAGAAGAGAAATAAAGATCAGAGTAGAAATCAATGAAATAGAAACCAAAAGAACAATAGAACAGATCAACGAAACTAGGAGCTAGTTCTTTGAAAGCATTAGTAAGATTGATAAACCCCTGGCTAGACTTATCAAAAAGAAGAGAGAAAGGACCTAAATTAATAAAATCATGAATGAAAGAGGAGAGATCACAACCAACACCAAAGAAATAGAAACAATTACAAGAACATTTTATGAGCAACTATATGCCAACAAATTAAGTAATCTGGAAGAAATGGATGCATTCCTAGAGACCTGTAAACTACCAAAACTGAACCAGGAAGAACTAGAAAGCCTGAACGGAACCATAACCAACAAGAAAATTGAAGCAGTCATCAAAAATCTTCCAAGAAACAAGAGCCCAGGGCCAGATGGCTTCCCTGGGGAATTCTACTAAACATTTAAAGAAGAATTAATACCTATTCTTCTGAAACTGTTCCAAAAAATAGAAACAGAAGGAAAATTTCCAGACTCATTTTATGAGGCCAGCATTACCTTGATCCCCAACCAGACAAAGACCCCATAAAAAAGGAGAATTGCAGACCAATATCCGTGATAAACACAGGTGCGAAAATTCTCACCAAAATACTAGCCAATAGGATCCAACAGTACATTAAAAGGATTATTCACCATGACCAAGTGGGATTTATTCCAGGGCTGCAAGGTTGGTTCAACATCTGCAAATCAATCAACGTGATACAATACATTGATAAAAGAAAGAACAAGAATGATAGGATCCTTTCAATAGATGCAGAAAAAGCATCTGACAAATTACAGTATCATTTCTTTTTTTTTTTTTTTTGACATTTTACAGTATCATTTCTTGATCAAAACTCTTCACAGTGCAGGGAAAGAGGAAACATACCTCAATATCATCGAACCCATCTATGAAAAACCCACCGTGAATATCACTCTCAATGGGGAAAAACTGAGAACTTTTCCCCTAAGGTCAGGAACATGGCAGGAATATCCACTATCACCACTGCTATTCAACATAGTACTAGAAGTCCTAGCTTCAGCAGTCAGACAACAAAAAGAAATAAAAGCATCCAAATGGGCAAAGAAGAAGTCAAACTCTCACTCTTTGCAGATGATACGATACTGTGGAAAACCCAAAAGACTCCACTCCAAATCTGCTAGAACTCATACAGGAATTCAGTAAAGTGGCAGGATTTAAAATCAATGCAAGGAAATCAGTTGCATTTCTTTACACCAACAACGGACAGAAGAAAGAGAAATTAAGGAGTCAACCCCATTTACAATTGCACCCAAAACTGTAAGATAACTAGGAATAAACCTAACCAAAGAGGCAAAGAATCTGTACTCAGGAGACTATAAAGTACTCGTGAAAGAAATTGAGGAAGACACAAAGAAATGAAAAACCATTCCATGCTCATGGATTGGAAAAATAAATGTTGTTAAAATGTCTAATGTACCTAGAGCAATGTATACATTTAATGCAATCTCTATCAAAATACCATAAATTTTTTCCCACAGAAATGGAACAAATAATCCTAAAATATGTAGGGAACAAAAATGACCCCGAATAGCCAGACACATGTTGATAAAGAAAAGGCATCACAATTCTGGACTTCAAGCTCTATTACAAAACTGTAATCATCTAAAGACGGTATGGTACTGGCACAGAAACAGACACACGGATCAATGGAACAGACTAGAGAGCCCAGAAATGGACCCTCAACTAATCTTCAACAAAACAGGAAAGAATGTCCAATGGAAAAAAGACAGTCTCTTCAACAAATGGTGTTGGGAAAATTGGACAGCCACATGCACAAGAATAAAACTGGACCATTTCCTTACACCGCACACAAAAATAGACTCAAATTGGATGCAAGACCTAAATGTGAGACAGGAATCCATCAAAATCCTTGAGGAGAACACAGGCAGAAACCTCTTCGACCTCAGCCTCAGCAACTTCTTCCTAGAAACATCGCCAAAGGCAAGGGAAGCAAGGGGAAAATGAACTATTGGGACTTCAAGATCAAAACCTTTTGCACAGCAAAGTAAACTGTCAACAAAACCAAAAGACAACTGACAGAATGGAAGAAGATATTTGCAAATGACATATCTAGATAAAGGGCTAGTACCCAAAATCTATAAAGAACCTTTCACTCAACACCCAAAGAACAAATAATCCAATCAAGAAATGGGCAGAGGACATGAACAGACTTTTCTGCAAAGAAGACATCCAGACGGCCAACAGACACATGAAGAAATGCTCAATGTCACTTGGCATCAGGGAAATACAAATCAAAACCACAGTGAGATACTACCTCACTCCAGTCAGAATGGATGAAAATAACAAGTCAGGAAACAACAGATGCTGACAAGGATACAGGGAAAGCGGAACCCTCCTGCACTGTTGGTGGGAATGCAAGCTGGTGAGTGGGTTAAGCCTCTGCCATGCGCTTGAGTCATGATCTCAGGGTCCTGGGATCGAGCCCCGAGTCGGGCTCTCTGCTCAGCAGGGAGCCTGCTTCCTCCTCTCTCTCTACCTGCCTCTCTGCCTCCTTGTGATCTCTGTCTGTCAAATAAATAAATAAAATCTTAAAAAAAAAAAGTTGAAAATAGAGCTACCCCATAACCTAATAATCACACTACTGGGTATTTACCCTAAGGATACAAATGTAGGGATCCGAAGGGGCACGTGCACCCAAATGTTCATAGCAGAAATGTCCACAATAGCCAAACTATGGAAAGAGCCTAGATGTCCATCGACAGATGAATGGATAGAGAAGATGTGATCCATATACACAATGGAATACTACGCAGCCATCAAGAGAAATGGAGTCTTGCCATTTGCAACGACGTGGATGGAACTAGAGAGCATTATGCCGAACGAAGTAAGTCAATCAGAGAAAGACAATTGACATATGATCTCCCTGATACGTGGAATTTAAGCGACAAGGCAAAGGATCACAGGGGAAAGGGGAACAAGACGAAACCAGGGAGGGAGACAGACCATAGAGACTCTTACTCTCAGGAAACAAACTGAGGGTTGCTGGAGTGGAGGCGGGTGGGAGGGATGGGGCGGCTGGGGGATGGACATTGGGGAGGGTATGTGCTAGGGTGACTGCTGTGAAGTGTGTAAGACTGTACCCTGAAACAAATAATATACTCTATGTGAATAAATTAAAAAATCTAAAAAATTAAATAAAATTGAAAAAAATGTTAGGAAGATGTTAAAACAGGGATGATATTATATAATGCCAAATAACCTCTAAAGGCAGGTGTCTGTGGTTTGAGTAAATAATTGAGATATTAAATGTCAGACGATGAAAGGGGATCAGATCGGAGCTTTCCTTAGAAAGAAGTTAGTGTTTTGGAAAGCATAAATGTTTCTTTTTCATTTCTTAAGTAGGCTCCACACCCAATATGAGGCTTGAACTCGTGACTCTGAGATCAAGACCCGCATACTCTACCAGCTGAGCCAGCCAGGCACCCTAATGTTTTTATTTTAGTTATTAACTAATAGAAGCTTTCTCCCACCCCCCTTTTTAAAAGATTTTCTGTATTTATTTCGAGAAAGAGTGTGAGCAGGGGGAGGGGCTGGGAGAGAGGGAGAGAGAGGATCTCAAGCAGACCCCCCTCTGAGTGCGGAGCCCATCTTGGGGCTAGATCCTGTGTCCTCGAGATCACACCCGGAGCTGGACTCAAGAGTCAGACACTCAACTGACTGAGCCCCCCCCCCCCCAGGTGCCTAGAAGCTTTCTTTTCTACTTACTTAATTAAAAATCCTGGATTTTGAACTGTGGTCTGTGTTATTAATGAGGACTCAAATCTGTTTGGTTTACTTCAAATATCCACTTTAATTTCTGCTGAGATTATGATAGCAGCCAAGATGCTTTCAGATTGTTCACATATTCCAATGGAACTACCATGATTTTAAACCACCAAGAATACTGAATCCAAATGATGCCATTTTAAAACTTTGGATTAAAAAAAGGAAGACATGGGGACGCCTGGGGGGCTGTCAGTGACGTGTCTGCCTTCAGCTCGGGTCATGGTCTCGGGGTCCCAGGATCAAGCCCTGCGTCGTACTTCCTGCTGACTGGGGAGTCTGCTTCTCCCTCTGCCTGCTGCTCCCCCTGCTTGTGCTCTCTCTGTCTCTCAAATAAATAAAATCTTTTTGTAAAAAATAAAATAATAAAAAGAAAGACATGCACCCCTTTTGGGAGTATAACATGACACTCCCTTTCTTAGATGCATTTGACTAAATGTACTTCTGACCCTAAGGAAATGTGCGCAGAATTCATGGTAACAGCGCTCCCCACGGCATTATTTATAACAGCGGGAAAGTGGGGAGCAGCCTCAGTGTCCAAGGGGTATTATAGGAAAGTTCAGATTATTACATACGATAGAATAGGAGTCAGACATTTAAAAAAAAAGTATGAAAAGTGTACAAAATTCTCACAAAATGTTTATGATTTGAAAAGAACAGGATATGAGATTATAAACAACATGATCGAGCATATATAAAATAGTATGTGCACAGAGAAGTGCTTACAGTGGTTAATTCTAAATTGTAGAATTCCGGGTAATTTTGACTTTTAGATGAAGAATAAGTTTTATTTCATATGCAGGTATAAGGCTATTTTTTACAATGAGAGCCTATTATCAACCCTTTTCAATTTTTTTTTTTTTTTAAAGATTTTTTTTATTTATTTATTTGACAGACAGAGGTCACAGGTAGGCAGAGAGGCAGGCAGAGAGAGAGAGGAGAAAGCAGGCTCACTGCTGAGCAGGAGCCCGATGTGGGCCTCGATCTCAGGACCCTGAGACCATGACCTGAGCCGAAGGCAGAGGCTTAACTCACTGAGCCACCCAGGTGCCCAACCCTTTTCAATTTTTTAAAAAGATTTTATTTATTTATTTGACAGACAGAGACCACAAGTAGGCAGAGAGGCAGGCAGAGAGAGAGAGGAGGAAGCAGGCTCCCCGCTGAGCAGAGAGCCCGATGCGGGGCTCGATCCTAGGACCCCGGGATCATGACCTGAGCCGAAGGCAGAGACTTTAACCCACTGAGCCACCCAGGCGCCCTTAATTCTTTTTTTTAAGAATTTTTATAGGTGCCTGGGTGGCTCAGTGTGTTGGGCCTCTGCCTTATAGCTGATAGTTGGAGTACTGCAGTGTCACTCGGGGGTCCTAAATTCGGGAGGCTAGGGGGGCTAGTTGCGCTGGAATGGAAGCCTGAAAACCCCAACTCGGGTTAGGGTTAGGGTTTCGGGGCATGGCAGGCCCGATCTGCCAGTGCTGAAGCGGGCTTCCTGTTTGGCCGAGTTGAGGGCAGGTGGTAGGCGATGCATCTGAGTCTGGGTTTGTGTTCAGGATGGACTAAGATGGTCGGGCTTGTCTCCAGGGATACGCAGGTTTCTCCCACTCTGAGGTTTCTGCGCAGCTCCAAATGGCACCATAATGCCCTGGTGGCTGGAGGAGTGCTGGACAGAGTCTCAGGTGTCCGCAGTCTGGCGATCTTAGGGGCCAGTCCTTTGGGCACGGAAGTCTGTACACCCAACCTAGGGTTAGTGTTAATTTCGAGGGGCATGGCAGCTCCGATATGGTGATTTGTTGTGGGTGAGGGTTAGGGTTAGAGCTTAGGGTTAGTGTTAGGGTTACTGTTAGGGTTAGTGTTAGGGGTCAGGGTTTAGGGTTAGGGTTAGGGTTTCAGCTGCCTCCTACTTTTCATCATATTCATGGCCATGAATCTCTGCTCCTGCCCCATGGCTCCCCGGGGTATTGTCTGCCTCCGTGAGGCTCTCATCCTCTGCCTTGTGCGACCCAATGCCAGGGTAGCTTTCTGGAGAGTCAGCACTTGTCAGTCCCCTGATGGAACGGTTTCGTCGGTCCCCTGTGAGGTGAGGATGATGCCCTGCCCTGGGAGGGGGCTGCAAGTCCCCAATCAGGAGAGCCACATCTTCCTTTTCAGGATGGCCTGCCCTCCCCTCAGTCCTCCTCAGGGAAGCTGTCCCCATGTCCTGAGATGATAGCTCTGACCTTAATAATACCATTGTTTTCTGTTTCTCCATGCCTTAGTTAATCCATGGTGTGTCTTTTGAACCTCTCAGTGGGTTTTCAGCAGTCCCGCAGGGCTTTCTGCTCAAAGAGGCTATGACCTGGGAGGGGCAGCCTTCTCTGCCACTTCCCTCAGCATGTCCCTGAGCCCTGGAGACAGCTGTCCCACTGAGTGCTGAGGGACCCAAGCCAGCCCATCCTGAGCCCGGGCTGTGTCAGATGTGTAGACTGATGTGTGCCAGGAGCGGTGAGCCGCTGGCATGAGCCAGGTGCAGGCAGGTTCTTTTTCTCATGCCTTCCCCCCTTCCCTCCCAGAGGTAGCTCAGAGCAGCCTCCATGCCCCGCATCTCGAGATTCCTTGACCTGTGCCTCCTGCCTTCAGCTGGTGAGCTTGGTGGCTTCCCGTTGCTTCTGTCTCCCATACCCACACGCATGGCAGTTCCTGGATCAGGGGAGGGATTGTACCCTTGTCTGTACTTGACCTGCTTCCTATCCTGCACTGAGCCCACCCACCTTTGTGTCTCCAATGGATGTGCTTGGAAGCAAGCTCATCCACAGGGAAACTATTTGCCAAATGGATCCAAGGAATGACCACTGAATTAGCCACCCAGGATAGAGAACAAACCTGCTCTGAAACCTGTCCCTCACTCTGTGACCATCTCATCCTAAAACAGAAACAGTAATAGCTTTCTGGATCATCACGTTGCTTCTACCTCTACTTACACTCTCTTGAATGTATAGGCGCTGATCCTGGATGGAAAGGCGCCATGGCTCCTGTGGGCTAGGATTAACAGGGAAAATAGAAGAATTCAGTGAAATGTGAATTCCAGGCATAGAATGAATGGATATTGTCAAGGAAATACTCCCAAGTAGGACATGAGGACGTTGTGTACCAAAGCTTTTTCAAATAGTTTACCGGAAGAAAAATCTTTCTTATCGTTTATTTTAATTCCAGTTGAGTTGACATGCATTGCTGTATGAGTTTCAGGTGCACAACAGCGTGAGTCAGTAATTCTCTATATCACTCAGTGCTCATCAAGAAAAGGGTAGTCTCAGTCCCCTTCATCTGTTTCACCCACCCCTCCAGCCAACTCCCCATTGGTATCCATCGGTTTGTTCTCTATTGTTAAGAATCTGTATTTTGGTTTGACTCTTTTTTCTCTTTTATTTATGTATGTTTGTTTCTTCAATTCTACACAAGAGTGATATACTATGGTATTGTCTTTCTCTGACCGATTTCACTCAGGATAATCCTCTCTACATCCATCCATGTGGCTGCAAATGGCAAGATTTCACTCTTCTTACAGCTGAATAGGCTGTAAATCAGAGGCAAATCACACAATTACTTGATTGTCTCTCTATAACCTACAAAGTACACTGAAGTACGTCTGCTTCTCCTGGGTAACTACCCTCCAGGAGCGGGGCGGGCGAGGCCAACCGAGCTCCCGGACAAGCTGTTCTCTTGGGTTGGGTTGGGCCTGGAGAACACTGCTGTCTGAATCTGTTTGGACTGGACAGATTAAAATGAGTCTTCCCAAACCCCGAGGGAATGGAAAAGCTGTGTTGGAATGCAGTTATTTAAAAAGCAATCTCAATCAGAAAACAGCTTATGATGCTTTTGAAAAAGATCTATATAGAACTTAATTCAGGAAAAAAACATTGACCTAATGTAGCTTGTGTTTTTCTCCCATGATTTATAAATACAAGGTATGTATTGAAAAAATTTTACAACCATCTTTGTTAATCATTTTCTGAATTATGTTCTTACTGGATTGTTTGTTCTTTTTTTTTTTTTTAAAGATTTTATTTATTTATTTGACAGACAGAGATCACAAGTAGGCAGAGAGTCAGGCAGAGAGAGAGGAGGAAGCAGGCTGCCCGCTGAGCAGAGAGCCCGATGCGGGGCTTGATCCCAGGACTCCGAGATCATGACCCGAGCCGAAGAGACACCCAGGCGCCCCATGATTGTTTGTTCTTTTAATCTTTCTTTTTGTTAGAATGAATTTTAAATTAAGTAGTAAAAGTCAGAACTCATGCAAATTATTATTTTAAAAGTACAGTTTTGACTTTATCACATTTTCAAGTGACTGGTCTACCGTCCTCAGGTCTGTAAGAAAAAAAATCGAAAGAGGTAATGGTTGATTTATATACCAATCAATGTACAGTTAAATAAACAGGAAGCCAAAGCTTTCAAGAAAAATACCTTAATTTCCTATAATTATTAAAGGATTTGTGGATAAGAAAAATCCGGTGTGTAGGAGAACATACACGTTAAATGCTTTTCCTTTTCCACTGATGGGGTCAGTGCGGGTTCACCACGGAAGGTGAGGAAACAGTGTGTACTCTTGAAACAACAAAACAGTGTTTCTCATCGGTGTCCCACCGCCGTGACCAACCCTTCCAGGCAGCTCGGACAGAACCCCCATGAGGTACACTGTGTCTCTGCACGGAAGTAAGTGCAGGAAAGGGGCCACGGTGTTGTGCAATGGGGACACTGACAAACTGAGAACGTCTCCGACATTTTGGGTTCACCGACTCTGCCTCCTCCCATCACCCCTCCCCAGGACAGCAACACGGGTTTCAGAGGTGTGCGGAGTCCCCCCAAGTCCCCGTCACAAGCCCTCTGTGAACCCTGACCTAGTGCAACCAACCAGCAGACCCAGATTTATCCAAACATTTCTATTTAGGTCTTTCTGTTCGTCTCAGCAGCAGGACCCCTTTGAAACAAACTTGGGTGTCTGACCTCTCAGGCCGCAGGCGCCTCCAACAGGGAGGTTTGCACATTTACTCAGTCATTTAACTTGATCCTAATAGTTGGTGGTTTTGACTAAATTTAAAACAGCAGCTGGATCTGGGTGACGAAGGGAAGGACCCGGGTTCCTGGGCTGCCACCCCCAGCCTGCAGCAGGCAGTGTCCTCACGCCCTGTCTTACCACCCACTCAGCTCCGCGGGCGGAGGGCTTGGCTGGGAGGCTGGGGGGCCAGATGCGCCCTGAGTGCACCCTGCACACAGAGCGCCCCCTGCAGTGTTTTGCAGCCCCTGGGCAGCAGGGCACGCCTCGGGTTACCTTTTCCCCAGAAGACGAGACACAGGTATTTCTAAGTCACTGGGAGGCGAACCGGCCCTGATTCAGCAGGTAAAGTATGGATCATTTGCCAGCTGACTGAGGATAACAATTGTGAAAGAAAATGGGAAAACAAAGGCACCTTAACTATTCAATCAAAATCGGCTTATGTCATCAGAATATTTTGGAAACAAAATATGGGTCAGTATCTTCATGAAATAAGGCCGTGTCTGTCCCCGTGTCACATGGACATAAATCCAGTCTGAGCCCTGAAGTCGAGCACGTGTTTGCATCGCGGGATTAAGTGCGACGTTTCACTGGAAGAGAAATGTTTGCATGGTGGGGGCCGGCGTGGGACCCTCAGGAACCACCATGAAACCGAGAGCTTAATGCACACGCATTTTCTTTAAATGGTCATAGAAATATATAGTCCAGCAGAAACGACTAGTTCTACGCCTCACCCTCTGCTCCGTCCTAACCCGTGCTTTGACTGAAGACCAGTTGGGCGGGAGGGAAAGGTGCTAGAGTAAAAGCCGACTGCCAAACGCAGGGCCTGTCACTCAAACACACGCTTTTTAAGGAATTATGACAAGGAGCATTCCAGTTGGTCTACTTAGAAAAGAGCACTTGTAAATGTCTTTTATTATTCCTGAAGGTTTTCTATGTAGGATAAAGGCAGTAATCCCCACAGTGAACAAATATGGGATCGTATTTTTCAAGATGAAAGCAATCAAAAGATAATGCAAAAGGCAAACGTATTTACTTTCCTAATGATGACCTTACCATTTGTTCTTTAATAGAATTTTCGATCCCAGCTTGCACCATTAGGTCACTGACATTCTTCTGTAAATCCTCAATGCGATTTCCCATTTCTTCCAGTACAACGTCAAGGAGACTTCAAACCACACCTGCTCATCAAGGCTACTGATGAAAACGCCCAAGGCTACTGATGCAACTTTTAAAACGAGGGAATCACCTCTGCGTCAGTGCAAATTAACCATTTCCCTGAGGGTTTCGTAATGAGTCTTTACCCTTCGAAATGTGAGCTCAGTTCTGGAAACTTGGTTCCCTTTGTGTGGACACAGATTCAGACACATGAGATGGTCTTGTAGGTTTAACTATGTTTTAACCAAACTCTAATGAGTATGTATATATAATGGAAACTAATTCTGTTTAAAACCAACTTTCCTACAGTTTTATTTTACCATGTTTAAGAATATGTTTTTCCCTATGAGAACCCATCTACAGACTCAGAAGTTGAAGTAAATGGTTCCATATGCAAACACTTTACATATAATTTCTAAGGAATGACCTTAATGTTGTAAAATCACTTTACAACATTTACATTACACACACAACTCTAGCTCCCCAAGTCTTAGGGCAGAAGTTACCATTATCCAGGTTTGCTTGAAGTGAAAACAAACTTTCTATCCTAATTCTGTTTGAATTCATGTCTTACAAAGCAGTAAGCTGACATTCCCTATTATGTTTGCAAGTTTCTGATTGGTGGAGTACAAATGTCATTCAGATTTATTTAGGGCTCGGTGGAAAAGCCCCACTGGGCAGTACTGTGCATTGTGTCCTTGTATTTTATCATTGTCATACAAAATGCCCTGTTTTGCTGGTCAGGCAGGAAGTAATTACGTGTGAGTGGTAATTGCTACATCAGGATACCAGGAAGAGGCCCAAATGTAAACACCAGGAAATGCTGGGTCAATTACCCATTAGTGGCAGACGAAAGATGTTCCAGGATAATTTTAGAGTTCAAAAGCATCACGGTATTTGTTATAAGATAGAAAAGGATATTTCTGAGGTTTAATGTTGCAGTCAGAGCTTGAAAGTGTTCTTGAAGTTCCTGAAATAGATTTTCTGCCTGAAAAAATGAACCACAAAACTGAATGTAATATATATATATGTATATGTCTCTTGTCTGTAATTAAATTAGATCTATCGCCTTCCTTTTTTAAAAAATATTTACTCTCGATGTAGGACATTTTAGCGTCGTGGAATAGAATCGTCTTTAGTTAGTTAGATTTTTGACAAGGTGCCGAGGACTTTCGATTCAAAGGGTGAGGAAAACCTTTCCAGATGGTGCTGGGACAAGGAGGGAGCCCAACGCGTAACAAGGTCAAGCAGGCCTGCCCTCACCTCCCACTCCCCACAAACTAGCTCGAAAGGATCATGCACCCGAATGTAGGCGTTACAACTACCGATGGGCAGCAGGCGACGCGGGAGAATGTGCCCGCGAGTCCCCGCGGAGCGCGGAAGCAGCGGCCGCAGCACCTGCCCGCGGCCTCCCTGGGCCCGCCCTGAGCCGGGGGGTGCGGACGGTGTCCACCGGCCGCAGAGGCGCGGGTGCGGTTACTGAGACAAGCCCTAGTCCTGCGGGCTCCGGGGCTTGCAGACCCGCGTGCGCAGTGCGGGGCGCGCGTGATCTCCGCGCGGGGACGAGAAAGCCTGGGCGGGGACCGTCTAGACTCTGCATCTGCGGGTGGAGACGCTGCGGCGCCTTCCCTGCGGACGGGCTCGCTTTCCTTCTTCCTCGCGTGGTCAGGATCACGCGGACAAGGAGGAGAAGACAAGCCCCCGGCCTGTCAGCCTGGCGTCCCGACGCGAGCCGGCCGGCGCGGCCCGGGGCGAACAGGGGGCGGGAAGGGGTGTGGGCGCGAAAGGCTTGCAGGGGAGGGGGGAAGCCTGCCCTAGTACCCCCCCCGCCCCGCCCACCCAGGACCCGCCCTCACTCCTGGAGCCGGTGCAGGTGCGGAGGGACGCGGAGGAGGGAAGGGAGGGGACCCCACTCACCGCGTCGCCCAGCGCGTCCCCGCCGGGGGTTTTGGGTCCCCGCGCGTCCATGTCCAGTGGGTACCAGTGTCCTGGTGGGTCCCAGTGGGCCGGGTCGTTCCGGGTGGGCCCAGTGGACTGGGTGGTTCCCCGCGGGCCCGGAGGCCCCTAGGCGTCAGCTGCGCTGCACCCGGACAGGTCCCCGCGGTGGCGCAGGGCTGCTCGGGCTGCGGGCGGTTGGGGGGCCCCGGGGGAGCCCCGATGTGGGAGGTAGCGCAGCAGGTCGCGTCCCCAGAAGTGAATTCCGGGGCCGGCGCGGCCGCCTGTGCGGGGACAGGCAAACAAAACCCCGGGCAGCTCCCGGGAGGAGGCCGGGGGAGGTGCGGGCTCCTCCAGGCTGGACGGTCAGCTTCCCTGGGGAGGGAGGGGCCACCTTGTGCAGGGAGGGGCCTGTGCACCTGCTAGACCGGCGAGGCCAGCCAGGCCTTCTGGAAGACAGGACGCACCTCCCGTGCAAGGGCGGGTCCCCTCGTGCAGGCAGACAGCCGCACGGCGCCGCCTGTGCGCCCTGGGCACTGCCGACACCCTGGCCTGCTGACCTGGGCGGGGGCCAGGCAGGCCTCGCTCACCCTGCCCAGGACTGTTTGCTTTGTTTTCATTGCATCGGAGACGAAAGAGGAGGGCAGAGGGAGCACCATCTTATTACTATGGTAGAATGCACGCAGGATAAACTTTACCGTCTTAACCGGCCCGACGGGGCTCTGACGTGGGGTCCGACGGGGGATCCGACGGGGGATCCGACGGGGGGGTCCGACGTGGGGTCCGACGGGGGGTCCGACGGGGGCTCCGACGGGGGTCCGACTGGGGGTCCGACTGGGGGTCCGACTGGGGTCTGGTGCAGCGGCCCTGAGCACATCCAGGTCGTATTGTTGTGCCACGGTCCCCACCGCCCGCCTGCAGGACCCCTTCATCTCCCCAAAGTGGAACTCTGCCCCCACTGCTGGTGAACTCCATGTCCCCCTCCAGGACCCCTGGCACCCACCATCCTCCCTTCTGCCTTTATGTTTCCTGGTCACCTTTCTAAGGAGCTCATGGAGATGCTGGGGTAACTCCGCTGCTGCCCACACACAGCCCGAGTGCCCCCCAGCCCATAATCCCCCTCTAGGGGACGGCCATCTCTTTAGGTCTCTGCCATTCCTGTGGTCAGCCTTCAAACTGAGACCGGGCCCAGTCCTGGCACACTGCCAACACTCGCATCCCTGTTCTGATTTGATCGAGGGGCCGGAAGGAAGATCCCACGACCCATTCCCTCCTTCCAGCGCCCGTCAGGCCTGTCTGGATTGTGGCTTGTGGGTCACTTCCTGGGTGGCCCCCTCCCCCCAGGACTCTGGTTTTAGCCGCTCCCTCAACAATGGGTGAACACCCGGTTGTTGAATGTGTGTGTGAGACACGGCGTGCAAAGATGCCCAAAGTCGTTAATCATCAGGAGAATGCGCATCCAAACCACGGTGAGATGCCACTTCACACCCACTGCTAGGCTAGAATTGAAACGATGACAGGTGTGGGCGGCAGTGGAAAGTTCGAGCCCTTACAGGTTGCTGATGGATGGCACCCAGTGTGGAGTTAAAGTTACCGTAGAACTTGAACTCCGCCTCTGGATATGTGCACAGGGAAATGGCGGCATACGCGTAACACAGATGTTCACAGCAGCACTGTTAGCAATAGCTAAAAAGTGGAAACGGGCGCCTGGCTGGCTCAGGCCGTGAAGCATGGGACTCTTGACGTCAGGGTTGTGAGTTCGAGCCCCCAATTCAGTGTAGAGATTTAAGCATAAAATCTTAAAAAAAAAAAAAATGGAAACAGCCCAAATGTCCACCAATACATGACGCACGGACAAGCAGAATGTGGTCCATCGTCCAATGAGCTGTTACCGAGCCATGAGAAGGAGGCTGGATGGTAAGCAGGGATGAAGGTTGGGAACGGTATGCTGAGTGACAGGAACCAGTCACAAAAGGTCATGCACTGTAGGGTTCCAATTCCGTGAAATGTCCAGAATCAGTGAATCCGAGGGAGAAAGCAGACTGGTTGTTGCTGAGGGTGGGAGAGGACGGGCATGGGAGACACTGCTCGGTAGTTAAGGGATATCTTTGGGGTATAATCTAAAATTAGCTTATGGTGGTGGGCACATAACCCTTGCAATCAGCGACAGCTCACTGAATTGTGTACATTAAATGGGTGGGTTTTATGGTATGTGAATCATATCTCAGTAAAGCAGTTGTTAAAATAATAGCTTTTTAGGGGCCCCTGGGTGGCTCAGTGGGTTAAGCCTCTGCCTTTGGCTCAGGTCATGATCCCGGGGTCCTGGGATCGAGCCCCACATCGGGCTCTCTGCTCAGCGGGGAGCCTGCTTTCCTTCCTCTCTCTGCCTGCCTCTCTGCCTACTTGTGATCTCTGTCTGTCAAATAAATAAGTAAAATCTTTTTAAAAAAATAGCTTTTTAAAACATGGCCGTTTTGCTCCTTTTCATGTCTTTTCAAGCATCTTCCCTCTGAGAGGGGCTGAGGAGGAAAGGTGTGCAGTGCGAACACTGGGGTGTGGGAGATGGAGGGGGCACCGTCTGGGCTACTCCAGGGGGAAGAGAGGTGGGGCAGGGAGGGTCGAGGGCTAAGCCCTGGGTGGGGGATCCACCGCTTCCAGCATCCGGTTTCTCTTGGAAGAAAGCAGAGGTGGGGAACTGCCTACAGAAGGAGGACCTCGTGCGGGTGCTCTGCCTTCTCTCTCAGCCACTGAGCATCCAGCAAAAACCTGCTAGGCCGGCGGGGCCAGCCCGGCCTTCTGGAAGACAGGACGCACCTCCCGTGCAAGGGCGGGTTCCCTCGTGCAGGCAGACAGCCGCACGGGCCGGCTGTGCGGCGCTGGGCACTGCTTGCTGACGCCCTGGCCAGCTGGCCTGGGGCGGGGGGGGCAGGCCTCGTGAGCATCCTGGGAGTGTGGATTGGGGTTGGGGGGACTCCGGATGCTAATAACCGGTCCTAATAACCTGAGGTTCGTGTTCCTGCGCACCCCACGCTGGCTATGCCTTCCTTGCTTTTAATTACCGACAGTAGACAGAAGGCTGTGAGCTTGGCCTGGCCCGCGGGAGCCTGGGATGGAAACGCAGACAAGCAGAGGCTCTTGTCTCTGAAGCCACTGGCCTCTCTCTCCCCTGCACGTGCTTCTGTTCCCCAAGGAGCCTGTCTGTGAGTCTGCCCAGCCGGGCCTTAGCTCACCTTTCAGCCTAAGCTTCCAGAACCGGCTGACCCAGGCAGTTAGCATCCGTGTGCCCGGCAGGCCCCTGGGGAGACAAAGACGGGGGAGGGGTCCCCTGCCCGACAGTGGCTGGAGGTCTGGGGAGTGGGTAGACCTGATACAGGTGGCCTGGGACCCCCCCGCCTACAGGAGGCAGAGCCTCAGAAACTCCCATCAGAGTCCAGGGTCTTAGGCCTGGGAACCAGTCTCCTCACTGAGCTGGGAATGGTGAGAAATGGTGTGAGGTCTCCAGGACAGAGAATCCCGAGGGTAGGTGGGAAGGTTCTAGAAGTGGAGCTGGTAGGGGGGCGGGTGGCCGGGAATCGAGGCAGGAGCAATGGGGGTGGGCGTTCAGAGCACACTCTCGGGTGGCCCTCCAGCCACAGCACCCCCAGCCCGTGGTGCCCCTCCTGAGCCCAGGAGTCTGCGTTTCGGCAAACACATCAGTAATTCCTCCGTGCACCTGTGATGTGTGTGGTGTCAGGCCAGGATCCGAGCGGCCTCCGCGGCTCCGAAACTTTCCAGGAGATGAACAGGAAGGGTTAGTCTTGGGGGGAGGCATTGCAAACGCCACAGAGTCCCCGCTGCTCTCGGGTGTCAGCAGGACGCAACTGGGGGACAAAGCTGTGTCTGCGGACCTAGGAAGATAGGAGAAGCGCCATAGAAAGGGGACTAGCCGAACACTTTCTGGAAGAGATACTATAGAATATAGAATAAATATAGAATATTTAATACATAATATAATTTAATTAGCAATAAAAAATAAATATACTAAGTAGTAATACTTATTATTTCCACTTTTGTTCATTTCCCCGATAACCCACGCAAGGCAAATATTGTTACCCATTTCACACATGACCCTAAACTTCACTAAGCTGTTGGAGATCATAGCGCATGGTCAGGAGCAGGGCGTCCACACTGAGGGCACATCAGCAGAATGAAAGGGCAACCTACAGAATGGGAGGAAATATTTGCAAGTCAGGTATCAGATAAGGAATCGATGCCAGAATATTTACACGGTTCCTAAAACTCAACAAGAAACAAGCCCCCGACAGACATGGGCAAAGACTCGAGCAGACATCTCTCCAACAAAGATGTGCACGTGAAAAGATGCCCCACATTCCTGGTCAGAGGGAAATGCAAATCGAAACCCCGGTGAGGTCCATTTCACATTCGTTACGATGGCTGTCAGCGAAGACAGAGACAGGAAATTGGAACTCTGTGGGTTGCTGGTGGAAACTTAAAATTGGACAGCAGGTCCTCAAAAAATTAAAACGAGAATCACCATATTAATCAGCAACTCGACCTCTGGGCATCTACCCACAAAAGTGAAAACAGGGACTTGAAAAGGTATTTGTACACCATGTTCGTAGCCGCGTCGTTCACAACAGCCGGAACAAGGAAGCAGCCCACGTGTCCATGGATGGGTGAGTGGATACATAAAATGTGAGACACACCTGGGACTATCACGCGGCCCTGAAAAGGAAGGGAACTCTGACACAGGTGCCACATGGGTGAACCTGGAGGGCGTTATGCTCAATGAAAGCAGCCATCACCACAGGGCTCAGCACCATAGGTGCCCCCTTACGTGACACACAGACTGTTCCCACTCTGACGGACAGAAAGCAGAGTGGCGGGTGCCAGGGGCCGGCAAGAGGGAGAAACGACGGGAGCGGACGCTCACTCTGGACCGCATCTCAGTTTGGGAAGATGACGTTCTGGAGACAGACAGTGGCGATGGCCGCCCAGTAGTGTGACTGTCCTTCCTGCTAATGGACTGAGTACTTAAAGACGGTGAAAATAGTAACATTTGACATTATATATATTTTACCACGATTTTTCTTTGCAGTACATTTTGCCAGCTTCAGGGGTGCCTGGGTGGTACAGTCGGTTGAGTGCCTGACTCTTGGTTTTGGCTCCGGCCCTGATCTCAGGGCTGTGGGATGGAGCCCCCACGGCAGACTCTGGACTCAGTGGGGGGTCTGCTTGAGACTCTCCCTCCCTCGGCCCCTTAAATAAATAAATAAATAAGTAAAATATGTATTAAAAATATGTAAGAAAAGAAGGGTTCTTTTGGGGTATAGACTTGGGTACACAGATTTGAGTATAGAATTCTTTGCTTTTTATTCTAAAATAGTAACAATGTTTTCATAATTTTATTTTAACTTTTTAAAAGATTTTATTTATTTACTTGACAGAGAGAGACACAGTGAGAGAGGGAACACAAGGAGGGGCAGTGGGAGAGGGAGAAGCAGGCTTCCCACTGAGCAGGGAACCCGACATGGGGCTTGATCCCAGGACCCTAGAACCATGACCTGAGCCAAAGGCAGACGCTTCACTAACTGGGCCACCCCGGCGCCCTTCTTTCAGCATCTTTAAGACGGTTGCTCCAAGGGGATGCCTGGGTGACTCAGTCGTTAAGCATCTGCCTTTGGCTCAGGTCATAATCTCAGGGTCCTGGGATTGAGCCCCGAATCGAGCCCCGCATGGGGCTCCCTGCTCAGCGGGAAGCCTGCTTCTCCCTCTCCCACTGCCCCTGCTTGTGCTCCCGCTTTCGCTGTCTCTCTCTTTAAAAAAAAAAAAAAAAAAGACGGTTGCTCTCAAGCCTGTCTAGTAGCTCTGACTCAGGTCTTTTCAGGGACTGATTCTGTTGAATTCTCTTTTTCCTTTCAGTGGACCAGACTCTCCTGTTGCCTTGTGTCCTGTGATTTTTTTTGGCTGACTGACCACTGGACGCTCAAGTCTTATAATGTGATGACTCTGGAAATCAGATTCTTCCCCTTCCCCAGGGTTTGCTGTTTTGCCGTCGAAGTTCTTTGGATTGTCGGTGGGCTGTCTCTGTCCGAGGACCAGCCTGAGGTGTGAGCTGCTGTCTCCTCGGGTCTTGTCTGTGCCTTTCCTTGGGCACGCACAGTCCCTTCCTGATTCCCACCTATGCAGCTGTTTCTGAATGTGCTAATGTGTGGCTCCCAAAAGGGAGCCAAGGGGGCCCTTGCCCTTTCAATGCCCTTGGCGTCGCTAGAGCTGGAGCTGGAGGGGTGACAGCGATGGCCGCCAGGCTCGGCGTCGGCACCTGCGTGATGGGAAGCCGCCGTCAGTGATCAGAGCGTAGACCGTGCTACTGGGAGGACAGGTCCTTGCCCACCTGGCGTCTGCAGGCTGTTCCAGAAATACGTGCACAGCTGCCTGCGGCGTGGCTGGGTGGCTGCGACCGTGCCGAGAGCTAGGAGAGACCCAAACTGACGACTTCCCCTGGACAGTTGCAGGCGTTGGCAGACCCCACGGTCCCCAAAGAGTCCCATCAGACAGTCTGCCCGTGCGGTCATTGCCCGGGTGGGGAGAGATTCCTGGTGCTCCCTGCTCTGCCCTCTTCCCAGCATCCGTTCCAAAGTTACAAGTGATGTTGGAAAGAACATTAGGGTTTAAAGATGATGGCCAAGAAAGAATTCTTGAGCCGTTTTTTGGTGCAAAAAGGAGATTTTATTAAAGCACGGGGACAGGACCCATGGACAGAAAGAGCTGTACTGGGGTCCTGAGGAGGGGCCCACTCTATACTTTCAAGTTGGGAGGGGTTAGGAGAGCGTAAGTCTCTAAGGAATTTGGGAAGCAGGTTTCCAGGACCTTGGAAGGGCTCGCTGGTGTTGGGAAAATGTCATTTATTGACTCTAGTAAAACCCTCGTCACGAGGCCCTTCAGATAGATGTGTATCAATGGACCATATGCTTGGGGGGTGATTACCAACATGTATATTGGGGATTTAGAGATAAAGTTAGTTTCCAAAAGAATTTTTATGTGTTAAAGTAGGCTCACAGGATTCTGGGGGTTGGGCTGAGATTGCCTTTTGCCCTCGGCGAAGTGTCAGCATCGAGGCAGCTGAATCCCTAGAGGAGGGTCATTCTACCTGTTTCAGGGACTTGTCAATGGACTGTAGGTAGCAAGGAAATTTAATAATTTTTCTTCTGCGTTTGTTTCTGCATCATTCCTCCCTGAACAATGTTGACCCTTAAATCTTCAAGGTTGCTGCAGTGGACGGTCTCATCTTCCTGCTGAATAGGGGCATGGAGATGGGTCCCCATCGGTCAGTCGGTCCGTATAGAGAGCGGAGTTATGAAAGGCAGAGGTGCCTGAATCCAGGAGAGACCGCACGTGTGGCTCTTCCACACATGGGATCACCCGTCGGCCAGAAGTTGTGTCAGCGAAGGAGTCTCAGCACCAAGCGGAGAGACGGAAGAAAATAGCCGAACACGATTAGTGAAACAGAAAGATAAAGAAGCCCAGCACAGAGCCCTTTGACAGTTGACAAAAATCCTGTTCTGGTCCAGAAGTTTCACCAGTTGTTCAAGGAGAGAGATGGGTCTTTCAAAGCGCCAATTTGAGTATCCATGTCAGAAACCCAGAAACACTCTGTGACCATCTGGAACATGGTATGCATCGTATTTTGTTTTTATGATCGCACTTGTCCCACCTTGTGTAGCAGGTAGCACATCTAACACCGTTCTATTTCATAAAACTGCTTTGAGCATTCCTGTTACTTCGATGTTTAGTAGAGAGATGGTATTTTGTGTTTCACTGAGGGCTTTGACCGTGTACTTATTAAGTGCTTCCGTGTGCCTCCCTCCAATCCCAAAGAGGGAACAAAGAGGGATGTTAGGTGCTCAGACCAACGAGACACAGAACATGTCCACCATTGTTGTAAATTGGGAAGGTTGGCTGGGTTGGTCATGGTTTTAATAATGTGTCGGTGCATCCAGGGAAAACCCAGAGTCCAGTGGTCTCTCCAGCCTGGGGGAAGCCATGACACAAGTTAGAGCTGCATGGCCCCCAGGTCCTGTTAGGAGACCGTCATCTCATTCTGGACCCTTTAACTCCAGTTGAGATACCAAGGGCTGTTCAGTTTTGGAGGGCCATGTTTTGAATGTGTCATGAAAGACAGTCCGTTGTCACTTTGTAGGGACCAAGGGAGTCCAAATCTAGGGACAATTTCTCTTAGTGAAGTTTTTGCCACCTCTGTGGCCTTTTTACCCAAAGAAGTGGCCTGGTGTATTACCTGGTATAAAGCCTGTATTGCCTTCCACTGGTTATTCTTGGGTATAAAGATTTTTCCTTCATTATTCACAAGCCAGTCCTCTGTCTTTCTTGGTCTGAATAGGCTGGACTTGTGGACTTTACTGGCCGGTAAACGACTTAATGTTTGTTTATTTTGTGCTGCCTACTTGGCTGCACAGTCTAGTGAACTGTTTCCTTCAGATTCTAAGGTCATATCCCTTGATGTCCTTGACAGCTGCCTCCTTAGGGAGGTGTGCAGCCATATTTGATCGGGGAATCATGGCTTGATAAAAGTCCCCCTTTCTTCCAAACTGCTCCATGAGCACACAGGACTGGGAAGACATATTTGGAATCAGCAGAAATACTTATTTTTTTATTTTTTTAAAAAAGATTTTATTTATTTATTTGACAGAGAGAGACAGAGATCACAAGCAGGCAGAGAGGCAGGCAGAGAGAGAGGAAGGGAAGCAGGCTCCCCACTGAGCAGGGAGCCCGATGCGGGGCTCGATCCCAGGACCCTGAGGTCATGACCTGAGCCGAAGGCAGCGGCTTAACCCACTGAGCCACCAGGCACCCCTATTTTTTTTATTTTTTTAAAAACATTTTATTTATTTATTTGAGAGAGAGCGAGAGAGAGCATGAGCGAGAAGGTCAGAGGGAGAAGCAGACTCCCCGCGGAGCCGGGAGCCTGATGTGGGACTCGATCCCAGGCCTCCGGGATCATGACCTGAGCCGAAGGCAGTCGCTTAACCAACTGAGCCACCCAGGCACCCAGAAATACTAATTTTTAAGGCTTTGGGAATTGCAAAGCATGAGTGAGCACCAGGGCACACCCAGCTTTTCTTATTCCTTTTTTCAGGACACTATCGCCATCAGTAAACCAACTGTCATCTGTATTTTCAGTAGGGGCACCTTTTAAATCTCGTTGACAAGCATAAGCAAGATCAGTAAGTAGCCTCTGAAGAGTTATGCTCTGTAGAAGGACGATGGTCAGGATCAGGCATGAGGGTAGCTGGTCTCACATCCGACAGGGGTCAAGTATTATTCCAGGCATATCTGTAAGCATAGCCCAGTGTTTAATAAGCGCACCTCCATCATCTGTCGGTGGCCTTTGTCTCTAAGACATGGACCTGATGTGAAGTCACTGCAGCCAAGGACCATCGCAGAGTGAGCCTGGAGGCTCCTGCCAGGGAGACTGCTGTGTGCTTGGCTCAAGCCTTTGCTCGCCGCTGCCTCCCAGTAGAGGCGGCGATCAGTGTGACTAAGGGATGACACCATCGAGAAGCCCTCTGAGTTTGAGGTCCCGCGTCGGCAGTACCCTAATTACAGTGAATCACAGGCAAGTGGGAGAAAACTTGTCTCAAGAGACAAGGGCATCCCCAAGTGCATCACCCTATCCAGTCATAAGGAGAGTGGGGTCGTCCATTACCTCCACAAGCCCGTAGCTGGCCCCACAGAGTGGGGTGCGCTCCGGCTTCTACGGAGCGATTTTGTCATCCCAGCACAAAGAACTGGTCACGGTGATCGCTGACTTATACAGCTGTCGGGGAATCTATCCCAGTTCCCGTTGTCCAAATAATCACATGCCCATGGGGTCCTGCCGTTCTCCCCACAGAACAACGAGCAGGGAGACGGTCTGTGCGCAAGCTACCGTGCCAGCTTCTCTGAGCCGTACCTCAAGCTGTCTAGCTTAGGCAAACAACAAACATTTACAGAGCATCAGATCTGGAATTTAACATCCACAAATGTGTGTTGTTGAAACATAATTTTTCTCTCTAAGATAACCCTCATTTTTAAATCAGGGATAGCCAATTCAGGACTAATTTATTTAAAAAACAAGTGCAGTTTTAACAAACTTGGCCTAATCATTTCCATAAGCTCAGCAAGAACGGTGAGTGATCCTATAGATCTTTTAGAATCTGCCTTGCTGGAACTTTTTGTAAGGAATCTCTAGGTTGAACTTTCAGTAGCCTCTCCAGGCCGGGAGCCAAGCCCCGTACTTGCCATCAGACATGCCTGTCGTACCTGTAGATGTGGCGGATTCCTCTCCACAAAGTCCCCAGGACAGCACCTGGGGGGTCCTGCACCTGCCAGGAAGAGACATTCTTGACTCGCCTGGTGAGGCTGCTGGGGACTCTGGAAACAGGTACCAGGCCAACGGTTCCAAGGGGCTCTATGGCCCCAGGTTTCATAAAGTCAACTTTAGTTCCTTAAAGCTGTTTGGTCATATCTGAGTCTATGCATGTCTCTCAAATACGGCATTCCAGTCAAAGCCTTGGTAAGATGAGCCATGTTTCCACTGACGTCCCATTACTAGGGAGAACAGATTCCTAGTGAACTTATGCAAATGACTATGATTCCCATGAAGAGAGAATACTTACTGAGACCTTTTGAATTTCAGAGGGTTCGGGAGAGAGAGAAGTTAAATGCTTCAATTTGTTCACAAATGAATACTTTGTTATGGTTCTGGAAGTCATAGATATCTTTTTAAAAAAGATTTTATTTACTTATTTGACAGAGAGGGAGATCACAGGCAGGCAGAGGGAGGAAGGGAAGCAGGGTCCCCGCTGAGCAGAGAGCCGCCTGCGGGGCTCGATGCAGGGCTCGATGCAGGGCTCGATGCGGGGCTCGATCCCAGGACCCTGGGATCATGACCTGAGCTGAAGGCAGAGGCTTAAAGACCGAGCCACCCAGGCGCCCCCAAATCCATTCACTTCAGTCTTAGTCCATCCTGACCACACCTAAAATTCCTTTCCAAGGATTTCCCTTCACAAGCCTTCTCCAACTTGCTTTGCATTCAGATTTTGTCCCAAGCCATTATTTAGGACAAAATTACCTTCTTTTACTTTCAACAAAAATGCATTCCCATTTCTTATATCTTTCTTACATGTCTCCTTCTTTTGTACATTCAGAGTTGTTTCCCTTATTTCCATCAGTCTTAGTTACATTTAGTAGAATTTTGCATTCTTTGGAAATCTTAGTCTCCAGTAAAAACTAAGTAGTAACCAGTTGTGAACTGTTAAACCAGAATTCTTTAGACGGCAGATTTATGAACTGATTAAGCACAAAGCATACCAACAGACCCAAATATTCTTGGTTTCTGTGCAGTAAGAAGTCAAAAGCACTAACCTACATCCAGTAACCAATGCTTTGCACTGTATCCTACTTGGAAAAGACCTACCTGTGCAACGAATTTAATCCCATTTATCATCCAAGCAAAGCTTTGAAGTTTCAGGTTACCAAAGACTTTGAAAACTCTCTTAACAGTTACCCATGAACACTTGATTAATAAGTTTTAACAAGATTAACCATCATTTTAAGTCATCTTTTTGCTAACAAACTGCTACAGAGACAACACGAGCTTCTCTTTGAACTTCAATAAACCTCGGTAGACCTAAGTTCCATGTTTAGTGCTGATAACATTAAAGACACATCTATCTCAATTAAAAAAACAAACTTAACTTAGTTCGAATACTGAATTATGTTGCTCCTGGACCCTCCCCAGGATCAGTTTCTACCCGACACCCTGGTGGGGAAATCTGGAGTGGGTGGACTGGTGCTCCTTGATGGTAAGGGGAGCAGGGGCCGTGGTGCCTGGGGCGAGGAGGTTGGTCCAGGAGCCAGTTAGGCCACACCCAAGCCAGTGCCCAAACAGGAGGAGGGGGAGTGGGAGACAGAAGAGCCAAGGGAGCCGGAAGGTGGAGGAGGTTCCTGGTTCTAGCGCTCACGAGCTCCAGTGAAGGAGCAGATGTCGTGTTTTCCCGCCAGCAAGGGGGACTAGGCAGTCCATCTTGGGACGGGGAATTTCCCTGAAGCAAAGGGAGTTTCGGCAGCTGCTTGGGAATATTCCCTAGAGTCCCCGTCCGGAGGTAGACTGACCACAGCTGGCTGCGATTACAGCCATTAACCTGGGAAATGAGGGAGAAGCCCCCACATGTACTAGGAGAGCAGTGAGATGGACTCCCCTTTGCTAGGGGTGGCCCGTGTGTCCTCCAGCAACCTGGGTCTACTGGGAGGAAGCCTGTTTAGATAATTATCCTCCCACATGTCAGGAGGGAGTTCACCACCCACCGCACTGGGCAGACACCGTCTGCGAGAGGCCCTCAGGTTGGGGTCCTGGTGTAGAGCAGTGACGGCACCCTAGAGAGGGGCTCTCACTGACAGATCCCACCAAGGCCACACAGGGTTACAGCAGCCCTGTCCTTTCCTAAATTTTGCAATCCAAATTGTTTTCAGTAGGTTTAAGGGGCACCCCAAGGGGAGCCGTGGGAACTGAGGAAAAGAGGAGGTCCGTTCCCTGCACTCCCCCCCACTCCGGTGCCCAGGTTCCTCCGAGTGGCCCGCGGAGTCCCCCTGAACAAAATCGCTGTGACCACCGCGGCTCACAAAGGCCCCTGCGGCAGGGGGAGGCCTGCCCTCCCCCCACTTCCCCGTCACATTCTAGCCTGTGCCGGTTTATGGGCTGAAATACCGAGCCTTGAAGGTCACGCCATGAAGGTCACACCTTATTTTACCTTGCCTTGAAGAACCTGCCTCTTCCAAATCAGGGAGAACACTAGAAAAGTCTTACAAGGGGAAATGACCTGATTTTGTGATTTAAGCAGTTAGGGAAACAGTAAAGGAAAGCAGCAAAGATGGAAATCCATCACGGTTTTAAGCGACACGGCAACACACGTGGTCCTTACAGCTTCCCTGGAGGACAGTCCCCAGCTGGGTTTTAATTCCATCTGGTCCGGGTTTCGGCCGGCACCCAGTGGAGGTCCCGCGGCCAGAGGCTGCTAGGTGAGGGGTGTGGAGGGGATCACATTAGATCAGTCAGGAGGAAACGTCACACGGGAGTCTGAAGACTGGCAGCCGTCCTCGTGACTTAGGTGGCCGTCCCGTGCCCAAGCAGACAACGTCGTATAAGAACAGAAATAAAGAGAGGGCTTGAAGTTTCTGGATTTTTACCATTCCGGCCAGGGGATACTTCCAGCCAAAAGGCAGACCTTCTCCTCCCTGTAGAGTAGCCGTGGGCTAGAGGATTACAGCCCGAGCCAGCGACAGGAAAGCTTCCCAGTAGGACCGAGCTCTTCGAAGGGCCCCGGGAAGGAGGGGGGAGGGAGAGGAGAGAAAGTACGTGCCGAGTTCGCCGCGCGGCTAGAGTCCGCACGAGTCCACATGAGATTCTGGACTCGAAGCCCCACGTTCAGACACCATAGGATGTAGGAAAGAACATAGGGCTCAAAGACGACAGCCAAGCAAGAATTCTTGAGACAACTTTGGTGCAAAAAGGTGATCTTATTCAAGCACGGGGACGGGACCTGCGGACGGAGAGAGCTGCCCTGGGGTCCTGAGGAGTGGCCCGTTACACACTTTCAAGCTGGGAGAGGGGGTTAGGGATAAGGTAAGTCTCAAAGGAATTTTGGAAGCAAGGTTCCCAGGACCTTGAAGGGCTAGCTATTGTTGGGAAAGGTCATTTATCACCGTCTAAAAAAACCTTAGGCATGAGACCCTTCGGATGTATATCGGTGGGCCATACGCTTGGGGCCGATTGCCAGCGCATATTTGGGGGTTGAGAGATACAGCAAGTTTCCAAAGGAATTTTTATATGTTAAAGTAGACTTACAGGATTCTGGCGGGGGGTGGGGGGGTGTTGGGCTAGGATTGCCTTTTGCCCTTAGCAAAGCATTAACATCGAGGCAGCTGCGTCCCTAGAGGACCGCCACTCTGCCCATGTCAAGGACTTGTCAGTGGGCCGCAGGCAGTAAGGAAACTTAGTATGTTTTTCTGCCTCTGCTTCCCGCATCACGAGCACCTTGAAGAGCTTGTAATACATACTTTACTACCGTAAAGGTAGCCCCACGCCTGCCCTTGACCAGCCTTGTGTCTGGTTTGTACTCCGCACCGTGCGCCTCCTGGGGGCTTCGGCCCCTCTCCGAGGCCACCGCAAGGAGCACAGACGGTAGAGCAGCAGCGTCCTGCGTGGGGTACCAAGTCGGCTCTGCTCCTTCCGCTCCTCGCAAACACAGCGCTCAAGAGACATTGGCCTTCCCACCCGTGTCTCGGCAGAAACTCTGGAGCTTTGGCTTGGCTTTTGGCCACCGGCCCCTTCTCCCCTCAGGTAACCTCCCAGGCTGTCAGTGGGCTCCTGTCTGTGTCCCCCACTCGCCTTGGGAACAAAACCGAAAATCTGAGGAAAGCAACATGAAGTTTCTTCATGTGACCCATTAATCAAGTCCCAGTCTTAATGAGGCAAAGCCAAGGAAACAATCCGGCGGGCTGGGGGACCGAGGCAGGTGTTCACCTCCCTGGGAGGCTGGGGTGCTTGTTCCAGTCAGAGTGTGGGGGTCCCAGAAAAGGTGTGTGGAAGGAAGGGAGAGAAACCCATAAGAATAGAGAGTCTTGGGGACTTGGTAGCCAGTTAATATACACTTGCTAATTAAACTTTCCTGGGGCACCTGGCTGCCTCCGTTGGAAGATCACGTGACTCTTGATCTCAGGGTTGTGAGTTCAAGCCCCACGCTGAGTGTAGACATTACTAAAAAACAAATAAACTTAAAAAAATTCTCTTTAGGGGTACCTGGGTGGCTCCGTGGGTTAAGCCTCTGCCTTCGGCTCAGGTCATGGTCTCAGGGTCCTGGGATCGAGCCCCGCATTGCATCGGGCTCTCTGCTCAGCGGGGAGCCTGCTTCCCCCTCTTCCACTCCCCCTGCTTGTGATCCCTCTCTCGCTGTGTCTCTATCTCAAATAAATAAAATCTTCTTAAAAATCTCTTTAGTATAACTTACTTTCCTTTTACCATATGGTTTTGCAAATGAAAAAACTCTGCTACTTTTTGTCACACTCAGGGCAAGATCATAAAATTTAAAATACCTGAAGGAATGTGAATAAAAACAGAAAACTAAAGTTGCCTGGAGCATTTCTGGAGCCCATTAATTACCCTTTAACAAGCAGCCACCCAGCAGGTGGGGGAGTAGGCCAGGAGGAAGAGGATCTCTGAGCGCCTGGAGCCGGGCTTCTGCTGGGCAGAGAATGGGTGTCCTTCCTCTCTGCTCCCTGAAATTTCAGTGTGGGCATGAGACCAGCAGAAGAAACCAGATGCACAAGGCGCCTTGTCGTAGGGTTCCATGCACAGGAAATATCCAGAATAGGTAAATCCCTAAAAGCAGAGAGCAGATGGGTGGTTCCAGGGAGGGAGGGGAGCAGGGGAGGGCTGTGGTTGTCCTTGGGGGGTAGAGAGATGTCTGGGAGCCAGACAGGAGAGGGGCTGGCCCAGCTTGCGAATGGACCAAATATCACTGAATCGTTCACTTTGACGGTGCTGAATTTGCGTTGTATGAATTTTGTGTTGTATGAATTTTGCCTCAATTTAAAGAATATAAGAAAAGGGGGAGCTTCATAAGCAAAAGTGTGTATTTCTGGAGATGGAGAGCCCAGTGCATGTGTGTCTGTGCAAGTGTCTGTGCATGCAGTGTGTGCACGTGCGTGCAGATGTGTGTGCATGTGTCTGTGCACGCAGTGTGTGCGCACGTGTGTGCACGTGTGTCTGTGCACGCAGTGTGTGCATGTGTGCATGCATGTGTCTGTGCATAGTGTGTTCACATGTGTGCGCACGTGTGGCTGTGCATGCAGTGTATGTGTCTGTGCATGCAGTGTGTGCATTGCGTGCAGGTGTGTGTGCACGTGTCTGTGCATGCAGTGTGTGCGTGTGTGCATGCGTGCACACACGTGTGTCTCTGCAAGCAGTGTATGCGTGTGTGTGCGTGCAGGCACGTGTGCACTACTTGGTTTAGCATGAAGCGTTGTCTTTGTCCGCCTTACCGGTGTGAATTGACCCCTCACGCATCTTTTCTCCAGGAAGAGTTTTTGCTGCGGGAGGAGCGAGCAGGGAGGCCGGCAGTCGTGAGCTTTCTTGCGCGGTGACAGCGGAGCCCCTGCCCATGCATCAGTTGGCTTCCGGCCGTCCTCCATTTCCTCCCGGTTTCTTGAGTTCTGTCTGTAAGTTCTCACTCCCCTTGTTGCTAAGGAGCCTTCGGCTCATTCTGCCATCACTGCCGCTCTTCCTGAAACACCCCGCTTTGTGGAGTCGCATGTTTCTGCAACGAGAGCTCCTTCCAGAGCTCTACTCTTCGCACTACGAGATCTCGCGTTCCTTTTCTCAGGGTTTTTTTATCAGAGAGTAAACAAGAGTCATGTTCCAATTTTTTTCGTCCTGTGTGGCTGGCATCTTATTACTCAGTTTGGATTGGAAATGGTCTCTATTCTGATTATTAGCGAAGAGTTTTGAGCAAGAGACAGCCTCATTCGCCTCCTCTTACCTCTCACCTTTCCTGCACATGACCTGCCACCCGGTCCGCAGGACAAACCACTTAGCCAGAACTTCCATTTTGCTTTGTGAAAAATGAGTGAAATCTTTCCGAGGACTTGGAGGCCTCTGGTGTGAGGTCGGCCGTTCTCCGAGCTCTGCACGTTGCTGTCTCTGGGCTCTGATTCTGCTGCTAACACTGGGCTCATTCTGGTATTTTCTGTCTAGATTTGCCCAAATTCAGACGTTGTCTTCTCTTTACTCAGTGTAGTTTCATCGTGGGTTTTCTCTCCGCATGTGTTATAAATCATTCCTTGAAAAACGTGTAGTAGTTAAAATCTTGTAAGAGTCCCGCAGACCCTAGCTCTTCTCTGGTCCCGGACTTAGGAGAGTCCCGCCCGCTCTGGTTCAGTTTCTTCACACCGAGGTTACACCCTTCAGCTGGGCGGCGCTTTCAGAGAGACCCCGGTTTTGTATGCGGTTCCTTGTCCTTCACCCAGGGACAACGTCCCTGACAACGTCCTCTAACTGCGCGGTTCCGTCGGCTCCCGACGCTGTGCGGTCATTGTCATTTGCGGCTCACCGATCTTCCCAGGACCAGTGTCCTTCCTCCTCCCTCCCTCCCCTCCCACCCCTCCCCTCCCTCTCCTCCCCTCCCCTCCCCTCCCCTCCCTCTCTCCCGTCCTTCCCTCCCTCCCTCCTTCCTTTCCAAAATACTGTTATTGTCTGGCAAATTTTACGAATTGCATGTATTTCTCTAAAGATATTCTAAAACTTCACACGCACTCTGTTGTTCAGTCACTGATACCTTTCACACTTTCTGGACAGTGCCCAGAAGAAAAGCGGAAAGCACTCGCCTGCGGGCAAGGCAGTTGTGGCTCTAACCTCCCGGGGCCAGTGGGAACCAGGCTCCTGCCTGATCCCTGGGCAGCATCGCTGGAGCACCCCCGCCCCCCCATCCCCACTCCTTTCCCCAGTCAGGCTTCCGGGGGCTTCAGAAACAGGATTCATGCAGGTGGTGCTTTGTGCCGTTGTTTTCTTTCTCTCTCTCTGCCTGTTTAAGATTTTATTTATTTGAGCGAGAGGGGGCGAGTCCAGAGGCCGAGGGAGAAGCAGGCTTCCTGCTGAGCAGGGAGCCCAAGGTAGGACTCGATTCCAGGACTCCCGGACCAGGACCTGAGCCGAAGGCAGACGCTTCACTGACTGAGCCACCAGGCGCCCTCTTACAGTTGTTTTCTATTTTCTCTTGGTTGACTGATGGAGCTTTTTAATAAAGATCTTATTTACTTACCTATTTATTTATTTTGCTTTAATTATTTTAAGTTTTTGTTATTTATTTATTTTGGAGAGCGTGCAAGCACAGGCGAGTGGAGGCGGGTCCGAGGGAGAGGGACAGCAGACTCCCCACCGAGTGTGGAGCCCGTCCTGGGGCTCCGTCTCAGGACGCTGACATCACCACTGGAGCCGGCACCCAGAGTCGGATGCTCAGCGGATGGCGCCGCCCAGGTGCCCTCGACAGATGGGGCTTTCGGTAGTTCCGGAATGTTCTCAGCACCAGCCTGTCCACCCTGACCCCTGCTGCGAGGTACAGGTTTCATTTTTGCAGTCTGGGGGCCCCAGGGCCCCCGCTCTCCGGGCTCTCCCTCCACCTGTGCCTCAGCACCCTGCTTGCCTTGGCTCATGCCGGGAACTCGTCTCCACTGCCGGGCGGCGGCCGCCCACCGGCTCCGCAGCTCAGTCTCTGCTCCCTCTGGATCTCACTGCAGGACGACTTGCCTTTCTGCTTACAGGGCTTTTGGGGAGAGGGGCAATCCTTGTCGGGGCTGGGGGCGCTGCCTGGGCCGGGTTAGCCGCCCCCCATCCCCCACAGCTCCTTCCCACGGGGAAAATCCGTGCTGCTGCTGGGGCAGGAGCTAGATAGGAGCACGGGTAGGTCCGCCCCCTTCTTTCCTGTTTTCTGAATAAGTCCTCCATTTTGTCATCTTTTATCTACTTTTGTGATTTGTCACTCCAAATCTGAAGTGCCAACAGTGTCCCTGCGCAGGGTCTCGGCGATCTGAGCAGGGACCCCCACACTCCAGGCTCTCAAAGGCGGGAGGAGGGCCGAGAAGGGGGGAAATATCCGTGACCTCTGAAGACACAGCCGGGGCCTTTCCTGCGTCCAGAAGAGGCCAGAGAAAGGCCTGGAAGGACGGATCTCTCTTCCTCAGGCCGGGGGACGGGGGGCGTGCTGTAGGCCCCTGGTGCTGGAGCGCGGGTCTGTTGTCCCCACAGGCAGTCTTCATCCTAAGGACCATCATTGATGGAACTGAACGCGGAGCTGCTGTGTTTTCAGGGAATCTATATGGAGCGTTAACGAAAGGTGTCCTTGATGCCTGCTCTGGGTTTGGTCTGCGTGCGGCTGCGTGGACGTCTGGAGGGCTCACGGAGCCTCCTCTACTGGGAACAACACCGGTGTGTTGGTTGGAAAGAGCAGAAGTGGGCTGCGCTGGGTTTGTTGGGGCCCGTAGTCTGGGGGCGTGCGCAGTGTGTCTGAGTGTGGTTAAAGGCCACTGGGGAGGTGGTAAGGTGGCGGGCGTTTCAGAACCGGACTGTGCATCACAGGAAGAAACGCTCGTCTGTAAGGAACTAACTCATTCTGGCGGCTGAGCCCGGTGACATTCTCGTGGATGTCAGGGCCTGACACTGCCAGGCTACCATGGGGACTCCGCCCTATGCTGTCAGTCAAGCCTCAGGGGCCATCCAGGGGGACCACATGCCAGGTCACGTCCCGGTGGATTCTCCACTGCCCTGTTTGCACCTGGTCAGCAGATGACAGTGAGCATGAAGGGCTGGCGGAGACCCAGGGGGACAGGCCTGAAGTGGCAGACGTCGAGTCCATCTGCCTTTACTGACTGGCGCTCAGCCACTTGGCTGCTCCAAGACCGGGGGGTGCGGGACTGGGGGCTGTGGGGCCTAGCCTCAGCCGCAGCTGGTCAGCCTGCCCGAGGGAACGTATGAGCTCAGAATGCACAGAAATACACATCTGTCACACCCACTTCACGAGGCAGAGGCTGTGGCTGGGCCCGTGAAGAAAGGGGTGGGGGTGGCTGTGGGGGAGGGTCAGCAGGGACGACCACCGCCGGCTTTGGAGCAGACTCTGGAAGTCCGGTATTCCTGCACTTTGCCACCCAAGTTCCCGAGTGAAGCCTCTGTCCAGTCTCCTTGCAGCTTCCTGAGATGAGGTGACAGCCATTTTGGGGTTGGCCCGAAATGTCCCAACTCCTAGGACCAAGGTCACCTTGGTTTACGTTTCATTTTAGAAATGCCATTGGTGGGGCGCCTGGGTGGCTCAGTGGGTTAAAGCCTCTGCCTCCGGCTCAGGTCATGATCCCAGGGTCCTGGGATCCAGCCCCAGTCGGGATCTCTGCTCAGCAGGGAGCCTGCTTCCTCCTCTCTCTCTGCCTGCCTCTCTGCCTGCTTGTGATCTCGGTCTGTCAAATAAATAAATAAATAAATCTTAAAAAAAAAAAAGAAATGCCATTGGTTAGGCAGCTTCTGACAGGGCTCCTAGAGGAGTTGGTGGCTTTCGGTGGCACCCTCCCACGTGGGGGAAGAGCCTAGTGACGTGGTCTTCCCCAGCAGCGGTGACAGGGTGGTCCTGCCTCTCTGGGCACAACTCCCACCATCGTGGCCCAATCCAGTCTTCAGGGCCACTTCTCCACGTCTCTCTCTGCTCCGTCTTTGCACAGTCTTCTCCGTGCGCCAAGTTTCCTTCCTTCCTTCCTTCCGTCTCTACACAGGGCCCAGCCGGATAATCCTGGACCATTTCCCTAGAGCAAGACCCTGAACTTAATCACACCTGCATTTTCAAAAATATTTTATTTTTATTTATCTTAGAAGATTTTATTTTTAAGTAACCTCTACACTCCACGTGGGGCCCGAATGCACGACCTCAGAGCGGGGGTCGCTCGTTCCACTGACCGAGTCAGCCAGGGGCCCTGCATTTTTTTTTTTTTTTTAATAAGGTAACATTCCCAGGTCCTGGGGATGAGGATGATACATTTGGGGACTATTTTCCGTCCCAGCGCAGCCTGGCTGGCTCCTTCTGTTTGGGACTACAGGAAGCCATGGGACAGGGGCAGCATCTCGGATGAGCTGTCCTCCCTTCTGCTTGACTGACGGATGGTTCTAGGCCAGCGAGTGTACCTCGGGTCCCAGATGGTTGGTGTTTAAAAGGACTTAACAGCAAACTCTCCAGTCATCAGCTGGCCTTACCGGAGACCTTTGTGGGGTGAGGTCCTGGACCAAGGGCGCAAGACTGTACCCACATAGCTGGACTCCGTAGATACTGTCTGGTGTGGATGCTTCCCCTGACAGCCCTGATGGCTCCGAAACGGCCACGATGGCGACGATTGGCTTGAGTATGCCCGGATGAACAGGATCAGCAGCTGTGACTCCCGACGCTCCAGTCAGAGTCAGGAGGAAGCTTCACTCCAACCCCCAGGACAGAGCGAAGCCTCCAGGGCCCCTGGAGCTCGGGGAGGAGGGGGCTGGGTGGGAACACCCACTTTTCCCTCCTTGCCCTGCCACAGCAGCCTTGTCCGTGGTTGTGGTTGTGTGTTTTTTTCTCCCCCCTACACATTCCTGATGCTTGTTTTCTGGGGATGCTCTGAGCAGCCACGACTCAGAGATCCCTAACATCAGCCTCGGAGATGGGAGGGGATTGAGAACGAGCCTGTGTTTTTCCTGCTCAGCGCACCAGACTTGTCTGGGCCTTAGTCTCAGGGAGCTTGCAGGTCTTCCACGATTTCTCTGAGACCTACCTGGTAGGAAGGAGGGCGGGCCACACCTTGGAGCGGGAAGCTGGCCAGCCAGGTGTGTGGCCCCAGGACCACCCTTTCTCACCCACTCATTCCCTTTTGGGGTGTCTCAGGTCTACCGGAGTGGAGATGGGAGCGCGAAGGCAGCTGCGCTGCGGACAGAGCCCTGGGGCTCTGCAGTTGGTCTGCTCCACCCGGAGTCCGCCTGCAAGGGCGCTGGGCACACGGCCGGCTGGCTTCTCCCAAGTGTCCTCAGTGCCCCACCATCCCACCTGGCCGTGGGCTTCGCGCACGCCCACCCACCAGCATCCACGTCCGGAGCACCTTCAGGAGGCCCCGGGGCTCCCCTCGGTCAGGGAACTCCAGAACTCCTGTTTCTTTATCTGTCAGCGGGCACCCTGTGAGGTCACCTCCCGGGACTGTGGGCTTCAGATTAAGCCCGGAGCACCTGGCAAGTTACAGCGTGGAGACACCCTGCGGCAGGCAGCCCCGGCTCCCGCCCTAAGTGACACCCTGGGCCTGGTTCCCCAGAAGGGCCGCCCCTCAGCCTCACCCGGCACCAGGTTAGCCTCTGACACCTGCTGCTCCGGGCACGGCCTGCCCCTCGGGAAGGGGAGCCCCCCCCCAACTCGTCAGAATACGCGGCCGTGGAAGGACAGCGGGGGTCCCCTGGGGGCGCTCAGGCACGACCTGCGGGGCGCAGACGCTGCCCCGGTCCCCAGGAGAGGGGCCCCCAGGGGAGGAGGGCTCCGGGCCTCGCGCAGACCTCGGCCAGAGGCAGGAGCCGGTCCTCCGCTCTCGGGGGCGCGCCGCGTCCACAGGGCCCCTCGCCCCGGCGCAGGTGCGGACGCGCCCACGTGGGTCCCGGGCTCCGGAGGCGCGGCCTCGCCGGGGAGGTGCTTCCTGACCCCAGCCCGGGCGTGCGGGCGGAGCAAGGTCGCCCGCGCGCCCCCGACGTCCGACCCTTCCCCGGCTGTCCGGTGCGCTCTAGGACCCAGCGCCGCTTGGCCCGGCGCCCGGGCGGGCGGGGCTCCTGCATTGTGACGTCACGCGGAGGCGGGGCTGCGGCGCTGGGACGGACAGACGGACGGAGGACGCAGGACAGACCGGGCGGGGCCGGCGCGGGCGCGGCCGCCGCGGGTAAGGATCGGGCTCGGGGTCCGCGGGCCGCGCGCGGACGCGGACGCAGCGCGAGGGCCGCCCGCCCCGGGGTCGCCGCTCGGGGGTCGGCGCGGCCGGCGGGTCCCGGGACGGAGCCCCTCGGACCGAGCGCGCGGCCCCGCCCCCGCCCCCGCCCCCGCCGCCGCGCCGCCGGCCTCCCTTCCTCCGAGCGCGCTCGCCCCGGCCTCGGCGTGCTCGCCCCGGCCTGAGCGCGCCCCGCCCCGCCCCGCCCCGGCCGAGCCGCCCGCCCCCCCGCCCCGGGCCCGCGTGCCCCGCCGTGCGCCCGGCCCCTCTGTCCCCCGCGGGGGTCGGCTCGCGCGCGGGGGGCTCGCGGGGGCTCCGGTGTCTGCGGGGGTGCCCCAGCCGTGAGCCCCGCGGTGCCCTGGCTCGGAGTTCTCACCTCTTCTCTCCCGCCAGGCTCGGATGGCGGAGGGTCGCCGGGGCGGCAGCCGCGATGTGGGGGTGACCGGCCGCGCGCGATCCGGGAGCCCGTGAGAGCAGAGGGGCCCTGGGCCAGGTGGACGCCCGTCGGCGGGCAGGGCGACGCAGGTGTTCGGGATGGAAGCGGAAGGCTTGGACTGGCTTTTGGTTCCCTTGCACCAGCTGGTTTCCTGGGGGGCAGCCGGGGCCATGGTCTTCGGAGGGGTCGTGCCGTATATCCCCCAGTACAGGGACATCCGGAGGACTCAGAACGCTGAGGGCTTCTCCACCTACGTGTGTCTGGTGCTCCTGGTGGCTAATATTTTACGGATCCTCTTCTGGTAAGTTGGGGGCTTTCTGTGGGGGTGCTTCCAGGGAGATGGCTTTCTCTTTTTGGGGTTCTGGAGTGCGGAGGGGGTGGCGGCAGGAGCTGGCCGGTCGCAGGCGATCATTTCCCGGGAGAAATGGGGGAGTGGAGTGGAGAGTCTCAGCCTTCGTTTTCATCTCATGGCACTCGCAGCGGTGAGAGATTTTCCCCCGGAGCGCTGGGTGCTGGGCGAGGTCCTTGCACTCGGTTCCTCCCCTCAGGGTTGCATGGGGGCAGGAGAGAGGAACGCGGGAACGAAGAAGAAATGAAGACTGACCGAAAGCGCGAGCTGTGGGAAGGGCGTACCGCCGACCACGGAGCCCCTCAGGAGGGGACGTCAGAGCCCCGCGGGAAAGAGCTTAGGGGCTGGGTGCGGGGAGGGCCGTCCCCTCAGCCTTGTCTGGTGTGTGTAGTGTTGTTCGTTCTGGTGGGAAAGGCGACTTTCTGGGAGCTACTTGAGAGACTGTGTTTCTCTTGCCCGTCCCAGTGCCGCTTGCTCTTACTATCGGTTACAGTCTGGTGAGGAAGTCTGAAGTTAATTTTAATAGTTGCTAAAGCCAGGCATGTCTGGGAGGGGGCATTTTTAGAGGAAATGAAATGGTGTCTCATGACCGCCTTTTTTTTTCTTTAAAGAGAGGAAGAGGGGGCAGTTGGAGAAGGGGCAGAGGGACAGGAGACTATTAAGCAGGCTGCGTGACCGGCGCAGAGCCCGGTATGGGGCTTGATCTCGTGACCTGAGTGCAGTCAGGTGCTTAACAGACAGAGCCACCCAGGTTCCCCATTACAGTCTCATTCTTAGACGGAAGAGGTCTGGAACTTTCTTCTTGACTGTCCACACATATAGTGAGACGGGTTGCTCAGCCTACCCAGGAGGACGGCTGAGTGCAGAGGTGGGACAAGGGCTCCAGGCAACTGGTGTCTGGAGCTCTGCTTCTGGTTCCTCCTGTTGGCTTTTTGGTCATGGCAAACAACCACGTTGTTTGCTAATTCATTTTTTTTAAAGATTTTATTTATTTGACAGACAGAACACAAGTAGGCAGAGAGGACAGCAGAGGGAGAGGGGGAAGCAGGCTCTCAGCTGAGCAGGGAGCCCGACGTGGGGCTTGATCCCAGGACTCTGGGATCGTGACCCGAGCTGAAGGCAGAGGCCTTAACCCACTGAGCCACCCAGGCACACCCCCCTGCTAATTTATTTTTAAGTCAACTTTATGGAGGTATGATTTACATTAAATAAAACTGCCCATCATAAGTTCACAGTTCGACAAGTTTTGACAACATCCCCTTCTCATCATCATCACAGCCCAGATAGGAGTTTTCTGAGCCCAGAGGTTTGCTCTGTTCTCTGTGTTCCATCCAGGATGGGGCCATCCAGTGGTGCCAGGCCCCAGGCTACCTTTGATTTATTTTCACTGTGTGTTAGTTTTGCCCTTGTCTGGGGCTTTTACAAGGTGAGCCAGTAAGTCAGCCCCTCCCGGGAGAATTTGTCACATCCCCAGGTGTGTCTCTGGGTTAGGAGGCTACTTTGGAAGGAGGGCTCATGGGTGCTTATTTGTTTCTTTGGCACAAGTCGAAAACGCACATTTTGAAGATTCCTCCTTTTCCTTCGGCTGGGGGCAGAGATCACTCGCTTCACGGTGACATGTGGCTTCTTTTTCTAAAATGGCTTTAGGGGGTGCCTGGGTGGCTCAAGGGGTTAAAGCCTCTGCCTTCGGCTCAGGTCATGATCCCAGGGTCCTGGGATCGAGCCCCGCATCGGGCTCTCTGCTCAGCGGGGAGCCTGCTTCCTTCTCTCTCTCTGCCTGCCTCTCTGCCTACTTGTGATCTCTGTCTGTCAAATAAATAAATAAAATTCTAAAATTTTAAAATTTTAGAAAAAATAAAAAAATAAAATGGCTTTAATCAAGTCTGAGGTTGAACAGAAGCAGGTCCTAAAATATAATTGTATCTGACACCATTGTTAATCCCGAGTGCACTGGAGGGTCATTCAGGGGTCTCCCAGGCTTAGGTTGTGGAACAAATTTTCTCTTGCACTGGGGTGGGGGGTGTGTGCCTGATATTGGCTTTTGCCTGATGGGGGAGAAAGATCAGTCCAGAGATCTCTTCCTAGTATGCTTCTCCTTCACAATCGCAAAAAGAGGGTAGAATAGCTAATGGGCGTCCAAATAGCTGGTTTGGAGAAGTCGGAAATTACACGAATTTCTTGAATGCCAAGTCTCAGGGCTTCTGGGTTTAACTGGCATTTGGGCTGGGAGTCCTGTCCCCACTCCAGGGCCTGAGACTTTGGGAAGCAGAGTCTGGAGCTCTCCTAATGGGGCACTGGGCTTCTCAACTGTGGGCTTCTAAACCGTGGGCGTCTAAACTTCATCCACTGGCAAGTCTATTTCTATCCATCCAACTGGTCCTTTCCCAGAGTCAGCACCCTGCGCCGTCCTGGGTCACCGGAGCAGTTCTGTGGTGACATCGGAACACACAGGGCTGCCCTCAGCCCACATTTCGGGAGACTGCAGCAGTGTGCGGGGTGGAAGCAGGGCTGCCCAAGGGCACTGGTCCCTCCTCCAGAGTGTCTCTGGCCCAGGGGTGTGCTTTCCCTGCATTTCGCGCAGGACAGCCCTTGCGTCACAGTGAAGCCCGGCAGGCGGGCTGAGCTCTGTCCAGGACTTGGAGTCACGTGGGCTTCTCTGCCCACCAAGTCCGAGGCCCCACTCCTCAGAGGGGGGTGCACAGCTTCCCTTTTATTTCTTCTCCGGAGCCTCTGAAGCCCCCACTCCTGGGTCCTCCAGCCTTCATGGGTTAGCAGCAGCCCATGGGTTAGCAGGTGTTGGAGGGTTTCCTGCGTTCCAGACCCTGGTTCGGATGCCATGGGGTTTGCACGTTAGCAGAAGTGCTGTGTGGGGTGTACTTTGTACACACCATGGGTTGTGGCAGGCTCTGGGTGAGACGGAAGCTGTGTCTGTACTAGACCAGGGCTGGACTTAGAACTGAAGAGCGTGTTTCCCAAAGCCGGCTGAGACCACAGTCCTTGGAACTCTGGTCTGGGAAGACCCCTGCGGATTTGTGGTGTGAGGGTTGTGAGTGGCTCACAGTTGTGCGGCAGAGGTGGACTGAGCTGGGTAAACCCTGGTTGGTTTTTTTTTTTTTTTCTTTTTTAAACTTTTTAAAGATTTTATCTACTTATTTGACAGAGAGAGATATATATATCACAAGCAGGCAGAGAAGCAGGCAAAGACAGAGAGGGAAACAGTTTCCCCGCCGAGCAGAGAGCCTGATGTGGGGCTTGATCCCAGGACCCTGAGATCATGACCTGAGCGGAAGGCAGAGGCTTTAACCTGCTGAGCCACTCAGGTGCCCCAACACTGGGTTTTTTAAAACTTGTGGAACTCTAGTGCCTCCCTTTTTTTTTTTTTTTTTAAGAATTTGAGAGAGAGCATGAGTGCAGAGGGGGAGAGAGAAGCAGACTCCCTCCATGCTGATTTCCCCCTCCGATGTGGGACTCAATCCCGGGACCCCGAGATCTTGACCTGAGCCAAAGGCAGATGCTTAACGGACTAAGCCACCCAGGTGCCTCCTCTAGCACCTTTCCTACAATTCTTTCTCTCTCTCTTTTTTTTTTAAGATTTTATTTATTCACTTGACAGACAGAGATCACAAGCAGGCAGAGAGGCAGGCAGAGAGAGAGAGGAGGAAGAGAAGCAGGCCTCCTGCTGAGCAGAGAGCCCGATGCGGGGCTTGATCCCAGGGCCCTGGGATCATGACCCGAGCTGAAGGCAGAGGCTTTAACCCACTGAGCCACCCAGGCGCCCCTCTTACAATTCTTATCATCCTTTTGCAAAACTAGCATTCAGCAGGTTATATTCTATGAAATGCTTATGGATAGTATTTTGACTCAGCAGAGTGGCATCAGGAGAAACCAGGCGAAGGGCTAAATGATGCCTCATGACTGAGGTTTGCAGACTTGTGATTTTGTAGAGAGGGGCAGAAGGAGGCGCAGGAGGCCGGGGTGCAGGGCTGGTGTCGCAGGACCTTCCAGCCCGAGCCTTCTGTGTTCACAGAGCTGGTTCGCAAGCTCCATTCCTATTGGGTGAAAACCCTGTAACAGAGAAGGTAATGTGTTAGATGTTTAATAACATTGTATCAGAGATGCAGTGACATTGTATCAGAAATAAGGGAACACTAGAGAGGGGGCAACACCTGTCAGAGATCTAGTAAGACTGTATTACATACGGTAACATTGTATCAGAGATGCAGGGAGTGTTGTGACCACATTAGATACGGTAACATTGTATCAGAGACACAGCCAGCGTCATACCTCAGTCGTGCTCACATTGTATCAGAGATGTGGCCCTGTTGGGCACACAGTAACATTCAGCTAAGGGTGTAGCAGTCAGTGTGACACAGGGAAGGAGACAGATAATTTCTTTCTACTGGAGCTTTTCTGTTACTTGGAGGACATGAGAAGGTGTCCCGCGTAGAAACTTTTGCTCAGACTTGGTGAAACCTTGTCTCTCCTCTGCAGCGTGTATCTTCCTAGGGGGAAAGACAAACCCTTCAGACTGGCTTATCTGAGCAGCACGCCCCTCACTCAGCGGGTGGGCTGTCCCCTCATCTGCCCTAAGGAGAAGCTGTGCCAACACACATTCTCAGGCAGGAGAGGACAAAGTGCTGACATCTCTGTTAGTTTAGTTCTTAGTTTTAAAGGAAGAAAAAGCTTAACCAATTTGATAAGTAAAAAATGGTATCTTTTTATTTTAATTAGCCTCTAAAAGTTACTGACATTGAACCTCATTTCATATTTACTTTGTGTTTTGTATATTGCTCGTCAAAAGTTGTGCTTTTTAAAATTTTGTGTCTTGCTTAGCGTGTCTTTCCAAAATCAGTTAAATATTCACCTCTGCTCCCTCTCACTTCACTTTAGATGGTCTTGTTTTTATTGCAAATACTGAGTTCATCTAGAGTCAGTTTTTGGCGTAGGGTTTAAGGGAAAGTGCAAACCTTGATTTCTTTGCCCACAGTTTTTCTAGTCGTTGTTTCTGTTGAGAATTTAAAAAATAAAATGGCCTTTCTCACATAATGGCCAAAATTGCACATCTTCAGCCTCATAACTGGCAGTTAGCTTGGTGTGAGGAGCCCCAGATACCCTGCTTTACTGGGGTTCTTCCCGCCTGCTCAGGAAGGAAGCATTTCCTGTCTCCTTAGGCTGACATTAGACTTTTGCTGTCCCCTTGTCTGACCTTCACCTATAGAGGAGTTGACCCCTGGCGCCAGCTGGGTAACCAGCGGGATCCAGTTCCTAGAAAGGACTAGAAATGTCCTTAATGGCCTTCGGGGTAATAGCTTCCCTTTACGGAAGAGACGAGGCCCAGAGGTGGTGGGTCCAGGTTCGAGGGCTGTGGAACCAGCCTGGGGTGGAGTCTTGGTCTCCCCCGGTCTGTGCCGCTGGCTTTGAAAGCTCCAGGGCCCATTGGCCCTTTCTTTCTTTCTTTTTTTTAAAGATTTTATTTATTTGACAGACAGAGATCACAAGGAGGCAGAGAGGCAGGCAGAGAGAGAGAGAGAGAGAGAGGAAGGGAAGCAGGCTCCCCGCTGAGCAGAGAGCCCGATGCGGGGCTCGATCCCAGGACCCCGAGATCATGACCCGAGCCGAAGGCCGAGGCTTAACCGCTGAGCGCCCCCCGGCGCCCCTGCATCGGCCCTTTCTTGCCGCACCTTCTCTTCCCTCATCAGCCCCTTCTTGCTCCGACCATTTAGCATTTCAGCTCCTCTCCTGAAGGAGGGGTCCAGACGAAGCAGCAGGATCCCAGGTGAGCCCAGGTGACATTTCCTGGGGAGGCAGGGGTAATCTCGTGGTGATGGAGTTGTCCTATCTTTGTCCTGGTTCCCCTGGGGCCCAAGGGGTGCGGGCCTGAGGTTTTGTGACCTCAGACTGCTCTGTCCTTTGCTCCGAGGACACGGGCCAGGCCTTAACCTCAGAAACCGTGCAGAATGCCGGTGCTGGAACTGGTGTCCTGGTTCCCCACTTCCCAGGGACTGTCTGGCTGTTCCTGGTGGCTGGACCTCCTGCAGGCTGGTGGCCTGGGTGCAGCCGGCTCCCGGTGGCCTGCTCTCCGCTGCTGGGCCAACTCACGCTGACAGGGCAGACCCTGGGCAGAGGCGTCCTCTCCGGAGAGGTGCGCGGGTTGGCCAGGACACCAGCAGGGCGGTGCGTGCCCCAGACTCGGTCTTGGAGAAGCTGACTCGTGCTGGAGCAGGGGCCAGAGTCAGTGTCTCTGTGCGAAGGAGCATCATATTTTCTCGACCGTGTAGGGAGATTTTCTTGCTGTGTAGGCACACCTCTCAAAGGCGTGCTCCTCAGCCAGGAGAGCTAATCTTGGCCTTCACAACAGGCCCAGAGCTGAGTTTTTGTCTTGATTTCTCATTGGTTTGGTGTTGGCAGGTATGGGGGAGCCCAGGCCCGTGCCCCGCCGGGAGCTCTGACCCAGCTCTGTGTCGTGGGGGCGCCCCTGCCGGGCTTCAGTGGTCAGCACTCGGTGACCGTCCCTCTCTGCGGGGAGCACGGTGTTGGCTCAGGCCAGAGTGAGGGAGAGGGCGGTGGAGAGGGGGCGGGTGGTTCTCTCCGTATCTTCTTTTCACGACCAGCTGGGAAATCAGGCTGCCGTGCAGGGTCTCTTGACTCAAAGCGTTGACGGCAGTTCAAGTTTTGGAGCTGCCCTCAGGCCATGATGCAGCCAGACCTAGTGGGATTCCTGCTCCCCGATAGCTGGGCTGGAATTGGGGTTGGGGCTTCAAGGGGTGCCCTGTCCAGGCCTGGCCTTAGAGATGGGCCTGGGTCAACACTGATCCTCGTGGCCACGGCAGAGACCCCCTAGCCAGTGCACGGAGGGCGGTGCTGCTGTTCTCCGCCCCTGGGGTTTGGTCTGCCGATGGGCCCAGCTCGTGCCGGTTACTAGATCGAGGGTCTCACCTCCAGGAGCTTATGGCTCAGTTGGTGACACTTCACCACCAGGAAGACATTGGCAGGAAGGGCATGAGAGCCGGGCAGGCTGGGGGGTTAGAGGAGAGTGGGCAGCGAGGTCTGGATGGGGGGAGTCAGGGCCTCAGGTTAGGAGTGGGAGGTTGTGCCCTCAGCTGCCTCCTCCTCTTCTCTGGTGGGCGGGACGGGGGGTTCCCTGGTCCGCCACTGCTCTGGCCTACTGTCCCCACTCAGCCCTCCAGGCAGGAGGCAGGACTTCCTGCCATTCCTGGACTCTGGTGGGAGTCTTCCCAGGGAATCAGGTGCTCTAGAAACTGGGCTTCATGGGTGGCTGGGGCCTCTGTCCGCGGGACGTCTGGCTGTGTGGTGAGGGAACCCGGGAGGCCCGTCCCACCTTCATCGCGGGTCCCAGGGAGGGGAGCGTGGCAGCCCTTCCCGTCGTTCTGAGAGGTGCCCCTGCAGAGGGGGCGTCTTGGTCCCCGGTCCTGCCGTCCCTGAGTGCTCCTAGCCCCTGCCCACCCTGCTGTGTCTCCCCGCAGAGCCTGGAGGCCCAGGGGTTCGGGCCTGCGGCTGTGACGCATGTGCGAGTCCGTCTGGGGCTGCTCGGGAGGGGGCCACGGGGGCTGTGGCGGGGGCCCGGGCAGGGAGAGGCGGTGAGGCCCCTGGTGCCCGGGGGCCCTCCTGACACCGTGGTCTCTTTCCCTCCCCAGGTTTGGAAGGCACTTTGAGGCGCCGCTTCTCTGGCAGAGCATAGTCATGATCTCGACCATGTTACTGATGTTGAAGCTCTGCACCGAAGTCCGCGCCGCAAATGAGCTGAACGTAAAGCGCCGTTTCTTTGCAGGTTGGTGATCTGATCTGCGGCTTTGGGAACAAAGCACTCGGTCAACAAGCAGAACTCACCCCGTGTGCGCGGGCGAGGCAGGGGCCACTCCGTGTTGCTGGAACCATGCTCGGTTCACCCTGGGCACGGCGACGAGTGCCTGACGTCCGTGTTTCCCGTGTGCCGCGTGTTCCCGTAACACGGGGTCGTTTCTTCCCTGGAAGGTGGGCAAGTTACAAAGTAATCTTGACGTGTTCCTCTGCACCGTGGCTCTTACCTGAGGGTTCTGATTGGGGTAGGACATACGCTTCGGTATCTTCTCTGGCACGGTCGGGTCAGAGGGCGATTTGCCCGACAGCGGTTTTTTCTGCGTGTGGGGCCGGCGCCTCCCACATGCCCGTTCGGTTACCGGGTAGCTGCGGCTCGGTGCTAACACTGGGAGCTTCCTCTCCTGCCTGGTAAGCATTCACCCGACGTCCCGCTCCCGTGGGGCCGGCGGGGGGTCACCTGGAGCAGGCCCGCGGGGTCTGCGCATCGGGCAGGACGAATTACACGCTCAGCCCACGCTGCTTCGTGACTTTATGGCTCAGAAAATAGAAAATACTTCTTGTTTTTGCCTTTTCCTTTGAAAAAGCTCCTTCTGGGCTGATGTTCTGTGTGCGAACATATGGAAGCGTTGTCAATGCTTTACTTCTGGTTTTCTTCCAGTTACTAGAGGGAAGGCGGCTCTCATTTGACTTTGTCTGAAGCGCGTGTTTCATCTCAGATGTTGCTTAGCGAAGCGTTTTTGCGGGACTGTGCTTGGCTCCTGGGGACTTGAGGTCCTGCTCCTGTGTTTGTCCGGATGGTTACTTTCTCTCCATCGGAGCAGATCCTTTCCCCTGGTAGCTTCTGTTTTTAGAGATGAAGGTTTGCCAGTTTCGGTCTTTAAATAGGTCAGCCTCCAGCGCTGATGGGCGGCCCGGACCGGTTCGCGTCACTCAAGTGGCCCCCACGGTCTGCTTCTGTTTCGGCTTTGTTCTCTCTCCCCCATTAACTTCTCTGCAATCTGTTCTCAGCTCTCGCTGTTCACAGCTGAGGCTGTGCTCGTTGTACTGTGGGTCCTGCCTAAGAGCGGGGCTTCTCCGACCACCCAGCCCTTAGGGGGTGAGGGGCTGGCCCGGCTCCCCCCCACCCCACCCCCGATCTGCGAACCTCGCCTTCAGTATGGCCCCGGGTCTGCGCCCACCCCTGTGGGGACAGGGGGGGGGTTGGTCAGTAGTGTGTCCGCTCCCCCAGGGAAGGACGAAAGGCAGGAGAAGACGCTTGGGCCCCACCGTTGCTCAGTGTTCCTATGTCTCACTCTGAAACGTGAGACCAGGTTTCATGATCTCGGGAATAGTGTGAGGCCGTGCTGGGTAGCGTGCCAGATACAGCAGGGGCGTGGGCCTCCAGGCCATGGAGCAGTCCTAGAGTCACCCTTCTGTGCCCTGCTTGAGAGACAGGCTGTTGGCTGCCCGCACCTGCTGTCTTGCTTCCTGCAGTCACCGGCAGGTGGCCAGAGGCACAGGTGCGGCTGAGGGCAGGGGCAGACCTCGGGAGCAGGGAGTGGGGCCTCTTCCCACGGCCCTTTGGCGCCACAGTTCTCTGTCGTTCTGTCTTGACCGCTAGTGTTGTGTGTCAGTTCTTCCACAAGGACCGTCTTTAATTCTGGTTGATTAGAACGGATCGAGTTAAAGTAGCGAATCCCAACTTCCAGGGATAGGGCTACAGCGTGAACTTTAACAAGAGGCCTCTCTGGGATGAGCAGATGAACGGAGCCCACGCACGTCCACACCTGGGAGCCTGGGAGGGGCCGTGTCAGGTGGTGTGGGGGCTGCAGGGGTGATGAGCGCTGAGGCCTCCCCGGGGGTTGCCCTGGACTGCCTGGGTGGGCCTGATGTCGGCAGAGGCCCTTAGAGTAGAAGAGAGGACACGGCCAGGAGGGACTTGAGGAAGAAGTGGTTCTGGCTCTGGCCGTGGGGGAGGGGCAGGAGCGGAAGGTACCTCGGAGGCTGGCAGGGCAGGGACATGGGGAGCTCAGCCTCAGGGACACACAGCAGAAAGGGAGAGCAGCAGACACAAACCCAAAGACATCAAAATAACATTAAATTTGAACGAATTAAACAACTTAAATCAAAGGGCATAATTGCCAGAATGAATTTTTTTTAAGTTCTACTATATGCTGTCCGCAGGAAACACACTTTAGATTCAAAGATACAAGTAAGTTAAAAGTGAAAGAAAGGAGGGACCCCTGGCGTCGTCTGCCTTCGGCTGAGGTCATGATCCCCGGGGTCCCGGGATCCAGCCCGCATCAGGCTCCCTGCTCCGTGGGGAGTCTGCTTCTCCCTGTGCTCCTCCCCCAACCGCTCTGGTGGGCTTTGACCTTGCCTCTCGGAACAGCAGCCCCCCCCCCAGGCCCGTCCCTGCCTGGCTGGCCTCCTCCCTGCAGTTCCGCCCTGGCGGCAGACGGACCGTGTCTCGTGAGCCCTCGTGAGCCCGGGGCTCCTCGCGGCGGGGGGCGGGGGACAGACAGCCTCAGACGGAGAGCCCATCCCCAAACTCCGCATGGGGGAACACAGCAGGATGTGTTTGAGGGGTAGCGAGGTCCATCTCTAATTCTTGAATCCCGTGAGATTTACGTATTTTTGTGTCCCCTATGTATGAAATACACAGCACGCTCCTAAGGGAAACTTTTTAATGACGCGTGGTGTTCTCTCCTGTCGTCTGCCGAAGTGGGGAGGTGGGGACGGAAACGCCGACTGGTTCAGGCTGGAAGCGCTAAGGTCCCCTGACCACAGCGCCGGCGCCGCCCCGGGGAAGGCAGGCGGCCCTCACTTCCCGGCGGTTTTCTGCTGGGGCGTCGGGGTCGCCTGAGGAGGCTGGCCGTGCACACCACGTACTTCGGAAAGGAGATCTTTAATAGCCCTGGTTCAGCGTTCTCAGAGGACAGAAAGCCCAAACGAGTAGTAACAACTTAAATGTTTTATACCTGTCTTTTATAGAGGTTTTTAATTTTGAAGGTACTGGTTCATCTTGGAAGTTAAGATTAAAAAAAAGAAATGGAATCAAAAGAGAAAAAGCAGGTTACTTACACAATTAAATATATAATTTCCTGTCTGATCAGAAGGAGCCGTACGTGCTCGGAGTCGACATTTTGGGGGAGGAGAGAGGAGTATGAAGTGAAAGCAAGTAGCTTTCCATCCAGCCACCCAGAGGGGACATCTGTGAACTCTGGGGACACTTCTGCAGTTTGTCTCCTATCACAAAATTGGGAGTATTTCAAAATGAGGCTCAAATTTTTAAAAATGTCTCCTTCCACTGGGGGTTCCTTCTGTGGCCTTGTTCAGACTCTGATTGGGCTGGGGTGTGGGTCCTGGAGGCGGCTTCGGCCTCCGAGGGCGGCCAGACGCAGGCGTTTCGGGAAGAATCTTCCTTCCGGAGACGCTGCTGTTTACCCACCGCGGGAGTGAAGTCCCATGTGTCTTCTGTGCTGGGTTTTTCCTTCTCACCTGTCATGTTTTATTTGGAGAACGTGAGACATCTACAGACTCGGGGAGAGGTGTGGTCGCGCCCACCTCCGGCTGCTCCCCGAGGCCCTGTTCTCGTCGCCCCCCTGCAGTTTTTGAAGGAAATTCCTGACATACCCTGTTTGTGAATAGTTCACAATGTATCTCTAAAAGAGAAGGACTTTAAAAAAATACTTTTGTGCCATTATCAGCCATAAAAAATGAGTTCCTTAGTTATCTAGGACACAGTTGCCCTGCAAGTTTCTAGATGCCTCGTCACTTCCTCATTTCGTCACTTCCTCATTTCGGGCTGATTTATCTCCTCGAGCTGGGGTCAGGTTACAGGCTGCACGCTGTGACCAGCTGACCGTCTCTCTTTTTTTCTTTTTCTTTTCTTTTTTTTTTGAGATTATTTTGGTTTGTTAGAATGATTAAGCAGCAGAGGGGGAAGCAGGCGCCCCGCAGAGCAGGGAGCCCAACGTAGGGCTTGATCCCACAACCCCAGGATCATGACCTGAGCCGAAGTCAGACGCTTACCCAGTGGAGCTGCCCAGGCGCCCCCTGGTTGTGTTTCTCATCCGCAGGCTCTCCCTCCCTCCTGTCCTTCCGTGTGGCCCGTGTGCCATTACAACAGGTGGCTTGGTCTGCAGGCTCGTGGGTGGTGCGACCCCAGGCTTGGCCGGGGGCTGACAGCCCAGGAGTGTGCGGGAAATGCAGAGTCGAGAGCTAAGCCACATCCACGCGAGGACAAGGTTCCTGCTGCCGCAGGGGACGTCGAGCCGCCCTGCACAGACGTGGTCCCAGCCTGGCTTCTGCTGGCCACACCCGTGGTGGTGGATCACGTCTTCTTGTCTCTGGTGTGTCGTGTGGAAGGACACTGGAAAGAGATCTTTGGGTCTAGGGGTCTGGCCAGATCTAGGTTTGGTTCCTTCTGTTTTTTGCTGACTGTCGTGTTCTTCTACAAGGACGCACGTATTGTCGGCTTGTCTCTTGCTGGACGTCAGTGGTGGCGGGGTCAGTGGTGGAGATCAGTGGTCAGTGGTGGCAGGTGCCCGGTGCCTAACCCGTGGGCCGTGAGGCTGCAGAGCGCTGACATTCTGCCCGTCTCTGCTCGCCTGTTAGCCGGAGGGCTTCTCTGAAGAAAAACTGCCTCTGTGAACGCCGTTCTGTCCCCGGTGGTGTGACTCATAAACGCAGGCAGGCCGTTGCTTTTCTTCTTTCTCTTTATTTGCCGGTTTTCAGAACTGGTTCCCGGCATCTGGAATCAGTGATCACGTTGTTTCTCTGTTCTGGGTGTGTGGGTTTCAAATCCCGTACTTGATGCGTTTCTCTGGATTGCCATTTTAGATTTGGTGAAGGCCCCGTTGACTCCTGTCTGCCACTGGGAGCCTCTGCAGTTGGCTTCTGACCTTCTGGCCTAGACCAGTGTCCCTCGGACCCATGATCTTGTGACGAGATGCTCCAGATGCTTGTCTTCTGTTTCTGCCGCAGGCCTAGAGCCGGCCATCCCTCCAAGGAGCCTGTGTGCTACGTGCGCGTAGCGTTTGGAGGCTGCACTCTGGTCCCGGGGACAGCTGTGGGACTGGGGGTGGTTCGGCTTTCTCAGCGGGTGGGAGGTTCTGTGGCAGATGGTGTGGTGAGACCTGTAGCGACTCTGCCGAGCTTCCGTCTTGTCGCGCGTCTTCCACTGGCTTCTCAAGGACCCAGGAGCGAGAGAATGGCCGGACTCGCTTCCCCTCTGCTTGCGGTGCTCTCCGTAAGGAGCCTCCTGGAACTTTGTTTTCTTGGGGGTCCCAGGACGATACGGTCTTACCATCGATGACCTTCTTCAGAGTCGCTGGGAAGAGTGGCTCCTTAGGAATGCGCACACACAGCTGGCTTCTTGGTTCCTTTTTTTTTTTTTTTTAAAGATTTTATTTATTTATTTGACAGAGAGAGACCACAAGCAGGCAGAAAGGCAGACAGAGAGAGAGGGGGAAGCAGGCTCCCCGCTGAGCAGAGAGCCCAACGCGGGACTCGATCCCAGGACCCTGAGATCATGACCCGAGCTGAAGGCGGAGGCTTTAACCCACTGAGCCACCCAGGCGCCCCTTCTTGGTTCCTTTTTATTGAAGAAAGAACACCGTCTCTGGCTCAAAGTCAGGCGGTTGCCTTCATCTGACTTTGCCCCAGATCTCGGCACTCCAAGCTCCAGGACGGAATTGGCTGGGGAAGTGGGTGGGGGAGGGTCACACACCATCCTGAGAACGAAAGCTGAGGACGCCCCCCCACAAGCCCCTGGAAGGTGTTTGTCTATGAGCCATTCTGCATTTCTGAGGGTTAATCGGTGTCCTCCTTGGACACAGGTCACATGTCCTTGTCTCCCCTGCCTACAGCCCTAACTGATGTCCGTCGCATCTCCATTTTGCCTGGACCCCCTGGTCCCCTGGCCTCCGGGTCGTCCTGTCCCTGGAACCCTCGCCCTCATGGCCCCCGCGCTCTGCTCCTCCCAACTGGTCTCTCCACGTGCCTACCACAGTGGCTCTCACACCACGACGGGGACCTGAAGCCCCTGGAAACCGCATGTGCCCTGGCTCGTGGCAGCTCCCAGCCTTCCCACCCGCCATCCCCTAGCTGTCCTCTGGGGCTCAGGACGGCCAGTTCTCCTGTCTGAGCTCCTGCTGGAGTCTCTGGGGCTCAGGTCTCCTTCACTCTCTGTGTCCCTCCCTCCCTCCTTTCCTCTCACCTTCTCACGTGCCTGGGGAGTCTGCTAGGACATGGTCATGTGGCCTCCTCCCGTGGCCCATGCTTCCTTGCGACTCGGCAGCCAGGCTTCAGGGGGTGGGTCTGGGAGAGAACCCGGTGGGAGCTGTGTCTTTCTTGTCATCTGGTCTTGGGGCCCACGCAGCATCGTCTCTGCAGCCCGGAGTGGTCACGGTCCCCAGGAACCCAGGGGTGCATCCAGCAGGGAGCGGTGAGGCTCTGACATCACTGTGGGCGCGTTGCTGGGAGGCCTGGACCACGTGGGCAGCATGGCCCATGGGTCCCTACCTGGGCTCTCAGCTTCAGGACTGGCTCACCTCCAGTCTGTCCTGCACAGGGATGTTTCTCTACTTTGTAGCCAGGAAACCTTAGGTGGCTTGACTCTGTCCTTGGGGTGAGTCTCCCACCCTGATCCGTGACTCCCTACCAGCCGCTGCTTTTCCTTCCCCCGTGGTGCCCCAGAGAGCCCGATGGGCCATGTTCTCTCACTCCTGGGCCTCCCGCGGCCCCACCGTGTTCCCTGGCGTGCTTCCGAGCTCTGCTTGTCCACCGGGCATGATGTGGCCTGAGTCGAGAGGGCAGTTGGTGTGTGGGGGTCCGGCCCGCACCCAGAGCCAACTCAAGCAGTGTGTCCTGTGTCCCCTTCGTCCCCTCCCCCTTGCACTTTGGAACCTGATCCTTAGAGGAAGTGTCAGTGAGTGGTGACCTCGGTCTCAGGAGAGAAATAGAATCACCACGAAGCTGCGGCAGAGCCTGGGTGTTCAAGGGCTGGAGCCGGAGGGGGAGGCGGGGAGGGAGTGGGTGCTGCTGGCCCCAGGGAGCCCTCATGTGGGCCGTGCAGCCACTCCTTGTAAGCAGGGTCTGTGGGCATCTGCTGTCCCCATGCACGGAGCCAGTCTGGCATTTTCTCCCAGCCTTTTGCTTGCTTTCTGTCCTTTTGTGGGTGGAGCCTCATTACTTGGGGTAGGGGGCAGGGAACTGGGCCCAGTGACTCTTCCCTCCGTCTTTCGGACTCCGTCCTGGGCTCCACCCTGCAGGGACTCTGGCTGTGTGTTCAAGGGCTGTGGGCTGCCATCTGGCAGCACAGTGTTAGGGCGTCTGCAGTGGGGCTGGGCTGCCGGAGGAGCGGGTTCCCCCAGCACGGAGTCATCTCGTGCTAAGTCAGGTGCAGCTGCCCTGACCCCTCCAGTTCCTCCCCGGCGGGACTGGATGCCACATTGTCTCTGGGCCACATGCTTGTCAGGTTCACAGGTTGAGCTGGCTCCCCGTTCCCAGCGGGCGTTTCCTTGAGCGTGCTCCGAAAACAGCTTTCTGCAGCCGCCTTCTGAAGGGTGTGACCCTGGGACACCAGCGGTAAAGCTCGCATATAGATGAGTGTTCAGGGGAAAACGGAAGTAGCGTCTGTTCCTCTTTCCCTCAGCCTGGCAGCCATGCGGTGGCCTTTATGGCACCTCCGACCTTACAAATGAAGTGAAAATGTCGTGACTTTTCATTTTTCGCCCAAGATTTCCTCCTCCTGCCCCAGGCCCTTCTACAGGAAGAGGGTAGGTTGGGGGTAAAGTAGTTCAGGAAGTAAATTTCCTAAAACACAGAAACCAGGATCTGTCCTTCTGTTCCAATGTCTTTTGTTTTTGTTTTTTGTTTGTAAAGAAATGCAAAGAGGGCTGGGAGCCACAGCTGCTGACCAGTGTTCAAACCAGTCTGCTTCTGTCTCTTCCCCTTTCTGTTTCCCTTTCTTTAAATGTAGCTGCAGACAATAAGGATGAAGAAATCAAGGTTCCCCCCAGGCGGTCACATCTGGGTACGTACCACCCCGCACAAAGGCGGCCCCCGGACCCTCTGCTTCGTTCATTCTGTGCAGCTCAGCCCTCACTGTCCTGCTGCTCTGTGTGTGATTCATCTTACTAAGGCGGCCGTGTCTCCAGCGGACTAACCAACCCATAGCCTGCTATTTTTAAGCATGGACTAGTTTCTAGAAACCTGCCCAGTTTGTGTGTGCGTGTGTGTGTGTGTGTGTGTGTGTGTGTGTTGGGGGGAACAGAGGATCAGAGTACAAGTTTTGGAATGCTTTTGTTAAATTTGTTACAAAGTGTTCTATTCTTTTTGATGCTATGGTACATGGGATTGTTTTCTTAATTTCATTTTGGATTGTTCATTGCTATGTTGTAGAAATAAAGTTGGTTTTCACATATTAATCTTGTATCCTGCAGCTTTGCTGGTCTCATTCTTTAGTTCTAATAGCTTTCTAGTGCATTCTTTAGGATTTCTCCCTGTAAGATTATGTCATCTGCAAGTAGAGGTAGTTTTACTTTTTCCTTTCCAATCTGAATGCTTTCTCTTTTTCTTGCCTAATTACCCTAGAATTAGGAATGGCCAGGAATGGTGGGCATGGGTATGCTTGTCTTGTGCCTGGTCTCAATGAGAAGGCATTCTGTCGCCATCGAGCCTGATGAAGCTGTGCAGTTTACACAGATGCCTCATGTAGATGAAGCAAGAACCTTTCTGTTCTGAATTTGTTGAGTGTTTTTTTTTTTAAATCATGAAACGATGTTGAAGTTTGTCTAATGTTTTTCTGTGTCTTTTGAGGTGATCATGTGGTTTTGTCCTTTATTCTACATTGATTGATTTTTGTATGTTGAACCAACATAGCATTCTTGGGATAAATCCCATCTGATCGTGACATGTAATCCTTTTTATAAGTTGCTGGATTCTGTTTGCTGGTATTTTTTTTTAAGATTTTTTATTTATTTATTTGACAGCCAGAGATCACAAGTAGGCAGAGAGAGAGGGAGAAGCAGGCTCCCCACCGAGCAGAGAGCCCGATGCGGGGCTCAATCCCAGGACCCTGAGATCAGGACCCGAGCCGAAGGCAGAGGCTTTAACCCACTGAGCCACCCAGGCGCCCCTTTCCTTTTCTATTTTAAGTTCATGAAGGGTTGGTATCAATTCCTTATTAATTAAAAAAAATTTATTGAGGTGTCATTGACATATAACATCTGGTTTGAGTATGTAGTAAGTCTACTTAACATCAGTCATTGTACTGACTGTCATTTGTTTCCTTAGATTCCACATGTAAGTGCGACCATACAGTGCTTGTGTTTTTCTGTATGACTTATTTCACTTAGCATGATGCCCTCAGGGTCCATCCGTGTTGTCGCCAATGGCAGGACTTGTTTCTTTTTTGTGCTGAATAATAATCCACTGTATATGTACACTGCATGTTCTCTGTCCGTTCATCAGCGGACGGGCTCTTGGGCTGTTTCCAGATCTTGGCTATGGTAAATAATGCTCCTGTAAACATAGGGGTGCGTATATCTTTTTGAATTAGTCGTTTTGTTTTCTTTGGGTAAACACCCGGTACTGGAATTACTGGATCACGTGGTGATTCTACTTTTAACTTTTTAAGGACCCTGCGTGCTGTTTTCCACGGCGGCTGCACCAGTCCGCGTTCCCACCCGCGGTGCGCGAGAGGTCCTTTTCCTCCACATCCTCGCTAACGCTTGCTCGCTGTTGTCCTTTTTTTTTTTTTTTTTTTAAGATTTTATTTATTTATTTGACAGAGAGAGAACGCACAAGCAAGCAGAGCAGCAGGCACAGGGAGAGAGAGGAGCAGGCTCTCTGCTGAGGAGGGAGCTCCATGCGGTGCTCGATCCCGGGACCCCGGAATCATGACCTGAGCCGAAGGCAGAGGCTTAACCCACTGAGCCACCCGGGCGCCCCAGCTCTGTTGTCTCTTTGATTAAAATAGTCACTGGTGTGTTTTGGTGGTTTTCTTTGCTGTGCAGAAGCTTTTTGGTTTGATGTGGTCCCACTTATTTATTTTTGCTTTTTTTCCTTTGCTTTTGGAGTTAGATCCAAAAACTCATCACCAAGGCCAATGTCATGGAGCTTACTGGCTATGTTCTTTTATGGGAGGCTTTTTTTTTTTAATTGAAATATATTTGACATACAGCATTGTAGAAATTTAAGGTGTACATCATTTCACTTTGATACATTTATATATTGTAATATGATTGCCATCATAGTGGCGATGATCATATTACATTGTTAAAATCTTCGTAGTGGTTAGAATAATTATGTTTTAGTCTCAGCAGGTGTGATGGTCACAGTACAGCGTTGTCCATGTTCACCCCGCTGTGCTCTCGGTCACTGGGGCTTGTTTACTTCTCATCACAAGCTTATTGATTCTTTAAATGTTTGGTAGAATTATCCTGTGAGGCTCTCTGGGCCTGGACTTGTCTTTGTGGAAAGTTTTAAAATTACCAGGTTAGTCTCTTCTTACAAAGTCTCTTCAGACTTTCTGCTTCTTCCTGAGCTACTTTTCTTAGTGACTTTTACTTAGTCATTTAGTTACTTTTCTTAGTGACTTTTACTTAGTTACTTAGTTACTTTTCTTAGTGGCTTGGAATGTGTCCATGTCCTGCTGATGTGTATTTTTGTCTTATTTTTGTTTCTGGGCAGGTGGTTTCTCTTTCGTCCTTGACTTGAATAGCGTGAGTCCCCTTCTCTCTTTCTCTCTTTTGGTTGTTCTAGCTAAAGGTTTGTCAATTTTATTGATTTTTTTCCCCCCAAAGAACCAAATTTTGGTTTTGTTGATTTTCTCTGTTGTGTTTCTATTCTCTCCTGTGTTTATTTTGATTCTAGTATTTCCTTCTCTCCTGCTTACAGCTTTGGATTTAGTTTGCTTTTTCTAGTTTCCTGAGAGTGGAAGGTTAGATTATTGATTTGAGATACTTTTTTCTTTTTCAGTATAGCATGTATAATCATAAACTTTTTCTAATAAATGCTTTCAGTGAACCCTGAAAGTTTTGGCATGTGGTGTTTTCATTTTCATTGGTCTTAAATACTTTCTAACTTCCTTTGAGATTACTTCTTTGACCCGTTTTTTAATTTATGTATGTTGTGTCATTTGCACATATTTGTGAAATCCCCAGATTTTCATCTGTAACTGATTTCTAACTTAACCCATGTAGTTGGAGAATATACCTTATATCATTCCGGTCATTTTAAGCTGAGGTTGGTTTCATGGGGTCGCAGAAGGTCTGTCCTGGAAATGTCCCACATGCACGACACCCTTTGCTGGGTGGAAGTGGAGAGAGACTGTCAGTTTCGTAGATTTCACGTCTTTCCTTCGCCCTTTCTGGTTGTTACGCCCATGACCGAGAGTGTATATTGAAATCTTCCACTATTTTTGAACTATTTTTTAATTATTTGGTTTTCTTTTTCACTTCTGTCAGGTTTTGCCTCCTCTGTTTTGGAGGACTATTGTTAGGCGTGTCTGTGTTTGTTTATATGTTTATACTTTTATCTGGCTGATGGATCGGCCCTTTATTATAAATTGTCCCCTATTTCCAGTCTTTCTTTTTGTTTTGTTTTAAAGTCTCTTTTTTTTCTGATCTTAGTATAGCTGCTGTAGACCTCCTATGGTTGCTGTTGTTTGATAACATTTTTTCCTTATTTCACTTTTTTTAAAAAAAGATTTTATTTGTTTATTTGAGAGAGAGAGGATACATCATACATGAGTGGGGTGAGGGCCAGAGGGAGAGGCAGAGGGAGAAGCAGGCCCCCCCGCTGAGCAGGGAGCCCGACGTGGGGCTCGATCCCAGGACCCTGAGGTCATGACCCGAGCTAAAGGCAGAGGCTTAACCAGCTGAGCCACCCATTGGCGCCCCTCTGTTCTTTTACTTTAAACTTACTTGTAGCTTTGAATCTAAAGTGTGTTTCCTGTAGACAGCATATAGTGGAACTTAGAAAAAATTCATTCTGGCAGTTATGCCCTTTGATTTGGGTTGTTTACTTCATTCGTATTGAATGTTATTTTGATGCGTTTGGGTGTGTCTGCTGCTCTCCCTTTCTGTTGTCTGTGTCCCCGTGCGTCTTCTCCTGCTTTGCTGCTTGCTTCTGGATTAAGCAGATGTTTCCTAGTATAATTTATTAATTCTTGTAGTGATCTTTTATTTTTTTAAAAAAGATTTTATTTATTTATTTGAGAGAGAGAGCAAGTGAGAGAGCACAAGCAGGGGCAGGCGCAGAGGGAGAAGCAGACTCCCCACCGAGCACTGGGGTCCTGGGATCGAGCCCCGCATCCAGCTCCCTGCTCAGCGGGAAGCCTGCTTCTCCCTCTGCCACTTCCCCTGCTTGTGCTCTCTCTCTCTCTCTCTCTCTCTCTGTCAAATAAATAAAATCTTTAAAAAAAATCTAGTGTTAAGCCTCTGTAGTGAAATTTTTTTTTAAGATTTTATTTATTTATTTATTTGACAGAGATCACAAGCAGGCAGAGAGGCAGGCAGAGAGAGAGGGGGAAGCAGGCTCCCCGCAGAGCAGAGAGCCCGATGTGGGGCTCGATCCCAGGACCCTGGGATCATGACCTGAGCCGAAGGCAGAGGCTTTAACCCACTGAGCCACCCAGGTGCCCCTGTAGTGAAATTTTTATTTCATTTATTATACTTCTCAATTTCTGAATTTTCATTTGGTTCTTTTTTATAATTTCTATCTTGTACTGCTTTTCTTTTCTTTCTTTTCTTTTTTTTTTAAAGATTTTTTTTATTTGACGGAGAGAGAGAGAGAGGGCGAGAGAGGGAACACAAGCCGGGTGGGTGGGACAGGAGGGAGCAGAGCAGGCTTCCCGCCGAGCGGGGGGCCCGATTCAAGGCGCTGGATCCCAGGACCCTGGGATCATGACCTGAGCCGAAGGCAGACACTTAACCTACTGAGCCGCCCACATGCCCCTGTACTGATTTTCTGTATGATGAGACACTATCATTATGCTCTCCTTTACCTCTTTATGATTTTCTTTGGTTCTTTGAAATATTTATAGTGACTGTTTTGAAGTCATTTCTGCTTAGTCCAGTGGCTGTGCTCCTTCAAAAAGAGTTTTGTGTTCTTTTATTTTTCTTCTGTGTATGGGCCACTTTCCCATTTCTTTGCATTTCTCAAACATTTTGTTGAAAACTCTGTATTGTAAAATGCTATAGCAACTGAATCCTGGATCCCCCCGCCCCCACGCTGGTGGGGAGGCTTGTTTGCTGATGTGTTGTGTGAGTGGGCTCGTCCGGTGCCGGTGGTGCCGTCTCTGAACCTGCCCTCCCCCAGGCAGGGCTGTGGGTCTCGCTGTCTTTGACCCTCCTGGGTCCCCCTGTTGAGCCTCCGTTGGAGTCGCACTCCCCTGTGCGCCTCTGCCCAGGGCTAGTAGATCAGTGGCCCCGGGCAGGTCGCTGGCTCTATTGGGTGGGTAATGCCCGGGGGGCATGAGTGGCTCATCAGGCAGGGGGCTCTCGAGGGCAGTCTCGAAGGCTGCTGTGCCCCAGGAGGGCTGTTTTTGTCTGACGCATGCGGAGCAGGTCTGCTGGCTCTCGAGCCGCCGTGCTGAGCTGTCAGCTCCCGGTTGCTCCTCTACCAAGTCCCCCACCGCTGTCGTCAGGCCTTAGGGTTGCATCTGCTCCTGTTCCTCCCTTTAGGGAGAGCGACAGACTGGTCTGTCCCTGTGCACCGCATCTGTGGGACGGACCTCAGAACCCCCGCTCTGGAGTGGGGCAGGGGGGCTGGGGCAGCGCCGGCTTCTCTGGGGTGGCGCCCCTGCTCTTCTGAGTGCGGGACTGAGGGGGCGGTTCGGCCCTCCCAGCGTGGGACCTCGGTCCCAGGACCGGGTTGGGGGGGGACGGTATTCCCTGCAGCCTCTGTCGCTGAGCGGGTGGGGAGCAGCGCCCCGTGGGCTCCGCGTGCTCGCCTGGAGCAGTCAGCAGTCAGGGAGGTGCTGGCGGCTGCTGCCCCTGGAGAACCCGCGGCGCTGCGGGGCTGGGGCGTGTAGTGGCCGCCACCTGGGGTGGTGGGGGCCGCGGGCCGCGTCTCAGACGGTCTTCTGTTAAACGCATGTTAGGACACTTCACGGGACGCACGCGGTCGGCTGTGTCGTTCTGCTGGGGAGAGCGACCGCCGTCCCGCCGCAGAGGAGGTTTCAGGCTGGGAGAACAGGGAGCTTTTCTGGTTTTGCTTAGAGCTGCCCGGAGGGGCGCCTGCCCATTCACGGTTGGTTTTCTGTCCGATGGGGGATAGGGCAGGATGTTCACACGGAAGGTCATGTCCTCCGGTGAGGTTTTAGAAGCAGCCTTAAAACTCGAACCGCAGCGCTGGCGGTCTGGGCAGAAGCTGCGCTTCGCAGTCGCGCCGGCCTCTCTGCCGCTCTTCCTGCTGCGCCCAGCGCGGGGCCTCGAGCACCGCCCGCGGGCCTGAGCCAGCAGCCTGCCGTGGAGGCCAGTGCGGGCCTCTGGGCCTGGGCCCTCCCGTCGCCCAGTGCAGGGAGCCCCCCTGAGCACGTCATCAGCACAAAGGCCCCGAAAGCCAACAGAGTAAGAGGAAAGGGTCCTGCGATTCAGGGGTGCGGAAGCCAGCCCACCTGCTGGGGGGTCAGCCTCGGGGGCCTGGTGGGCCCCCCCAGGACAGCGTTTTTGAACAAGGGCAGGTGTTCCTGCTCACTGGTTAGTCATACTCCGCTCCCGGGGGGGGGCGCTCTGGGGCCTTTGGGTCCCGGATCGCCTCCTCACAGCGGTGGCCTGCCACTCGGCAGGCCTGCCTGGCAAGGGTGGTGTGTGGGTGGGCAGAGAAGGGTGGGTCAGCGCGGCGAACCCTGTGGCCCACAGTTCTCTAGTCCTGCAGCCGGATTGTGCGGCCCTTTGCTAACCCGCTGCGTCCCTGTCGGGCAGAGTCAAAGCTGGGGTGGGCATGGAGGGTTGGGCAGAGTGGCCGTGCCCCACCTTGGAGAGCCAGCTGCCTCCTGACCAGCACCCCCCCCGAGCCCTGCAGGCCACCCACCCCGGGCTTCCTCTGGTGACCCCCGAGGCACCACGTGCTCCCCCATGGGGCCTGGCACCCTGTCTTCCTTGTCGGAGTGTGAGCCCAGGGACGTGGGGTCAGAGATTGGGACGGTGTCCCCAGATTGAGCGGGCACTCAGCAGTCACACAGATGAGCAGTCGTGCCTGGGCGGGGGTGTGTGACCAGAGCCGCGTGTTAGTCTGATCCAGGGTTTTGAAGGAAGGAGTGAGGGTGGTTTTGTTTTCATGAAGACTTGATTTTTAAACATTTGCATTTTTTGGAAGGCCACAAAGTTAGGGTGGGAGTGCACAGCTTTTTCTCAGCTATTTGCGCGAAAGTGTCTGACTTGCTGCCTGGTGACACCCAGATCCTCCAGTGCTGGCTCTGGAAAGCAGGATTCCAGCGTGGGCGGGCCACAGTGCGGGCCACAGTGCGGGGCACAGTGCGGTTCCGCTCAGACCAGCCCACCAGCCTCACCGTGCGCGCGCCGGTGCGGGACGGGTCCCCAGAGCTGCCTGTGTGCTCAGCTGTCCCGTGCTCCTGTCCTGTGCTCGCAGGGGTCAGTTCCAGACCTTCATCCGGGGGTCCTGGGGGTCCTGGAGGGTCATGGGGGGCCCTGGGTGGTCCTGAGGGTTCCTGGAGGCTCCTCAGGGGTACTGAGGGCCCTGGGGCAGCTCGTCTCATGGTCCCCTGTGCTTCCCCTCCACCAGGGGCCACGTGGCGCCCTTCCTGGCTGTTGCTCTGGCTCCCACGCCTCTCTCTGTGGTTTGTACCTATTTCTGGGGGATACTTGAAAGCTTGTGAATATTCCACTCCTCCTCAGACTTCCACGCATCCCCGTGTTTGATGATAAGGGCAGGGATTCATGGCTTCCTGCCTCATTCAGTGACTAAACCCCGTGTCTGGTTGGGTTGCCGGTGGGTCCCTGCATCCTGCCATGATTCTCGGGGCGCTTCCTTGCATCCTGTTACCTCAGGAAGACCTGGGTGTGTCTGGGGCAGCTTCTGCCCCAGCAGCGTGGACCCTGCCCCTGGGGAAGGGAGCACTTTTGCAGATGGAACCCCCTGGCTGGGCGTGAGCTGGGACCTGAGTGGAGGGGGGCCTGGCTGGTCCCCGAGCTCTGCTGAGTCTGGTTCCCAGATGGTGCGGGTCCGCTGCTGGGCTCGGGAATGGGGACTTGTTAGGAAGCAGCACAGGGGACTCACCCTGGAGCTGCGTGGGTGTGTCTGCCCCCGTGTGGGCGGGGGAGACATGGACGTGGTCCTCTGGCCACGAGGATTTTGCACAGTAGACTTTGTCATTGATGTAGCTGACGCTGAGCGCTTGGTATGTGCCAGACACTGTTTTAAGTCTCTTACGAGAAGTTGGTTAATTTTCACGTGGCCCATGTGGAGTGTACGGAGATTCCTCTATTTTGTAGATGCGGGGACAGGCCCAGACAGTCTGGGTCGTTGTGCAGGAAGCCACACAACAGTAAGAGGCAGGCTGGGCCCTCTGATGGGTAGGCCGTCACCGCAGGCCCAGGCCGTGCCCGACCCCCGACCCCCCATCTTTTCCCATGGGGATCCTCGCCTGTGGGAGCATCTGAGCCTCCGGGGACTGGGGCTGACCACTTGATGCTAGGCTTGCTGCCCTGCCCGGCCCCCACTCCTGGGCAGAAGCTGCGCAATGGGAGCCCCAGGCTGTATGCAGCACGAGGCTCTGTGGGCCCCGGCAGTGGGGGCGCCCACTGGGACAGGCAGTGTCAGGGGCTGCAGGGTGACGGAGGCTGGGAGGGAGCTCGGCTTCTGGTGTGTAGGGGTGACAGGGCCTGGGGGATGCTTGGCTTCTGGTGCAGGGGTGACGGAGGCTAGGAGGGAGCTCGGCTTTTGGTATGCAGGGGTGACGGTGGCCAGGGGTGCTCAGCTTTGGTGCGTGATGCCGTGGCTGCTGTGGCAGGCCCTCTCGGTACCTGCATTTCTCCTTGTCCCTGGGGAGTGGCCGGGCCTCACCAGGAGCCGCCTGCCGCATGCAGCTGGGGGTCCCGTCCCGCAGGACAGAGCCAACAGACCCAGTTCCGAGACAGCCCCGGCTTGTCCCACAGCTCGGTCCTGGCTGCGCCCACGTCACTGGGCACTGTGTGTGTCGTGGACCGTGGGACGGCAGCCCTCAGTTCACAGCTTTCCCCCTCCTCCCCAGCTTCTGGGGACCTGGGGGCAGAGCTGGCAGAGGCCAGGAGCCTGCGTCCAGGGCCAGCACCTTCTGAGGGACGGGAACAGCTATGGCCCCCAGCACTCTCCGTGCTTCTCGGGGCACGTGGGGAGCCCGTGGCTATGTGGTGAGCCCGGACTCACCCCACTTTCTCCAGCAACTTCTGGTTGTCATTTTGGCTCTAGGGACGGGAACACAGCCTGCCCTCTGCCGCGCTTTCTCAGCCTCTTTCCGGCAGGCAGGACTGCCTGAGCCGGCGGGACTGGGCCACACGGGGCTGCGCGTGGGCTTTGAGGTCTGGGAGTTGAGTGGCAATTGCAGGAGCAGAAACCGCCCTGGGTTACGAACCGTTCCATCACCGAGGGGGTCTGCGGTGTAGCCCTGATAAGGACAAGCCAGCCAGGAAGTGACCTGTGAGGGCCACGGTGTCCTCGTCCTCCGGGAGGGCCAGGGTCTCTGTGGCTCCTGCTCCTCAGGGGAGACTGGGGACGGGGTCTTTGAGGGGCCGACCGCTGCTACTGCCCTAGGGGTCAGGCTGCAGAGCTGGGGGCCGGCCATTCCCCCTGCAGCGGCTGGGGCAGCGCTGGGCCTGGACTCGGCCTCACTCTCTGCCGGGCCAGGCCCTCTGCAGTCCCACGAGGCCCGAAGGCTGTGCGGAGAGGTGCCCAGGCCCCCTTGCGGTCGCGCTGGCCTTCGCAGCTCTGCACAGAGCAATGAGGGGTGAAACCAAGTCAGTGGAACCCTAAGACAGCAGCAGCCTCCGGGCCCTCGACTCCCTCAGCCCCGTGGCCGCTGGCAGCTGCCCCCTGCCCGGTAGGGGCTGGGGGTCCTGCTGTCCCCCGCTGCCTTGCATCCAGCCGGTGGCGCTGCCTCAGTGTCCCCCAGTGTTTGGCTTGGGGGGTTGGGAGCCGACACGAAGAGCCCTCTGGAGAGGGGCCGGGCGTCTGCAGGTGTGCCTCCTGGACTCAGAGACGTGAAGGGTTCCAGCTGAGTGAGGTGGGGGCTGGGGGGGCCGCAGGTCACCAGATGCTGCCCCAGCCCCTGGTCGGCCCATGAGATGACTGAGAGCCTTCTTGGGCGTGAGGCCATCCTGGGTTTCGGCGCCCCAAGGGGCTTCAGGCAGAGTCAGCCCTGCTGTGTGGCCTCTGTGTCCTTGGAATGAAAGGGGTCAGTGATGTCCCCCAGATGATGCCTTTGTGTGTGGGGCCCCCTCCCTCCCTTGAGAAAGAGGTTGCCCCATCTGATGGGGCATGGAGGGCAGGGGTCAACAGTTGTAAGGACTGGCCGTGACCCCAGCAGTAGGGGCTCTTTCCCAGACCACCTGTTCACGTGGAACTGGCTTGGGCGGACCCTGGCTGTCCCTTTGGGGCATGTCTGTGGGCCCTTGGGGGGGCTGTCGTGAGGAGAGGGTCCAGGTATAACCAGGCTTCCCTGGTTAGAAAGGCAGTGGAAAGGACTAGTTTGCTCTTTGGAGTCTGCAGAAGGAAGACGGAGCCTGGGGGTTTCCTTCACCTCTTGGACCATCAGCCGTGGGTGCGGCCAGCTCACAGGCCAGGTTCCTTCAGGGACTGTGGGCCAGCTCTGGTCCCCCTGCTGGAGTGCTTCCCTTGTCCGTGTGGCTGTCTGAGCTTTAAGGGGTCCCCTCCTTCAGCCGGACAGAGCTCTAATTCCAGAACTCTCGGCTGCAGAAAGAACGTCTGTGTCTCCTCACAGCAGCCTGACGGATGGTGGTTAGAGTCTGTCCCTAAGAAGCCTTCTCTAACCTGACCTCCTGCCTCAGGGAGATGGGCTGGGGGACAGAGCACGTCTGGGGGATGGGGTTGGGGAACAGAGTCAGGCTTGGGGGAGAGAGGGGTTCTGGGGAAAGAGAGGGTGGGGGTCGGGGTTCCTGGGAATGGGGGAGCCTAGGGGACAGAAGGCCCTGGGAGAGAAAGGAGGACTGGGGGACAGAAAGGAGAGCTTGGGGGACAGAGAGGGAGGGAACCAGGGGACAGAGAAGGGATTGGGTAAAAGAGAGGGCCTGGGGAACAGGGAGTTGCTGGGGATGGGGTGGCTGGGGGACAGGGAGGGATGAAGGGGATTGGGGGGCAGAGAGAGGGCTCGGGTCAGGGGGGAAGTGATGAGAGAATTGGGGAGACAGGTGGGGAGGGGCTCAGGTCTGAGCTGGCCGGTGTTGTGCGGCGATCCGGGCCACTCTCGTGCCCGATGTTGAGAGTGCTTTCGGGCTTGGTGCATGTCACGGCCATCTGGGAACTCAGGCTGGGGACACGCAGCTCCCGTGAGGGCCCCCGCGCAGGGGAGCTTTCTGGGGGCAGAGTTGAGGGAGGGGGTCCGGCTGAGCGTCAGCCTGGTGTGGCGCTGAAGGTGGGGGTGGCCTCGGGGGGGAATGCAGGTGTCTCCTGCTCTGAGGGTTTTGCGCAGCTCCAAAAGGCACGATTTCCTCCTGGGTGGCAGGCGGAGTCCTGGGGTGTGGCTCCGGGGTCCCCAATCTGGAGGACATGGAGGCCAGGCCTCTTGGGACGGAAGCCTGAAAACCAAAGCCCAATCTGCTGGCGTGGAGGCGGGATTCCCGGGGGTCTGAGTTGAAGACGGGGTCACGTGGCGTGTCAGGCTCCGGGTTGGTGGCCGGGGGCGGCTGCTTAATTTGGGGGTGGCCTCAGGCAGGCAAGCGGGTTTCTCCCGGTCAGAGGGTTCCGTGCAGCTCCAGAGGGGAGGGGCTGCCCTGGCGAGTATGGGGAGGGGGTCTGGTGTGGCTGCAGCATGTAGTTGATGGGGGCTGGGCGGGGCGTGAGCCGAGACAGTGAAGGGAAGGTTTTACCACTCAGCATGCACACCTGTTTTGTGGGTGGCGTCCAAGGGGGGTCTGTGGGGCTGTCCGTGTCATCGTGGCCCCTGTGGGCTCTGTTCTCCCGTCTCCCAGGCTGAGTGCACCCCTGGGGCGCAGCTGTGTGTTCATGTCTGAAGCCAGCATGACCGCGTTCTTCCTGCACTCTCGCTCCTGACTCAGAAACTCCCCCAAAGCCCCTTCTCTTTGCATGCCGCCTGCTCAGCGCCCTCTTAGAAGGACCCACGTGCCTTCGGAGGATGAAAGTGCATCGGATCGGAGATCAGGTCTTTCTCGCCCACGGGGGCACCGTCCCCTGTACCCAGGTGCAGACTCCCTGCGCACGTTCCCCAGATGGTGAAATTGCTTCTGAATCTGGACAGCAGTGGACTGAGTGTGAAGCCTTGGGGGGCTGGTGGCAAGGGAAGGAGTTTGTGAATCCGGGGAAGCCACTGCCTTCCAACAAGGAGGGTTTTCGGACGCGTAAGTGAAGAGGAAGCTGTCTGTCCTCCTCTGAGAGGCAGTGAAAAAGCAGGAAGAGCCGAAAGTGTCCGGGAGGGATCTGGTCCGTCCCCCAGTCCCGGAAACATCTGTTCAGGGCTAAATGCCTTGTTTTCAAGTCTTGTCTAGAAAACACGCCGTGTCTGAGTTTGGTGTGTGGGTCGTGAAAATATTGGGATGCGAGGTCAGCTGACCCTGTTGGGTGCCTTGGGCATCCGTCCCCTGTCCTCGCCCTTCCGTTGCTGGAGCATTAGCTCCTTCACAGCCACCTGCCTCTCTCTGGGGCGCTGCCTGGGGGAGGGGGGCAGGTGTCACCCAGGGGCTCCTGTGCCTAGGTGTAGCGCCAGTGTTTCTGGGAGGGAAGCCGGACTCTCTTCTCTCTCAGTTTACTTTAAAAATATTTAATGAAAAGTCTTTTGACATAGGAATCTCTCAGAAGCCCGGGAGTTGGCTCCGATGTAGGTCGGGGACCCGCACTTCCTACTAAGCATCTTCTTTCTCATTTCGTGCCTTATGTCTTTATCCAGTATTATCCTCAGCTGACATTTTTCTTATATAATTTCCACTTTTCTTTCCCTACTGCTTCATTTAATGCAGTGTATCAGACACAGGTGATGGGTGGACGGGTCGCTGAGTTTATTTTAAATTGCCCAGGAAAAAAATGACAGCACCTTCTACTTGAAGTTTAAGAGAATTATTTTTAACTTTAGCATTGGAAAGTACACGTCCTGAAGTGGGTGTTTATATCCGTATCTCTCTGTATAAAACATTATATACATTGAAACTGTTGTTCTCTACTAGATTTTAAAATTTCTTTTCTGAGGTGTGTTTCACATACCATAACCCTTACCCTCGAAGTCCTTTTGAGATAAATTTTGCATCATATTCACCATTTTAATCACCTTGAAGTACATAGCCTAGTGGTTTTTAGTACATTCACAATGTTGTACAATCACCGCCGCTATCTAATTACAAGCATGTCTTGGGACACTTTGCTGGCCTAGTCAGAAGACCGTGAGACTCTTGGGGTTGTGGGTTCAAGCCCCTTGTTGGGTGTAGAGATTATTTACATTTAAAAAATGTTTAATTTTAGAACACTTCCATCCCCCCAAAAAGGAACCCTTTACCTCCCAATTTCTCTGTTACCCAAACCCTAGGAAGCCACTTGTCTGTGTTCTGTCTCCAGATTTGCTTGGTCTGGATATTTCCTGTCAGGGAGTGACCCGTCTGTGAGGGACTGACCCGTCTGTGGCTCCTTCCACTCAGCATAGTGTTTTCCAGGTTCATCCGTGGCACCTTCTGCCTTTCCGAGGCCGGGTGACTTTCCGTGGCTGACCGGTCCGTCACACCACGTTCACCCCTTCGTCCATCGATGAACCTTCACGTATCCCGTAGCTGCGGATGTTCGTGTACAAGTTTATACGACGTATGTTTCTGGTCCTTTGGGGACATCCGTGGGGTGGGATCGTTGGCCGGGCAGTAACTCCACGTGCAATCACTGAGGGACTCCAGACGGTTTCCCGAAGTGCACCGTCCAGCCTTCCTGCCGGCCGCACGCCACTTTCCAGTTTGCCCACGTCTGCACCGACACTTCTGTCTTTCTGCTCACCACCGTGGCCGCTGCGGAGTGGGGCCTCAGTGCCGCTGTGACTGGCCTTTCTCTGATGACTGGTGCTGTTGGCGTCTTTTCACATGCTTCTCAGTCATTCGTGTGACTTTGGGAAAGTGTTCGGGTCCCTCACCCACTTTCTAATTGGGTTGTCATTTTATTGTAAATCATACATAGTCAAGAAGAATACTGCTTCTTCAGCTGTCCCAGGAGTTCTAAATGATGCTTATTTTTTGGATTGCTGAAAGTGTCATTTCATTTCTCCTGGCCCTGCCGTCTTAGGGGATGGACCTGGACATGCGTCGTCTTCCCCTCGGCGGCCGCAGGAGAACTGACCGGCTTGGTGTGGGGACGAGTCGGGTGCTGGAGACCAACCAGGTTCTGGGGACCCCGCAGGGGCCACTGTCTGGGGTCCCCTGGTTCTGGCCGTGGCACTGAGGAGGAGCTGAGGTGGGGGTGTTGCTTGGCTCCCGGAGTCCAGAAGGCAGAGGCGGTGGTGGAGGGGACCCGGAGGGAGCCCCTCTGACCTCAGGTCCCTCGACGGGCAGCTGGGCCCCCGATGAGCTCCGGAGCCTTCGCGTGGTGCTGATCTTCAGCCCGGCTGGCTGACCCCGCGGCGGCCCGACGGTCGCATGCCCACGAGCGCGGCCCAGGCGGCCCTTTGCCAGTGCGCGGGTGCGGGCTTATGGGCGGGCGAGGCTGCCCCGAGAAGCCGGGCCAGGCCTCCGGGGGGAGGTCAGGGTGGCGGGAGCACCTTGAGCGTGGCTGCTGGGTGCACGGGGCGTGTCCTTCTCACCGCTTCCTGTGTGCCGTGTTTAGGGTTCTTTCCGGCTTTGTCTGTTTGTTTTCTTAATGATATTAAAAGAATATTTGTCCAGTATTCTTGGGTAAAATTACTGACCAGGTTTAGAAACTGTCCTTGGGTTGCTTCTGTCATGGACAGAAGGTAGAGCCTTTCTTCCCATTGGGTGGTGACCCACCCCCCGGGGCAGAGCAGGCCTGTTGGGGGAGGGGCATTCGTCCGGGAAGGCTGGACTCAGGGGCCGAGGGTGGGCTGAGGTCTGTGAAGACTTCCGAGCTGCAGTTCTGCTCCAGATTGGGACTTTGTGGAAATCCAGCCTTACGTCACTGATGGGGGGTGCCTGGGCCACGCATATGTTGGTGTTTCCTTGTTAAAATGGGAGAATCTGGGACGAATTCACGGTATTTGGTGTTCTGCACTGAGGCACAGCCAAGGTGCTTTTTGCAGAGACGTGTCACTGGTGAGGACTGTCCCGTGGGGTCCCTGGGCCATGGGCCCCTGCGGCTCCCGGGACTTCTGCGTGTGGGACGGTCATTTCCTACCCCGGCAAAGGAGTGGCACCGCCCTCCCCTGCCGAATTCCTGGTTGGGGAGGAATTGGGAAGAAGGGTGCCAGGTGGGCACGGGGAGTTTGGTGTTGGTGGTGGTGTCCTCGGGGTCAGGGGCCAGACGTGGCTTCTGCTCTGTGGACACGCTTTGCGCAGTGCCGTGCCCATGAGCACAGAGCTGGGAAACCGGGCAGCTTGCCGTGTCCCCAGCTTTGCCGGCCGAGGCCCGTGTCGCTTGGGGTACCTCTTGCGCTTGGCCACGGGGCTACCCGCCCCACCCTGTAACCCCAGAGACTCAGGAACATCTCCCCCCGAAAAGGTGGGGTCCCCAGTAGGAGAGAAAAAAAGGAACGTTGAACCGAGGGTCGTGTCCCACGGGAATGGACGTCTGTCCTGTGGTCTGGGGAGTGTGTGCTCCTGAGAGCCCGGGGTGGCCAGAGAGCAGCAAACGGGAAAAGCCTGGATCACGGAGGCGGGGCTGCTGGGCTTCCCCACGGGGTGGCCATGTGGCCTGGGGGAGCATCGAGGCCGGGCTGGGAGGGCGGGGACGCTCGCAGGACTTGCGGGGTATGTGAGGGGGATGGCCAGCCCAGACAGAGTGCCCGTGGGCTGTGCTGCGGGGGGAGGCACGTCCCTCCAGCCGCCCGGGGTGGGGGATCAGGCCCCAGACCCTGGGCAGCAGCAGGGGTCTCAGCCGGGAAGGGGCTCTTCTCCGCTTTTGTGGAAATCCCTAGTATAGCTGCTGTCCTGTGTAGTCGCCCCTGGATGTAGCTCGGGAGCCTATGGTCTGGCGGCGTGGACGGTGCCCGGGGTGGCTCCTGAGCACTGGGGGCTCTTCTCCCCACCGTGTGGCTCCGTGGCTCCCCAGTCCCTGTGGGCCACCCTATGTTGCTGAGACACAGCACACGGCGAGCCTGTATTAAGGTGTGCGGTTTGGGTGAGTGTGGATGCGCTCCTGTGACACCCTCCCCAGTGCGGTCTGAGAGCCCGAGCGTGCCTGCCCTTGCAACGAGTTCCCTCTGTCACCCCAGCTGCCTCCCCCGAGCAGGCACCACTGATCGCTTCCCCCGCACGTCCACTTGCATTGACTGGACTTCGGCGCAGACGGAGTCTTCCAGCGTGTCCCCTGTTCCGCCGGCTCTGTCCACGCGGCGGAGCTGCCTGCAGTGTGTCCGAGCTGCGGCGTGAGTGGTCCGCCCGTGTTGGTGTCGGTGGCACCGGGCCTTGGAGCCGTGCCGTGGGGCTGGTCCAAATAAGGCTGCTCAGAACGTCCGTGGACAGGTCCTTCTACGACCGTGTGCCTTCTCTTCCCGGGGTACACGTGGGCGTGTACCAGTGGGACCCAACGGTAAGTGGGTTCGGCTTCCTCGGAAACCGTCCACGGTGTCCGAGTGCCGCCTAGCGCGCTGCCCGCGACGTGCGGGCTCCTGGCCGACACCCTGTCCACACCGAGTCTGCGCCTCCTTTTGTTTGCAGGCCTTGGAGGGACGTGCAGGCGCCTCGGTGCGGTTCTCCTCTCCCTCGTGATGTTGGGCACCTTGGCCCAGGCCACCAGCATCTTCGCCGGTGAGGTGTCCCGATCGGCCAGCTGGAACACTGTTCTCACTGAGTTCTGAGGGGTGTTTTTTTCTTTAACATTTTTGATTTTAT
>JAHRIG010000025.1:260732-297061 GCA_020311275.1 Eira barbara
GGGGGAGGGGCCGAGGGAGATGCAGGCCCCCCACCGAGCAGGGAGCCCGACGCAGGACTCGATCCCAGGACCCCAGGATCATGACCGGAGCCGAAGGCAGACGCCTCATCCACGGAGCCCCCCAGGTGCCCCTGGGTTCTACGTTTAGATCTGTGATCCATTTTGAGTTCCTTTTTGCTGATGATGTGAGGTATAGCTACGACCTGTATCTGCATATGGTTGTCCAAACGCTGTCTTTTCTCTGCTAAATTGCCTTCACGTGTTTATCGAAGGTCAGCGTCTGATTCCTCCGTCCCTGGTCAGGACCACGCTGTCGTGGTACTAAGTCTTGGAATCAGGCATTAGTCTTCCAACTTTGTTCTGGATTCTGTGCCTTTCTGTGGAATTTTAGAATCAGTCTGTCAATTTCTACAAAAAACATGCTAGGATTTGGGGATTATTTTGAGTCTTAGATTAATTGGGGGGAAACTGACATCTTCACAGTAATGCAGAAGGTGTTCACACAGCAGCTTAGAAAGGCCTGTGTGCACAGTTGGCCCGGGCTGGCATCCGGATTTCTAGGAGACTTTGCCTCCGTCCCAGCACTGGGGGAGTGGCTCTTTGTGCCTAGACCGTGGGTATGATGGGGGACGTGCTGGACACCTGCTTCCTTTCTGGAAGTTGGGATTGTGAGATGTGCCAGGCAGGGTGTTTGCAGTAAAAAGTCTGGGCTTTGAGTCTCCGGGAGCTTCCTTGGTGGAGCCTGATACCTGCTGTCAGTAGTTTGTTGCTGGAGGAGTTAAGCTCTTCCTGTGTCAGTCCTTCTCGAAAAATCACTGAACCCGGGGCTGGTCTGGGAACCCACACAGAATACCGAGGCTTCTGGCCCGCGAGCGCCGTGTGTGTCTTCCTGAATTTCACTGTGTGCTGGTCTCACATGTCAGACTGATCCCTGAGTGATTCACACTCGGTGGTATCCTAGACGGTTTTGCTTTTTAAATTCTTTCTCATTGTTCACTGCTCGTACGTAGAAACCCATTTGTTTTTTGGATCCTGAGCTCACCGTCTGCGGCCTTGCTGAACTAATGGGTCCTAGTGGATTCCTTCAGTATTTTCTAAAATAGGGTCATGATCGTGTCACCCGCAAAGAGAGATGGTGCTCCCTCTTCCTTCCCAGACAGATGTGTCTCATTTCTCCTGCCTCTTCGCTGTGACGAACTCTGGTGTGTCGAGCAGCGCTGGCGAGCCCTCCTGTCCCGGTCCCTATCTCAGGCTGCCTGGTCTCAGGGTGTCCCCACAAGTGTGGGGTTAGCTGCAGGGTTTTTGTGTGTTTTGTTCTCAGGTTGCGGAAGTTCCCTTTTATTCTTCCATTGTTAATCAGGACTGTGTGTGGAATTTTGTCAAATGCTTTTTCTTCATCTGTTGAGATGAGTGTATGTTTTCTTTTTTAGTTTAATAAGACGTAGCGCACCGCGTGTTTGGTTCCTGGGCAGTCACGCAGCCTCGCGCTGCGGGATGAACCCTGCTCGGTCGCGAGGTGCTGACCCTTCTGTGTGCGAGTTTATTTGCCGCAGCCTCTTCCAAGTTCTTCTTCTTTTTTTTTTTTTTTTTTTAAAGATTTTTTATTTATTTAATTTGACAGAGATCACAAGCAGGCTGAGAGGAGGAAGCAGGCTCCCCGCTGAGCAGAGAGCCCGATGAGGGGCTCGATCCCAGGACCCGAGCCCAAGGCAGAGGCTTTAACCCGCTGAGCCACCCAGGCGCCCCCTCTTCCGGGTTCTTACATCTGCGTTCACGAAAGCTGTTGGTCTGTGGTTCGCTTACGATGCCTTTATCTGGTGTTGGTGTCGGAGCGATGCTGGCGCCGCGGAGTGGGCTGGGAGTTACTCTGTACTTTTCGGTTTACTCAATGAGTTTGTAAGGTCCCTCGGTGAAGCCGTCTGTGCCCGGAGTTATCTTCGTGGGAAGTTTTTAATTCACATTCAGCTTCCTGATGGGTATGTGGTTACTTGTTTTATTCATTTCATCTTGACTCCTTTACAGTTTCTCTTTTATCCTGTCTAGAGATGGTGGGTCTCGTTTTGGTTTCACCGCAGGTCTCTGGTGATGGATTTTTTAAGCTTTTAAATGTAAAAAAAGTCTTTATCACCCACCTTCACGTCGGAGGGCATTTCCGGGAGGTCTGACAGTCTGAGCGGACGGGCCTTTCTCAGTCGGCGCAGGTGAGCTCCCGCTGCCTGGGCCGCGCTGGACGAGCGAGCCGAGGTCGCGCTCTCCGCGGCTCTGCGTGCGAGTGTCTTCTTGCTGCCGCCGTCGTTTCCGCTTATTACTCGTTTGGAGACCGTCGTTACGATGACGCGGTTTCCTCAGGTTTCTCGTGCTGCTTTGGTTTATGACTCAGAGCGTCCATAAAATTTTGGAAAATTTTGGCCCTACTTTTCTTCAACAATCTTGGCCCCTTTTTTCTGCCCCCCCCCGCCCCCAAATTCAGGGACTCTGTACCACACAGCTATGCTCTTTGAAGTCGTCCACAGCTCACTAATGCTCTGTTAAACAAATTCTCTTTTCTGTCGTATTTTGCAACTTCTCTTCCTTTCTCTTCAGGTTTCCTAATCTTTTCTTCTTTGTCTGATCTGATGTGAACCCGTCCATATGTTTTTCATCTCAGATCCCAGATGGCTTTTTTGGGGGGGGGGTAGGTCTTAAAAAATGTATATATGTATGTGTGTGTAATATATATTTGGTGTACACGTATATTTTATATAATACAGAATTTTCTGTCTCTGACCTTTTGAGCATATGGATAGAGTTATCATGGCTGTTTTGATAGCCTTGTCAGCTAAATGCCAACATTCACATCGGTCGTGTGTGTCTTTGCAGTCGGCCGATCTGTCTCTCCATCATAGGCCACGTTTCCTTTCCTGCCTGCTCCCCTGTGGCTGCCCCTGTCGGCCGGGGCGTCTTTAGTTTCCACGGGTACGTGAGCTTTGTTCTGGGGATGCAGTTAAGGAGCTTGGAAACAGTTTGATCTTTTTAGGTCTTGCTTTTCTGATGAGTCGGCTGGGACCAGAGCGTTGCCCAGTCTGGACTCGTGACTCCCGGCGCATGTTCTGCCCAAAGCCCAGAGAGTCGGGAGGTTCCCCTTCTGGCGGGCGGGGAGGCACTCCTGGCCCTTTGTGGATGCTGGGCACTGTGGGCGCTTACCCGCCCGGGTGGTTCCTTCCCTGTCGGTGCTCCGCCGAGGGCCTGGTTAGGACGCTCTGCAGACCTCCAGCGTTCTCCGCGCTGTCCTGCTTCATGGAGTTTTGTCCTGCCGACTCTAGCTGCCTTGTTTCCTGGACGCAGCTCTGGGTTTCTGCGGGCTCGGCCTGGGTCCCCTGGAAACTCGCTCTAGCCTAACCTGCGGCGGTCAGTTCTGGGCTCCCTTCGCCTGTTTCCCTGTCCTTTCCTGCCTCATGCCCAGGGATCTGTAGACGTACGTTCTGCCCATTCTCAGTCGTGTGGGGGAGTAAGGCTGGTCTCTGCGGCGACGGGAAAGGAGGTGGAAGCTCAGTTTTCACGTTCGGGGCCTTCACACGCCCCTCGCCTCCCGTGGCTGCTGCGTGTGAACACGCCTCTCACCGGGGATCTTCCTCCCCCACAGCCCAGTCTTCACCAGTGTGGAAGGACGCCTCAGCCCTCCTCCCAGCCGCAGCGGTGACGGCGACGGACGGTGCCTTTTGCTTCCTTCGCTCCAGATTCGAATCGCCGCGCTTGGAGGCACGGGGACTCCGCTTCCCCTTCTTTCCTGTCCTGGGCTGGTTTCACTCCACATAACGCCCTCCAGGTTCATCCGTGTTTTCGCATGTTGCAGAATCTTCCGTTTTAAGGCCGACTAACGCTTCGTTGACGTGTGGACCACAGTTTGCTTCTCCATCCACCTGTTGACGGACAGCAAGTGGCTTCCGGGTCCCGTTCCCGGGAGCCCCGCCGCTGGGACCCCGGGGGCAGCTGTCCGAGTCCCTGCCCCCGCTCTTCGGGCACACACCCGGAAGGAGAGTCCCGGCTCCTGCGGTGATTCCGTGTTCGCTGCTGCGAGGACGCCCTCTGCGCTTTCCGTGGGGGACTCCGCGCCCCCACCAGCAGCCCGCGAGGGCCCCATTTGGCCGCGTCCTCGCCCCCGCTGACTTCTGTTGTTGGAAGGGCCGTGAAGCGGTGGCACACTTGGTTTTGACTTGTGCTGTGACCCTGGGGACCTCCTCATGCGTCGCCGTGGGTCCTCTCGGAGACACGCCTGTTCGGCCCCTTTGAGAATGGGTTGGTTGGCTGGTTTCTGAGTTGTGAGCCTTCTGTGTATTCCACACACACGAGTTCCTTCCTGGACCTGGGGTTCGCAGAAACCTTCTCCCATTCCCTGGGTTGCCTTTCACTGTCGGTTGTGTCCTTTGAAACACAGACGTTTTTTAAAAATTTAATTTTTTCAGCTTTATTGAGACATTATTGACATATAACCATTTAAACTTAAGACATGCAGAGTGATGTTTTAATACACAGATATTGTGAACTAAGTGCACGGTAAGATTAATGAATACTTCCACACCTTTACATAATTACTTTATTTTTATTATTTTTATTTTATTATATTAAAGATGTATTCTCCCAACATTTAGAAATTTTTTTATTTTTATTTTTAAAAAATATCTTATGTATTTATTTGACACAGAGAGAGCGTACAAGCAGGAGTAGCAGTCGACAGAGGGAGAGAGAGGGGGAAGCAGGCCCCGTGCGGAGCAGGGAGCCCGACGCGGGGCTCGATCTCAGGACCCTGGGATCATGACCTGAGCCGAAGGCAGAGGCTTAATGACGGAGCCCCCCAGGCGCCCCTATTCCTTGCACTTTTCATGTCATATCCAAAAAATTGTTGCCAAGACCAATAATGTCAAAGAGCTTTTTTCTTAGAAACATGGAAGTCTCAAATTTTGGTATCACCCTATTTATTTTTGCTTTTGTTGTCACATCGGAGAGACCATTGAAAATCCGACACCCTGAAGCTTTCTGTATTTTCTTCTCAGAGTTTTGTCTCTCATGTTTAGGTCTTTGATCCGTTTTGAGTTAATTTTTGTATATGTGAAGGTTTGGGTCTAGCTTCAGTCTTTTCCCAGAAGCTTTTGGTAGGATTTTCTGTTAGTCATTTGTTAATTGACGTGCTCCTTGAGAACCTAAAATAGAAAGGCTTCGGACAGACTGAGCTCAGGCCTTGTTTGCTCAGCTCAGGCCCCGAACCGTCTCCCGCCGTCCTTACCTCATCCCGGTCCTGGCCCCCGTTCTCGGCTCTGAGCGTGCTACCCCGCTCCCCGGGCACAAGGGCGGGAACTTCCAGGTCTGAGGTGCGTGTCCTCGCTGCACCGTCTCATGATTCTGTGTTTTCTGTAGGGGAGACCTCAGTGTCCACCCCCAGCCCTGGGTCCCAGGCTCCCCTGCACACTCAGGCCACCCCTACCTGGCAGCTGGGCTTTGTTCAGGAAGCACAGGTGGTTCATACTGTGCCCTGCTCTGGGACGTGTCGTCACACCTGCATACTGCGTCCACCCCTCCTCTGGCCTCCTGCCCACACTCCTCCTGCTTTCTAGCTTAGACTCGGGGCGGTGTTCTCGTACAGAGTGGGGGAGCGGAGCTGGGAGGGAGGGCCCGGGGCGGGGAGGACAGGTACCTGTACGCGGGCTGGACATTCCCTTCAGGGTACTTCCCAGCCCCTGGGTGGCCAGCCCCCTAGCCCACACGCTTGCCCACGCCCAGACCCTGCCAGTGAGGGCCAGGCCAGTCCTGGGGCGCATCGTGCCCCCCATGTTCTCTCTGTATTTGTCTCCATTTCCCTGACCTTCCCTGAAGCCGCATCTGTCCCCAGGGCCTCCGTGTTTATCTGCCCAGGAACTTCATGTAGTTTGCGGATGGTGCGTGCCTGTGAGTTCGTTTTCTGCAGGACGCATCTGTCGAGCAGACGACGTTCTGTCAGTGATGTGTGTAGTGATGACAAGCACGTAGCTTTGCTGGGCGCTTATGGGCTGGGCGCTCTGTAGGGTTCTGAAGAGTAACTTGCACAACTACTGAAACAGCCGTGGGGGGGAGGTTATGTTATTCCTCTTTTGCGTCTGAAGAAATGAGACGCGTGGTTAGCAGTGCAGTCGTGGAGGGAGGGGGCAAGGGTTTCACCAGGAAGAGCGTTCGGAGGCTCCAGGACAGTCCCTGCCTGTGTCATCAGCGGATCGAAGGATTTTCACGTCTTTACACTGAATTCGTATCTGTATCAAGGCTCCCTCACCAGTGCCTTGGTCAAGAGCATACGGAGCCCCACAGCCACATCTGTCTTCCGTCCACTGACCCTGACCTCCTCACTCAGTTCACATCCTGTCCTCATGCTGACCATGACCCGTACGCCTAGTTTACGTTTCTTTCTCCCTCTTGCCCTAGACTTTGACCCTCACCACTTCTGGCACTGGAGCAGCTTTGGGGACTACGTGCAGTGTGTCCTGGCCTTTACGGGAGTGGCGGGCTACGTCACATACCTGTCCATTGACTCAGCCCTGTTCGTGGAGACCCTGGGCTTCCTGGCTGTGCTGACTGAGGCCATGCTGGGGGTCCCACAGCTCTACCGCAACTACCGCCACCAGTCCACCGAGGGAATGAGGTAGGTGAGCCTGTGTCGCTCTCACTGCACCTGTTGGCACCAGTGTGCCCGCGTGTTTGGTAAAAACCAAATGTGTACAGACTTGGCTGCTGTGTTTTAAGTTGTATCTGTGAGACGCCAGGTAGAGAGCAGACGTCTGGTTGCGTGAGTAGACGTGTTTGTGGAACACGTAAGGGGACGCCGCGACCCCCTTGTGAAACAGACCCGCGGTACGGGGTCTTCTGGGTTGAGCCTGGAGCGTTGTCGCGGGAGGATGTGCGGAGCACAGAGGGGTGAGAAGGGAGAAGACTCTGCCCGCGGAGCACAGGCGAGCAGGGGCGGCTCTGGTGCCCAGCGGTGGGGGCTGTGTCCCGAGATACACTCTTGGTGGTCGCCATGGGTCTCCGCAGAGCCCTCCGTGTGTTGATGCCCTCCCGGTCACGGGAGGCCCGTGTGGAACGGGTCTCGAAGGCGCTGCGTGGAGCCCTCCACCGGCCTGTGAAAGTCGCCTGTGGCATTGGAACAAGGTGTGGACGGGAATTCCAGGGGCCCCGTGGGCGGGCTTGCTCTGAAGCTTTGTCATTCCTGCCAGGTGCTTCTCTCGTACTTGCTTGCTCCCTGTGATGGGGAGCTTCCTCCCCAGGCGTGAGGACCCCTGCACAAGGCTCTGTTCGAGGCCCCGTAGTAGCACCTGAACCTCTCATGCTTTTTTCCCTGAGATCCATGCAGCCCCTCAGCCCCTCCCAGGGTGGTCCTGTGTGTGTGAAGGCAGCATCGTGACCCCACTCCCCTGGGGGCCTCCTGTCTGTGCTTCTCTCCCTCGGTCTGTTGGCCGTCCCTCCCGTGATGGCTTATAGCCCCTTCCTTACCCGGTTCTCCCTGGGCGGGTCTGTTCGAGTGACACGTGACAGAAGACTGGTGTGCAGCTTCAGATCTGAGTGTGCTGTGGGAGGCTGTGCAGGGACTGGGGCAGGGTATCTCCTCCCTGGAGACCCTCGGCACCTGCAAACCTTGGCTAACCTCCTGGCATACGCTCACGGTGAGCTCACACCGCTCCTGTACCTGCCGCTCCGTAGCCTGCCTGTGTGGGTGGCGGCACCCGGGCTGCCACCGTTCACTGGTTAGGTCCTGTGGCCGCTCTTAGTATGTCCAGCACACAGGGGACACCCTGGCAGTTGAATCTGACATTGTCTCAATTTTCCAAGTCTGAGCTGCTGTGATAGGGAAGGACTGTCCATGGGTCAGAGGTGGGTCACAGTAGGGGCTGCTGATGCCTCTGGCTGGAGACGATGGTCCTCGGATGGGAAGCCGAGTTCGCAGACATCTCTAGAAGGCAGAGATTCAAGGTTTTTTTTTTAAGATTTATTTTAGAGAGCGGGGGTGCAGAGGGAGGGGAGAATCCCAAGCAGACCCCTACTGAGCACAGAGCCCGGCACGGGGCTCCATCCCCGACCCTTTGAGCATGACCTGAACCAAAATCAACAGTTGGACCTCAACGGACTGAGCCACCGGGTGCCCCAGGATGCAAGCCTCGTAATGTAGGAAATGACACAACAGCTCAATGCCCTGAGACCGAGCAGACTGCGGGGCAGTCAGGAAATGACAAAAACAATCCCATTCGTGGTACTGTGGAGACTAACCAAGGAGGTAGCAGACTTGTGCAGTGGAAACTAGAGCACTATTGAAGGAACTTGAAGACATGAGTAGATGGGAAGACATTCCACGTCCATGGCTTGGAAGATTCAGGATTGTTAAAATGCCAGCACTACCCAAGGCAACCTCAGGTTTAGTGGATCCCTATCAAAATCCCAGTGATTTTTTTTTTTTTTTTTTTTTGCAGAAATAGAAAAACCTGTCCTAAAGCTCACATGGAATATTGAGGGACCTGAAATAGTCCAAACAGTCTCGAAAAAGAACAAAGCTAGAGGACATACCTTCAGATTTCAAAAATGACTGTGCAGGTGCCGTCGAGGCTGTGCTGCTGGCGCACAGACAGACCCGTGGGATAGAGCAGAGAGCCCAGAAACGACCCTTACGTCTATGGTTCAGTGGCTTTCAGCAGGGGTGCCAAGAGCATTCGGTGGAGAAGGAACAGTTGTCAGCACATGTTGCTGGGGAAACGGGGTGTCCACGTGTAAGAGAACGAAGTTAGACCCTTACCTGGCACCATGCATAGAAATTAACTCAAAATGGAACAAAGACCTAAATTAACACCTAAAACAATAAAATTCTTAGAAGAAAACATGGGAGAAAAGCATCATGACGTTGGATTTGGCAGTGATTTCTTGGATGTGACACCAAAGGCATAGGAAGAACCAAAAAGACAAATTGGACTTATAAACCGCGAGTCTCATGCGTCAGGAGGTTGTCCACGAGCAAAAAGGCGACCTACAGAATGGGAGGAAATGCGCAGAGCCTCGTCCAGTGAGGGGTTGACATTAAGACGGTAGGAAGAGCTTCTAAAACTCAACGACAGAAAATCCAAACAACCCAATTAAACGAACAAAGACCGCAAGAATGTTTCCCAAGGCTGATGTACAAGTGGGCGACAAGCGTGAGAAAAGGTGCTCAGCGTTGCTGACCCTCAGGGACCTGCAGATCAAACCGCACTGAGGCCCCCTCACGCCAGGAGTGTGGCTGCTCCCAGAGGAAGAAAAGCAGCAGGTGGCCGGGGAGGGGGGGAGACGGGCCCTTGTGCCCTGTTGCCGGGCAGGCGTCCTGGTGCAGCCACTGTGCAGAGCGGTATGGGGTCCTTAAAAAATAGAAAGAGAATCACCATATTTTCCGGTACTTCTGCTTCTGGGAATCGACCCAGGAGCGCGGACAGCAGGGTCCTGAGCTGCTTGCAGACTCATTCACAGCCACACTGTTCGCAGCCGCTGTAACGTGGAAGCAGCCCCAGTGTCCACGGATGGACGAAAGGATCAGCAAAACCGGGTAAATGAGTTGCGGTAGAATGATTTATAAGAAACATCTGTCTGGTCATTCAGACGAGCTGTTCAGAGAGCCTCAGGCCGGGGAGACACGCAGATACGGGAGAGCGGTGTGCCTGGAGAGGGCACGGGACTTACCCAGCTTTGTCGCGACCCCATCGCCCGTTTCAGGTGCGCAGGTGGAAGGAGTTTGGCCCACAGAGCCGTGCGACCGCCACCTCTGTGTCATGTTAGAACATTTTCCTCACCCCACAGAGGAACTTCGTACCTGCTGGTCATCACCCTTCATTCGCTCCCAACCGCCCCCACCTCCGGCCCTTGGCTGCCCCGGGCCCGCTGTCTCTAGGACGCTGGCATAAACGGAGCCGTGGGAAAGCGGACCGCGCTCTCGGGCTCCGCCGTGCACGACGTATCCGTGCTCGGCTCCGGGGGCCGGACCACAGTCTGGTCGTGTGGATGCACCAGCGTCTGTTCTTCGGTCGGCGGACATCCGGGTGTTCAGCATCTTTTCGCTGTTACAGGTAACGCTGCCCTGAAGGTCACGTACAAGTTTCTGCTGGACACTTGCTTCCCTTTCTCTGGGAGCAGACCAGCGGTGGCACTGTCGGGTCGGACGGCGGCTCTGGGTTTAATGATTTGAGGCACAGCCATGCTGGGTCCACGGTGGCGCGTGAGGGTTCCAACCCGGCATCGCAGTGACACCTGTTACCGTGTGACCTGTCGATTCTGGCCGTCCTCGCGGGCGTCACATGGGCTCCCGGTCTCTGTGTGGTTTCGGTTTGCATTTCCCGGTGATAATGAGGTTGAGCATCTTTTCACGTGCTTTTTGGCCATCTGTTGTGTCTTTGGAGAAATGTCTGTCCCAATCCTCTGCCTGTTTTAAAATTTGGTGGTCTGTCTTTTTATGACTGGGTTGTAGAGTTCCTCATGTGCACCGGGCACTGCGGCCTTACCAGGCGTATGATTGGTAGTTTTTTTCTCCCGTCCGGTGGGTTGTCTTCTCACTTTCCTGGTATTTTCCTTTCAGCACAAAAGATTTTAAATTTGCTGAAGTTAATGAATTTGTGTGTGGGGGGGTGCTGCTCATGCCTTTGTCATCATACCCAAGGAACCCCTGTCTGACCCAAGGTCGCAAAAACCTGTTCCTTTGGGATGTGTTTTGGGTGGATTTTCAATCACAGGAAAGCTTTTGATTCGTGGAAGGGAGAAGGTCTAGGTCTAGGCTGAGGGTAGCAGTGAGGGGAGGGCCGGGGAGTCCACGGGAGTCGGCATGCCTAGTTGGGCTCCGGAGGAGGCCGGGCGGGCACAGGAGTGTGGCCGTCATTTCTTGGGCACCAGCTGGGAAGACGCGTTCTGGACTGCAGGGCAAGGAGGGATCTTAGGAAGAGTTTGGGAGGAAAAATGCAGAAGTCAGGGCCTGGGTTGGAACATGGGAGAGGGCGGGGCGGGGCCTCACCTCCAGCCGGTGCAGCAGGCAGCAGCTGGATCGGCGATGGGCGGAGGGACCCAGCTCCCGGGCTGCCAGCCTGAACAGCAGGGCCACAGCTGGGGCCTGGGAGGGGCGGTCCGGGCTTCCTGTGGAGCCTGGACTGGTTAAGATTCCTCCATCCAGGGGCGCCTGGGTGGGTAAGTCCTCTGCCTCCGGCTCGGGTCATGATCTCGGGGTCCTGGGATCGAGCCCCACCTCGGGCTCTCTGCTCGGTGGGGAGCCTGCTTCCCCCTCGTTCTCTGCCTGCCTCTCCGCCTACTTGTGATTTCTGCAAATAAATAAATAAAAAAAAAAGATTCCTCCATCCCGGTCCCCCTTGGGGTGGGGACTCCAGGACATCCCTGGCACGTTGTGCAGTGATAGCCCAGATTCTGGGGCTCGTTCCTCCCTCCCATGGTTGTTCTGGGTGATGGGAATTCACAGCTCGTGGGGGCCGGGCGCCTCAGGGTCTCGGGGTAACAGCATGAGCTCGTACATCCCGAGCCCTTGTTCCTGCACAAGAGCACTCCTTCCTGATGAGCAGACCACCCAGGGTGGTGTTCGTTTCCTGTGCTTGGCTAGTATTTGATCCGGCGGCCATGCCCCCAACCCTGAGCCCCCCACCGAGGCGGCTGGTGTGGGGCTGCCCGTGAGGCTGTCACATTTGTGATCCTGAGCAGAGGCCACCTGTGCATTCAGGGCCCGGGGGAGGGGCTGTGACCGGGCACCGGGCAGGGGTCCTGGGACTGTCTCCAGGCCTTCATGTGGAGTGCTGCCTTGCCTGGAGGGGCCAGCTTCCTGCGAGGTGGCCATTCCAGGGGGGCCAGGAGCACTCTAACCCCAGGAGCGGCCTGGCCCCAAGGAGCTGGAGACACAGGCGGGACCTTTCCAGGCCTGGCTGCTCCTGCCCAGGTCCGCTGCGAAGGCTCCAGCCTGGCCCCCTGACGGACTCTGCTGCCAGGCCTAGAACCATCACTGGGGCTTGTTAGGTTTTATTTGTGTTTTGAGGGAGGTCTCTCCATCTCCTGCTAAAATGTGGGTGCCTCCCGCAGACCACGTCTTGCGCTGTTACTTCCGTAAGACGGAACTAGACTCCTCTGCTAGGCCCCGTTGCTTCTCTCCTTGTCCTCACGGCCTTTTGCAAAAACCTTGGTTGCTCTCGGAGCTTCTCCTTGAAATGCTTGCTGTGTGGGTGTTGGGCTTTCCTTGAAAGAGCGCAGGGGTGAGCGTGGGAGCTGCGAGCAGCCCCTCCTGGGCAGACGGGCCCCTCCGCGGGGCGGTTCAGGCCATCTCGGCCCGGCGGGCCAGGTGCCTGCAGCCTGTAGGGGGACCCCAGCCAGGTCCCCTGGTTGAGCTGCTCCCCTCCCTCCACTTGGCGCTCTGCCGTGTCCTTCTCTGTGGCCCCCACTGGCGCCGAGTGTGCGGGTATCCCCGCTCCTGCCCGTGCTCCCCGAGGTCCAGCTCCCGGGGGGCCCTTCTGCCGCGCACCTAGTTCCCCCGCTGCTGCCCCAGACCAGGCGGTCCAGAGCGAGCTGGAGGCACAGCCTTGGCAAGTGCAGGGTTTTTGGTCACCGCAGGCAGCGGATCCTGGGGGGACATCACAGCAACAATCACCGTCCCTCTGCCTTGTCCAGGGCAGACCAGGCCAGCTGTCCCCAGGGGCCAGCTGGGGTGGCCAGTGGTGGAAAGCTGACCCAAACCACCTATGTCAGATATGTTGTTTGGGGCCACGGGGGGCAAGCCCATCTCTCCCCTCAAGGGGCACAGAGAGCCTGGACGGGAGGCACCCAGCAGCTGGGGGGACTCGGCCGGGCAGCAGGAGGAAACCCCGGGAACGACAGACGTGGGCGGTGCTGGTCTCCCTTCAGACCTGCCAGCCTGGAGCTCAGCACTGTGCCTGGGGCCGAGCAGGACGCGCTCCCAGCACAGCCCCCGCTGCTCCCTGCCGTGGGGAAGTGTGAGCTTGGGCCGCGGCGGCCGGTGTTCCAGACTTGCCCTTCCTCCGCGGACCCTAGGCAGGCCCCAGGCCCGAGGCCGTGGTCTTCAGAGCTGGTGGCGGCCACAGGAGCTGAACTGCATTGCAGCCACGTGCCGCTTGACGGCGACCGTGCCTGTTGCAGCAGAAACCCGACGTTCCCGCGGGGTTTGATGAGACTCGGAGTCTCGATATGTACCGCTGACTGTGCCCAGGACACACAGCGGAGGGAGCATCAGGACCGTCTCTGCAGCTCAGAGGAAGAGCCGGCCGGCCGACGACGCACCGCCAGCGAGGGCGCCCGGGCCTGGGAATGGTCCCTGGGAAACTGGTCCAGGGAGGAGAGGAAACACTCTTGAAATGAATGGAAAACGGGACATTTCAGCAAAGACATGGAAGCTATAAAATTAAAAGAACCAAACAGAACATTTTAAATTAAAAAACACAGGAAGCCAGATAAAAATATACTTCGTGAGTTCAGTCGTGGAACGCAGATGGCCTGGGAATGAGCCCGTGAACTTGAAGACAGATCAGTAAAAATACGTTCTCAACAGCAGCGGAAAACCAGGGGGAAACAGCTTCAGGGAAAGTGCCAGAAAATCTAACGTTGATGTCTGAGTCTGGAGGAGAAAAGGGGTGTGGAGCAGACAAAATACTGACAAAATGTCTGAAAACTTTCCAGCTTTGATGTTAGATAAACTTACAGATTCGAAAAGTTCCTCAGATCCCAAATGTGGATCCTGTCACGGTCTGCTAAAAGCCAGAGTCAGGTGTTGAAAGCAACTAGGAAAAGAGGGTCTGTCGTACACAGCGTGGATTTTAAAAATGCAGAATTAGTTACCAGCTCCCTCACAACAAAGTCTTAGAATACCGTGTGAGCCAAAATCACAGGCCAAAGGGGACGCACCTGGGGGCCTTTCCGGTCGTGGAGCACCTGTCCGCGGAGAGGCTGCACGGGCCCGCCAGGCTGCGGGCCATTTTCCCCGTGACCATCCCGAGAAGCGTCAGGCAGCCCATGTGCGGCAGGTCAGGAGGGCTCTCCGTCCCCGTCTGCGCTCTGCGCGGCCGTGGCGGAGGAGGGGACGCAGAGCTACGCGTCCTCAGGCGGGGAGTTCCGGAGACGGGGGTCCTCACCCTGGTTTTAGGAATGAGAACCAGCCTGGGGCTCAGAGGACTGTGTCCGTCCGCAAGCTCGGTGCCTGGGTGCGTGGCCCTTGGTCTGGTGCTGGCAGCTCTGGCAGCAGATGGCACCCCATCCGCTTGGGGATCTCCATGCCCCTTCCTGGCAGCAGCTCCTCTCGGACTCTGGTCCGGCTCACTTAGCTGGGAGAGGTTCAGGCCGCTGGTGGAAACGGGTCTGATTTAAATTTACTGGGAAGTTACTGGAAAACACAATAGTGCTTGCGCCTGTGCCTTGGGAAGCCCGGGCATTCGAAGCTGTTGGGGGAGACGTGGGTGTGGGACGTGGTGGGGGGGACGTGGGCAGTGACAGGTGCTCCCTCGTCACCCACTGAGGGTCCCTGCCTCCCTATGGACTGATCGGAAACATTGGAGGGGGTTGGCGCCGGTGACCAGAAACGGGATCATCCTCCAGTTACCTTTTGAGGGAGGGGGTCTGGCCAGGCAGGGGTTCCCATGACCAGGGGTTTGCTCTGCTGCTGCCTGCGGCCTCCCGTTTTGTCCTCAGCACGCCTGGGTGCAGATGGGGGGCTGCCCGGCCAGGAAGAGGAAGCTCCTGGCAGCAGGGCCTCCCCTCCTGGGCAAGGGTCCCGTGGCCAGTGCGGCCCAGCCTGCCCGTCCCCATGGCCAAGTGCTGTTCTCCTGCAATCCCCACCTGCCTGGTGGTCCCTGGGATGCCGTGTGGGAAAGGGTGGTCTCCCCTCTCCCGTCTGAGGCCACAGCACGCCTCCTGAGGGGCATAGCATGCACGCCTGCCGTCAGGAGGGACGGAACGCTCATGAGGCCACGTGAGCCATGCCACGGTGTCCACGGTGTCTGCTTCCCTGCCTGGCAGCTGCAGGGCCTGCCTGTCCCTATGGCTGTGCACGCCATGGCCTCGCGGTGAGGACAGGAGTGGGGGGGGGGGCAGGTGGCAGCCTGGGTGGCCGCTGAGTGCTGGCTTGTGTCTCTGCAGCATCAAGATGGTGCTCATGTGGACCAGCGGCGACACCTTCAAGACGGCCTACTTCCTGCTCAACGGCGCCCCGCTGCAGTTCTCCGTGTGCGGCCTGCTGCAGGTGCTGGTGGACCTGGCCATCCTGGGACAGGCCTACGCCTTTGCCCGCCACCCCCAGAAGCCAGCCCCCCACGTGGCACACCCTGCCAGTGCCAAGGCCCTCTGAGGTGGCAGGGGAGGACACGGACGTGTGGCCTCTGCCGTGGGCACTGGCCCAGTCACCTGTCATCCCTGCGTGGGGCAGGTGGGCACCATGGCCCAGGGGGGTGTCTCGGGTGTCTCCGTGGGTCTCGGGTGGGCTGCCAGGGGGCCTGGGTGCCAACATTTGTGCTCCACCCTGAGGACGAGTGTGAGTGGGCACTAGACCCCAGGGCTGGGCTGAGGCTGTTTTCCAGGTGATGGAGAAGCAAGCCTTCTCTTCCTTCCTCTCAAAAAACACCTGTCTGGAACTTGGAATGTGCTCACAGACCCAGGAAATGGCAGACTTCGGGCTGCTACGGGAAAGGGCGCCAGGAAGCCCCTGAGTCTCAGGTCTGCCGGGAGCCCCCGGGGCCCGCAGCCGCGCTCTCGGCACCCCTCGGCCTGGGCGGGTTGGGGAGCAGGAGTGAGCAGTGGCACCAGGAGAACCCGCGCACCTGGCGCACAGAGCCTGGTCTCAGAATGGCCCAAACGTGGACATCCTGGTGACAGCGTGCACGCGAGGGTGACCCAGAGCAGGGCCCGGGCACAGGGAGTGGGCCTGGGGTTTGTACACAGCTGATGCTGTGGGAAGGAAGCCGAGGGGATGCACGTTACAAGCGCTCGTGGTGACCTGCCGGAGTCGGCCCTGTGAGGGTCACCTTCAGTGCAGCCGCGTCACGGGACTCAGGACTTGGCCCTCAGCTTGGCAGTGGGGCCCAGAGTGTTCCGTGTGCCCACATGCCTCATTTCTACATTGGCCGCCTCCTGGGAGATGCCCGTGTGGATGCCGCTGGCAGCGAGGGGGCGAGCCCGTGTCCATGCCGGCTGGACGCTGCCAGAGTGAGCTCAGGGGTGTTGGCACCAGAGCCTGGAGTTCCCCATGAGTCCTGGGGGTGTAGGGGGGTAGGTGGCCCGTGTGCGCCCCCAGGAAAGCTGGGGGCCTGGGACCAGGTCTGGGGGGACGCACCCTCCGCCGAGGACAGGCGTACTTATGGGCGTTCCCTCTGGGTTCTGGGAATTGCACGGGCCTGCAGCCTGCCGCCCTGGACGTCCGTGTTCCAGGACAGGGATGGCCTGCGAGTCAGGCGAGGGGACGTGGGATGCGGGCGTCCCCACGGTCCTCAGGCGTGGGGTGATGTGCCAGGGCGGGGCGTCCCTGGCCACCTGCTTTTCCCCCCTCTCAGTTTTACAGGAGCATCTCCGCTGTGCCCAGCAGCCCTGGGTGAGCTCCCAGGCCCTGGCGCCTGAGTGTCCTGGCAGCCGTGGGGCTTCCCCTCTGTGGGGCGGAGGGCCAGCCCTGGGGCAGGTGCGGGGGCGTCCTGCTGTTGTAGCTGCCGCCTCCTCCCTAGCTTCGCTCACAAACGCCTGAATGTTTGAGTGAGGGTCCTGCTTAGTCACTTGGGCTGTAAGATGCTTTGAAAATGTTTATTTTTAAACACAGGGGGTGTCAGTAGCCATAACTGCCTCCAGATTAAAGTGTCTCCCTCTGACCGTGACCGTGGCGGCACGTGCCCAGCGGGGGGAGCGCTCGGGGTTGTCCGTGCTCTGACTTTAACCCAATAAACCGCTTGTGGATCCGTGTGGCCTCGTGAATGGAGTCCGAGCGGGCGCCCAGGACACAGTGAATCAGGGGTCCCCATCCTTCCTTTGCTGTACGGGTCTTCAGGGAAGGGTGGGTGCCCTCTTCTTGGGGTCCAGCTCTGCCCCTGTGAGACCCAGGCTGCTGTCTTGGTCCCCCAACACGGACATATCAGCCCCCCAGACAGACCAGCTCCCTGGACAGACCAGACCACCCCCTCCCCCCAGACAGACCAGTCCCCTGGGAAAAACGAGACCACCCCCTTAGCACAGGCCAGTCCCCCAGGACAGACCAGCGCCCCCCCTTCACCCCCCCAGACAGATCAGCCCCCAGGGCAGACCAGCTCCCCGGACAGACCAGACCAACCCCTCCCCCAGACAGACCAGTCCCCCAGGAGAGAGCAGCCCCCTAGACAGACCAGTCTCCTGGGACAGACCAGACCAGACCCTCAGCACAGACCAGTCCCCCAGGACAGACCAGCGCCCCCCGCCCCCTCAGATCAGCCCCCAGGGCAGATCGGCTCCCCGGACAGACCAGTCCCCCAGGAGAGAGCAGCCCCCTAGACAGACCAGTCTCCTGGGACAGACCAGAATAGCCCCTCAGCACAGACCAGTGCCCCAGGACAGACCGGCCCCCAGGGGCAGACCAGCTCCCCAGACAGACCAGCAGGACCAGGCCAGGGGAGGCCCTGACCACCCAATGCCTTGAAAGGGTGAGAAGTGTCTTGTTTAAAGAAAGGCCAAGGGAAGTGTTTGAAGGAAAGTGGACAGTTCTGTCGAGCCTGTAGGAATGGAGCTGTGTGTACTGAGCAATTTTTTTTTCATGGAGACAATTTACATTTGGGGGCAAGGTATCAGAAATATCAAAAAGATACGCTGAAAATACATGAAAGTGATATTTTAAATTTTTGGATGACCCCCCCCCAACCCCCTCCCGCACTGGCCCTGGGGTCCAAGAGTGACTGGCCTGGAGCTCATCCGCGTGGGTGACACCCACGTGGTGTCTCTCCGGCAGCTGGCGTCCGCAGCCTGGACCCTTGTCTCGCTCTGGGGGTGGATTTTTACTTTCTTTCTGATAATCAGTTCGTTAAAATTAACTGCTAATTCTGCATGCAGTAAAAATCCCGATGGCGAAATGAGGAACAGTAAAACACGCAAAGGCGTCTTTCTCCGTGAGCCCATCTCCGTTCTTGAAAAGTCACCTGTAGCCTCTTCCTTTGGTTCCACTCACAGCCACCAGGTGTGTGGGAAGGAGCTGGGGCCCCGTCGTCACACCGGCCGGGGGGGCACAGGCCCCCGAGCCCCACGAGAAGTGGGGCTCTAATCAGAGTAGATGAAGGTCCCTTTCCGCAGGCTTAGACCTCCGATATAGCTGTATGGCTTTTCCCCTCAGCAGGATAGTGGCGCGACCGCCCTGGCTGCTGGTGTGAGTGACACGGTGCGGCTCCCTCCGCTGAGCCTCTGAGAACTTGGAGCCGACGGAAGGCTGTCAGTGAAGCCGGAGTTGCCGGTGCCGGCCCGTCTCCAGCTGGGCAAGAAGAAACTGTGCGTGTGCACGTGCGTGTGTGTGCGAGTGTTGCAGTGGGACACCCACGGTAGATGACCTTGCAGAAGCAGGAGCCCCCTACCCCCCCCACCCCCAGACTGCCCACTGCAGACAGCTCCTCCAGGAGCTGCCCTGCCAAGGAGCCCGGAAGCAGAGGGGGCGGCCTGCGGACACAGGTGGCCTCCTGGCATTTGCTACGGTTTTGGAACTTCTGGGCCCGGGAATCCAAACTCCAAAGGGAAGGAGGAGGAAAGAGGGAAGGAACGACTGGAGGCGGGGGATCAGCCCCCCACCCCCACCCCCACCCCCCAGTCAGGGCTGCGCGGCTGCGCCACATGCAGTGGGTACCCGGCGGGATCCAGGACCCCCACCCCGAGGTTGCCCGTGGGACGGGGGACGCGCTTCTATCCCTGAGGAAGCTCAGGAGGAACGGCCTCTTGGGGGCCACAGTCGCGGCCACCCCCCGGCGCGGGGACCCTGGCTCGGGCCGCTGCGGCGGGCCCCTGCGGGCTGTCCTCGGCGGCCGGGGCCGAGCGCGCGCTGTCCTCGCGCAGGGCCGGCTCGGGGCTGGCGGCGCGCCGCTGCTGCTCCTTGAGCTCGGAGTAGGAGCGCGAGAAGGAGTGGAAGATGGACGTGACGGGGAGGGCCACGAGCAGGATGCCGCTGAGGATGCTGCCCAGCGCCACCACCTGCCCGGGCAGGCTGCGCGGCACCATGTCGCCGTAGCCCACGGTGGTCATGGAGATGACGGCCCACCAGTAGCAGGCGGGCACGCTGGAGAAGTCGCGGCGCACGGTCAGGCCGAGCGAGCGCAGCCCCCGCGAGTGGCGCGCCAGGCGCATCACGTAGAGGACGCGCAGCGCCCGCAGCAGCCGCAGCGCCAGCCCCGCGCGCTCCAGCAGCGCCGCGCCCCCCGCGCCCCCCGCCGCCAGCCCCGCGAGCAGCGACACGTAGTAGGGCAGGATGGCCAGGATGTCGACGACGTTGAGCGGCGTCCGCAGGAAGGCGCGCTTGCTCTCGGCCCGCAGCAGGAACTCGAAGGAGAACCAGGCCACGCACACCGTCTCCAGCACGAAGAGGCTGCGGCACTTGGGGGAGCACTCGCCCTGCGGAGGAGAGCAGTGGGGTGGGGTCGCGCCCGCGCTGCCCGTCCCCCACGCACCCGGACCCTCCTCCGCCGTGCGGGACTGCAGGGGGCCCGGTTTCCCTGGAGGCTGGTTTCTCGCCTGGGAGCCAGGAGCTCAGCTGACCAGCTCCCCGGCTCCCCAGCACAACTGGTGAAAGTCATTAAAAACAGCCATTAAAGCCTCTGGAAACAGGCCGAAGGGCAAACGGCAAACGGAACATCTATTGGAGAAAAGCTACAGAAATTCCTTTTAAAAGGCGAGAGAAATACCACCCCGCCAGCTCAGCGAGGAGACCCTGCTCCAGAACACAGGCCGCGTCCTCCAGCTCCCCAGGACAGTGCGGTTTAGAAGGGGGGCGCCTTCTCCTGCGGAGTGCCCACTCCTGCCGTGGATGGAGGCTCTGCCTCATGCTGCTCTGAGAACACTGGGGTCTCCTGCCTCGCCCGGGGCCCTGGCTTGTGCTGGTGGTTTCACGCCAGGAGAGGCAACCCAGAGGACCTGAGCCAGCTGCTCTGACCCAGTCAGCTCAGAGAATGGGGGTTACCAAAGAAGCCAGGCACTGTCCCCATCCCCAGTTCCACAACCCCTGGGGCAGAGGTTTTCCCCGGGGGAGGGGGAAGCAGGCTGCTAGAACAGCTCGTTTCTTGGCAAAGAAACTGAGTTCATTTGTAACTAAGTACGGAGTTGTTCAACCCTAAGGTGTTCTCAGCCTTGGAGGCTGTAGTGAAGGGAACTGGGAGGAGAGTCATGGAGTTCGTTCCAGGATGACTGTGGGTGTACCCAAGCTGTGGGTCCCTGAGGGGCAGCATCGGGGGCTAATCCCAGTGTACGGATGTGTGTGTGCATGCGCATGCATGCGCGCGTGTGTGCATATGTGGGTGTACACGCGTGTATGTGTACATGTATGTATCTGCACTGTGAGCACATGTGTATATGCGCACATGCATGTATCCATGTATGTGTGTGCATGCATGCACGTGAGTACATGCGTGTACGCGTGCATGTACGTATCCGTGCATTGTATTGTGTGCACGCATGTATCCGCACGTACACGTGTGTAAGCACGTGCACGTGTATGCACACGTGTATCTGCATGCATGCGTGCGTGTGTGCATGTGTGTATGTGCGCGCGTGCGTGGAGGGCAAGGACCCCTGCGCTAGAACAGGTAACAGTAGCGAAGCCCAGAGGAAAGATCCACGTGACCCAGCGTTGCTGCCCTGCATCTCCCTAGTAAGAAACCCTGGAGCGGGCGCGGAAACCGTACATTACGATCCCTACCTCAGAGAAGAATCAGGAAACTGAAGCGACATTTGAGAGGACCAGATACCGGAGTTTGGAGAAGCCCTTTGTGGAAATGTGCTCACAGACCAGAGGAAGGTCGAAGAAGTAGAACTCGGGACGGCAGCGCATGGCGCAGACGGACATGAGCAATAAAGGGAACATTTGTCAAACGACCACACGGGGCTTTGGGGTTGAAACGCCACGGAGAACCAGTGAAGTCCCGGAGGAGCTCCGCAGCAGAACCGAGCCGCCAGAGGGACGAGCCGGTGAGCGGGACCAGAGGCTGATCCTGTGGAGAGGCGAGCGAGGGAGGCCCGCGGAGTCTGAGCGGAAAGCGGGCGTGTTTGTGAAGCACCGGAGCCAGGGGCACCGGGAGAGGGAGGAGGAGAAACACGTTCGAGGCAACAATGGCTGGAAACTCACCAAATCGCCCGGCGCACAGTCACCTGCACATCCGGGAGCGCAGGGCAAATGCGGACTACGGTGCGTGGTGGCGAGGAAGGGTTCGAGTGCCACAGGCCAGGCGGGGAGGGCCCATGGCCGGAGAAGGGATGTGCCCGAGCAGAAACGACACGGGCCAGAATGCTGTGGGGCACGGACTCAGAACGTCAGAGAAAACATCTAGCGAGAATCCCGTCTCCAGCAAAGCCGTCGTTCCCGCAGGAAGGTGAAACGCTTTCCCAGAGAAACAAAATCTGTAAGAACTGGTTTCTGGGGCAGCCGCCTTGCGGAAAGTTACAAAGGAAGCTCTTTGGGTGAAAGCAGTGATCCCAGAATCCTCTGACCTCGGATTTGGCAAAACATTCTTAGAGATGACACCAAAAACATGAACAAGCAAGATAAAATAGATAAATTCAATCAAGAAATAAGACTTCTGTGCTTCGAAGGACACTGTAAGATCTGAATTGTTTTTCTTCAAAATCGTACATTCAAACCCTAACCCGTGACCCCTCAGAAGGGGACTGTATTTGGACAGGGTCTTTAAAGAGGTGACGCAGGCACAATGAGGTCACACGGGTGGCCCTGGTCCAACAGGACTGGGTGTCAAGACACAGACACACACAGGCATGAGGGCAAGGGCATCGATACGCCAGACAGAGGTCTTGGGAGAAACCGACCCTCCCGACACCTTAGTTCCAAATTGTGGTCTCCAGAACCCTGAGAAAATAAATTCCAATTTCAGGCCACACAGTCTGTGGCCCTTTGTTGTGGGAGCTCTGGTGAACTAATATAGACACCATCGGGAAAGGAAAAGCCAGCCCACAGGACGCGAGGAAATACTGGCAGTTGTTTATCTGCTAAGGGACTTGTATCTAGAACACATAGAACTCCTACAACTCAACAGTTAAAAACCCCATTAAAAGACGGGCGAGGAGGAGACATTTCTGTGAAAAAGATACACAAATAGCCAAGAAGCACATGGAAAGAGACTGCCCAACCTCATTCATCAGGGAAATACAGATTCAAGCCACCGAGAGGAGCCACGTCACACCCACGCCGGGTGGCTGGAGTGGGAGTGCGGGGAGGGTGCGGAGAAGTGGGACCCTTACCCGCTGCTGCTGGGCCCTCCGGCCACTTTGAAGGAGAGTTGGGCAGCTCCTCACACAGACATGGCATCGCCACACGTCCCAGGAACCCCACTCCTGGGGGTGCACCCGAGAGAAGCGAACACACCCGTCCCCACGGAGACTTGCCCCTGCGGGCTCACTGCGCGAGATGCTCACGACAAAAGGTGGGAGCACCCCACGTGTCCGCTAACGGGCTAATGGATAAGTACAGTCTGGTAATGAATGCACACAGTGGGATCTCACTGGGCCATAAAAAGGAACAAAGTGCCAGTTTGGGGTGCGGAGTGAAGGACGCCACCAGCCCCAGGGACGCCGCATGACCCTGTTCTCACTGGAGTCCAGAACAAGGAAATGTATAAAAAGCAGGGCCTGGTGGGCGCGGGGGTGGGGACAGAGGGCCGGTGGGGCGGGGAGGGAGGTCTCTCTCAGGGTGATGGAAATGTGATGGTTGCACCACCATGTAATTATGCTAAAAACCACTGAATCTTCACTCTAAATGGACAAATTATACGGTATGTGACTTACAGATCAGTAAAGCTACTTTAACAGACTCTCCAGGCACATCTGTGAGCGTGGCTGCCTGGGGCGGAGGATGAATCGGACGGCCTGCGGGAAACCCCAGTGCAGGAGCGTTTGGGGGCAGCTGCCGCCGGAAGAGAGTGGAACATGCTGGCTTCTCCGTGCGCCTAGCTGCCGGCAGGTCCTGGTCTGGCCTGCCTTTGACCCCAAGCTCCCACCTGGCCTGAACCTCCCAGGGGCTCAGCGAACTCCCCAGACTCAGCGGACGCTGCTGTGCACTCACGGACCCCCTCTCGCTGGAGGGGAGATGACCTGGGGGCCTTGCACTGTCCCCCCCCCCCCAGGCTCACGTCCCTCTCGGCCTGTGGGGACAGACCCTCACGCCCGCCCAGCTCCCGAGCCTGCTCCAGGGAGGGGCCAGCAGCTCAAAGACCCGCCTGGTGCTTCGACTGGAGTACTACGGTCAGTGTTTGCTCCCGCAAAACATGTGTCACCGCGCTGAGTGCGGCACTCTGAGGGCGCAGCGGGGCGTGGGATCCCACAGGGCTCCTCCCCAAGTGTGTCCTGCATGTCCAGACGCTGATTTATCTCAGTCTTCAAGAACCGGGGCCTCTGGGGCTCCCGCAGACCTGTCTCCGCCGTGCGCCGCCGTCCGGTGGCTTGCCTCCCCACGAATGAGCCGTTGGGGCCCAGGACCTCGGCTGCCGTGGTCATCGCCCGTTTTGTGCTGGGAAATAGTGGGCAGGTGCCACTGCTTATCCCACATGCTCACATGCAGACACGGCCCAGGTGCAGGTCTATGGACACAACGTGGCAGGTCTGTCCCCAGACAAAGGCAGTGGTGCCTCTGCCCAGAGGAGGGGTTTTCAGACCCTCTGCTGGGGTGTGCGGACGACCCGGTGTAGGGTCTTTGGTGGCCTGTCTTCCCACAAGGACCGATCCCCCCAGGGTCAGGGGTGGTGTGGCCAGTCCGGAGGCTTCCCAGCAGTCACCCGGCCCACCCAGCTCGCTGCAGGTCCCAGCGGTGCGACTGTTCTAGAAAGTCCAGTGGTCTCGCTGCTGCCCTCGATGCCCAGACAAGCGGGGGCTGCAGCCTGACTGGAGGGGCCCGGGGTCCCGAGTGTGTCCAGTCTGTGCCTTTGTCCCTCTGTCCCAGAGCTGGCTCTGGGTTCCCAAAGGGTTAGGAGCTGTTGTGCGCAGAGCACTCCAGGCTCCTGCCCCACCCGTGCCCTCGGGGGTTCCTGGGCCTGTCCACCTGTTCCCACCTGCCAGCCTCACCCCTCCAAATCCGGGTTCCCCGGGGAATGCTGGTGACATGGAGCCATCACCCACTCGGCTCTTGTGGGGCAGGCCGCTGGCTGCTCCCCCTGCCCATGGAGGCCACCGTGAGGGCCGACTGGCTCTGCACACCCTGGGGCATCTGGCGGGTCACAGATCCTAGCAGGAGGGCTCCTGAGGGGCGAGGCCTGGCGATAGGACTGTGCACGGCCAGGGAGAGCCGCAGTTGGGGCAGCAGAAGCACAGCAAGGATGTCTTCTGCTCCCCCTTCCGGAAGTTCCTTGGGACCAGGGCCGGCTCCCACCGATTCCCTCAGGACTAGTGTCCTAGGAGACCTGGGGAGCAGAGCTCAGTGCATCGCAGCTTCGGGCCTGACTGCGGCCCGAGTCTGCCTGTCCCATTGGTCTGTTGGTCTCCCCATGACGGCGTCCATGACAACCGGAGCTCACAGCCCTGGGGCTCGTTGCTCCTGGAGGCCCCTGCCCCCGGGTGGTCCAGGTCTGGGGTCGGAGTTTTGTCCCAGCTCTTTGCTATAGGAGTGGAAATGCTTCTAGTCCACTCCTGGGCCTCAGGGGGTCGGCAAGCCCTAGGGACTTGCTGCCCCTCTCCCAAGGATGGGGTCCGACCTCATCCGACCTGAACCTGAGTCAGGCTCGGGGAGGCTAGAGGACTCCCCCAGAGTGGTGCCTGACGCCCTGCAGATTCCCGAGCCCCTGGTCGGGTCAGAGAGCCTTAGGGCACGGCAGCCCCAGCATCGGGGGTGACAGGGGCAAACGGGATTCAGGAGGAAAACCCCGGCTGATGGGCCTTCAGCGAAGAGAGGGCTGGGACCCAGGGGGCCGATGTCGTGAGACACCCGCAGGTGAAACGGTTCAGGACCAGGAGGAGGGGGATGGGGGCCGGCACAGCGCCGGGTCTGGGAGGTGACGGTGTCACGGCCTGGCTTCCCTCGCCCGCTCCAGGGTCTGGTGACCAAAACATAAAGGGTGTCACACCTGCCCCAGCAGCACCCATATGACACCCCGTTTCCAGACCGGCCGTGGCCCAGCTCCCATCACCTTGGCCAAGGGCAGCAGTGAGCCCCAATCTGGGCCCCAGCTGAGCACTGTGTTCAGAAGGAGGAGAGATGGAGACCCTCCGGGGATGGCCGACCCTTGCCCTGTGCACAAGCAGGGACGCCAGTATGCTCCTCTGGAGCCGGGCTGACCCTGGGGGCTCGAGATGAGGCGAGCTTGTCGGAACCACCCCAGCCCTGTGCCCAGCCACCCCCTCCTTAAGGACCAGCCACAGAGCTTAACTGGAAGGAGCTATTTCTGGAAATTTCAACCCAGAAAACAGACCCCAATTTATCAAAGTCTGACACATCTGGCCTGTTTGGTCAAAATCAGGTCAGAAATAAGTCTACACTCGGCCTGGCTCCCCAGGGTCTACAGGGCCCGCTCCTCTAGCCGCTCGTCTGGCGTTGGCCGGCGTCTCTGCACACATTGTCCACGGGCCACAGAAGCCTCGTGTGGATACAAAGTGTGTTGTCTGCACACTGGCCTTGCTGAATGGCCCCTACCCAGGTCAGTGGGGCTGAGGTCCCCGGACCCCACTCTGCCTGAGCCAAAGCCTTTTTTTAAAAAATTATTTTATTTTATTTATTTATTTGACAGGCAGAGATCACAAGTAGGCAGAGAGGCAGGCAGAGGGAGAGGGGGAAGCAGGCTCCCCGCTGAGCAGAGAGCCCGATGCGGGGCTCGATCCCAGGACCCTGAGATCATGACCTGAGCCGAAGGCAGAGGCTTCACCCGCTGAGCCACCCAGGCGCCAAGCCGAAGCCTTTTAAACTCCGTTTCTAAACTCCATCTCTGCTCGAGGCTGCAAGGCACCGTTTGTCTCCGGGTCGTGGTCACGGGTGCTCCCGCTTCGGGTTTGGGGACTGGCCTTCGGGGACTGGACGGGATGTCCGGCCGACGGCTTCTGCTTGTCTCCTGTCAGGGGCGAGGGGAGAGGGCTCTGGTCCTGGGAACTTGGCGGAGGGGGACACAGGGACTCCAGTATAGACACTTGTGGAGGGATGGAGTGGACTCCCCACCCTGAGGCAGGCCTGGGCTGCACCGGCGCGGGCAGGGCCCCCATGGGTGGGGGCCGTTTTCCTGTCCCACCCCTCCACATTCCCTACGTGTCGTGGGAGAATAAAGGGCGGGGCCTTTGTCAGCAGCTGTGTGAGCGACATCTCCCCCTACGAGCCCGGAATGTGCCCGAGAGCCCAGGCCACGCGGCTCCAGAACCTCCCCAGGGACCCCGAGCCCTTCTCAGCTCGGTGCAGGAGATACGGAGGAATCATGACGGGAATCCCAGGAACAGGAGCCCTGGCCCGCCCTGTCTTGGGCCCCGCAGCTCTGGGGGCAAGTACTGACTATAAATACTGACTATCTGTGGGTTCCCTCCAGCTCCATGTGCTGGCCGCTGCCGGGGGGCCGGGGGCCACTGCCGGGGGCTGGGGGATACCACAAGGGACTGTGATGGTGCAGGGCTCTGCATCGGGGTACAAGGGTCCACCTGGGGTGTGTCAGGAAGGAGGGTCCCTTGCAGGTGGCCGGAAGTCCTAGAAGATGGGCGTTAAAGGGGAGGACGTCCGGGTGCCGTGGAGCACGGCCTCGGATGGCTCCTATGGGTGGCAGCCCACGTGCAGGTGAGACTGGGGGCGGGAGGCCGGCTGGGGAAGGGAGGGCCCAGCCCTGCAGGGGCAGGAGAGAAGAGCCAGGCTGGGAGGGCCAGGGTTTGGCGATGGAAGCTTTAGGGCCTGGGGTAGGGGGCAGTCCCAGCCCAGATGGCTGGGGCAGTGCAGGGTGGACGCTCCCGCACACACACGACCGGGGAGCTGCGAGCTGCACTCAGCACACGAGGCTGAGGCAGGCCCTGGGCGAGAACTTGGACGACTGCAACAGGTGGCATTCGGGATGGGGTGCGGGGAGCTGAGGGCCAGCGGGACAGAGCGTGGAGGAGACCGGGCCTCGAGACCCAGAGCAGTGTGACGCCGGGGCTAGAGGTCATGGCCGAGGGCTGGGAGAAGCCGCGCACCCACCACTAGGAAGCCCGGTTGGCTGGGGGTGCTGGGGAAGCTTCCAGCAAAGGCTTTCCTGAGGTGGTGAGGCCCAGTTGGAAGGGGGTCCACACCAGCGGGGATGGGCCGAGGGAAGGGAAGAGCCCTGGGACAGCGGCTGGAAGGGACGGCTGCGGGGCTAGAGTGGATGGGGTGGGGGGGCGAGTCCGTACGCTGAGTCAGCCAAGTGCGGCAGTCGGGTCAGACAGGACGGAAGGGCTGGGGGCTCCTTGAGCTCTGGAGCAGAGCCTTCCCTTCCCACCTGCCAGGAGCCCCGACGCCGCCCTCATTGTGACCTCTCCTCCAGGATGAGCCGGGACCCCCTCGCTGGGCTCATCCTCCAGCCTCCCACAAGGTCCCACGGGCAAACCTCCCTTCTTGGGGAAAGGCGACAAGACACTGCGTGCCCCTCCCCAGTGACTGCCTGTGTCCTGGGTGCTGCCCTTTGGGGTCTGCATGTGGTGGGCAGGGAATGGAAAGGCAGCTCTCCAGGTGCCTGAGCCCTTGGGCTGTGGGTCCGTCCCCTTTCTGTTTTGTTTCTGGAAGTGGAACCGGGCATCCTTCAATCACCTGTGGCTCCAGAACCAAAGGTCAGCTGCCCCGAGGGAAGCAGGCTCAGTTAACGGTTACATCTGAGCTGATTACAGACACACTCGTGAGGACACGGGGGTGGCCGGCCGCAGAGTCCACACCCCTTCACACCCCGTGCGTCCCGCCGCCGCTCAGCTGGATATCGGATTTGCGACATGTCTTTAAACCTCATGTAAGTGTTATCACCGATGTTACCGAAAACCAAAGCCAAAACCAAACACAAGTGAATGAACCTGCTGGGAATGTTCTGCGCATACACGCGTCAGAGCTGGTCTGGGGCCTTCCTGGGAGGGAAGGAACATTTTCATGCTGGTCGGGAATCTGAGCTGTTCCCCTAACTAGCTCTACAGAGTTAACCCCCAGGCCAAGAATCTGGAGGTCTGGGCGGGTCCAGGCAGAACCCAGGTCACCGGGCAGAGGATAAAGTGTACACGTTCTCACACGTGTATTTTAAAAGCCTTCAAGTGTGTGTATGCTCGACCTGGAAATTCCAGTCTGGGGACCGGGTTCTCAAGAAACAGTGGACACGGGCCACAGACTTCAGTAGGACAATGTGCACTCTTCTGCGCAGGCGTCCAGCCCTGTGACCGCCCCAAGGTCCCTGCGTCCCTGTGCCGCCTCCTTGCAGCCAGACCGTCCCCGCCCTGACCCCGGCACTCACAGACCCTCTCGCCCCTTCCAGAACACCTCCCACATGGAAGTAGTTGTGTCTGGCTCTTCCCACTATAGTCTGTGCCCCAGTCATGCTGTTTGGGGTCTTGGTGCTTTGTCCTTGGTCTCCGATTAGCACCCTGGACGGATCAGCGTGTGGACACTGTGGTTTCCAGTTGGGGGCGGTTTCAGTACAAGTCTGTGAACGGACACACACGGTCGTTTCTCTTGGGTGAAGACCGGGAGTGGATTGCTCTGCCTGCGGCTCCGGTCATATCCCAGGGTCCTGCGACCGAGCCCCGTGTCAGGCTCCCTGCTTGGCGGGGAGCCTGCTTCTCCCTCTGCCTCTGCCCCTCCCCCGCCTGTGCACGCGCTCGCTCGCTCTCTCAAAAAAAGCTCCAAACTTGATGAATACTAAAAGGTTTATAGGAAAAAAGAACACTCTCACCCAAATTCCTAGCTCCCAGAGGCAATGATTTTCAGTCCTAACTGGTTATACTGACAATTCTTTCTGCCGTTCTAAACGACGCACTCTCCGGCGATGTACAGGTGTCCTCACGGCTCACGTCTCTGCCGACTCTGTGTGCACCCGCCTCACCTCACATCCTCACCTCCATGACCCCTTTCCCCCAAAACTAGTTCTGTCACACTTGGGGGTCAAATCAGTCATTGATTGAAGATAAACGCTGCACTGCTGGCCCGGCTCGCGGCCTACAATCACACGTTTTCCCTCATAAGCGGTTCTGTTTTTCCTGGGGTTTTACGGCTTCGCTCTAGAACGGCTATCGTGAATCACGGTGCATTTCTTCCAAATGCTCAGACACGTCTAACCGCCGCCGGGTTGTTTCCTCTCCGCACCCCTCCCCTGCGGGGACGTCTGGCTGGCTGCCCAGAGCTGCCGTCTGGGGTTTCTCTGCTGGCTTTGATGTCCTTGAACACGGAGTCTCCCCAGCACCGGCTGGTTTATTCCGTTATTCCATCCAGACCTTCCTGAGAAAAGGCGCGTGGGGCACAGTCTCCAGCCTCTGCAGGTCCGGCCGGGCTTCCTCCCGCCCCCATCCTGGACTGCAGTGATGGCTGGATAAGGAATGACGATTAGGGACTAATCCCTGGCGGAATCTCGACGGGGCTCCCCATTACGTCCAAGCTTTCCATGTCACTCCTGCAGCTTGCCATTCGCATGGAGAAGTGTGTAAATCATGTCCGTGCCCGTGCACACCGAGCAGACCACGGGACCCATGCAGAGACGGGGCCAGAGCAGCACGTGGGCCTGGCCATCCTGAGGTCCAGCCTCGCTGGGCCTGCTCACCCTGCACGCACCACCGGGCTTGTCCCTCTCTTCCTATTAGAAGGACGTATCCTTTTTTATTTTTAATTTAATTTTTATTATTAACATACAATGTATTATTATTAGCCCCAGGGGTACAGGTCTGTGAATGGTCAGGCTTACACACTTCACAGCACTCACCATAGCACATGCCTTCCCCAATGTCCATAACCCAGCCACCCTCTCCCTACCCACCTCCTCCCGGCAACCCTCAGTTTGTTTTGTGAGATTAAGAGTCTCTTATGGTTTGTCTCCCTCCCGATCCCATCTTGTTTCATTTTTTTCCTTCCTACCCCCCAAGGCCCCGTTGCCTCTCAACTTAGAAGGACGCACCCTTATTAACTTATTTACTCATTCATGAATGACATTGTGTGCAAATTTTATCTTTAGCCTCCTGCAAGTGCCTGAAAGAAATGTTTATTAACTCATTTCACTATGAACTTAACAATAATTTGACTCTGAACGGAATCGAGATTCATTCTTTCCAATTATCTATGGAAAAAGCATCTTGCACAAATAGAAAAGTGGGAGAACATTAAATACTTAAAACTAGCAGCCATTTACACAGAAATAATGAATGTGCTCATTTCAGATTATCTCCGCCGAAGCAGGCTGTCAAGTCACTTGCCCGCTAACACTCCACGGACGAGTTTCGTGCCGTCTTACGTGAGGAAGCGGATGCGGGGTCGTTATAAGCTGTTGCGCACTCGGCCTGCCCCTCCTGCGCACCAGCCTGGTCTTCCAGCGGCCCCAGCCCGATGTCTGTTGGCTTCTCCTGGGAGCGACGTCCTGGACCAGAGGCCTCGAAGGGTCTCCACACAGACGAGGGAACCCGGGACCCCAGCACCTTGCGGTTTGCGGATGGAGACGGGGAGTGACAGCAGGGGACACACGCACGTCTCTGCACACGCGTTCATCCGCTCGGCCGGCTTTGCTGGGCGTATGCACGGGGCCAGGAGGCGTGCCTGCGCCCAGCTCCGGTCCCTGCCCCATGTCTGTGGGGGACGGGACTGGCAGGAGCCACAGACACACACAGAGAACAGGGTAGCCGCAGGGGACGGCACCTCCTTGGAACGGGCGTTGGCGTCGGTCTCTAGCCAGAGCAGCTCCAAACCATGGACTTGACTTCTCTTCGAAGCCCGCGCAACGGAAGGCTGTTTTCAGGCCCTGCCCTCGTTTGGTTCGTTAGTTTTCCCGGCTGCTCCGCAGGGGTCCCTCTTGTCTCGTGTGCTCTTTGCCGGAGGACAGATTTTCCGCATGAAGCCAGCTCTACCCTGCCTTCTGCCCGACGCCGTTGGGGTGACGAGCTCCCACCCCCGACGATGCCTCAGTCGGGGGACACCAACGCTGTGGCATTTCCCACGGTTCTGTGGGGTAGAGAGCGCCCTGACGGGCAACCCCGGCGGGTCTGCGGACCTGCTCCCCGACGTGCTTCTTCCGTGCGGTGGTTCCCACGTGTGACACCCGCACAGACACTCCGGCTCGGCCGCTGTCTTCAGACCCTTTGGCAACACCGGAGGGGGTCCTGCCAAGGGCCCTCATGCACCCCGGGTGCAGCCGGTTCTTCCGTCTCTGCTGCTGGGACCGCGGCGTCGCTCGGATGTGCTTCTCTCCCGCGAAGCAAGCATCTCGCCTGGCGTGTGGGCCCTTGCTAATGTCCTTGTAATTCCGGGCTCACCGCCTTCGCCTCCTCTGGACTCACGTGCTATTGTTTTCTTATCAATTCACTGGAATTTCCCAATTTTAGGGATATTAGCCTTTCACCATGTGTGTGGCAGTTTTATTCTCAGACTTCAGTTTGGTCACTGTCTGAATTTGGGCGGGGGGAGGATTCCATTAGTTTTTAATTTTTTCAGACACTCCCTTTCCTTGATGGTTTCTGGCTTTCCTATCAAACCTGGAGAGATTTGCTCATGAGACCGGCCATGAGATCTGCCTGAGGCCCCGGGTGGGCACAGGGGCAGCTCCGGACACCGTCAGAGAGGCCTGGAGTAGCTTCATGAGGGAAGAACCAGCGGGGTCTCCAGCGACCGCCGGCAAGACCTGCACGCAGGCGAGCCCCGCTGATGCCTCGCCCACGGACCCAGCCACACGCCAAGCCCCGGAAAGGCAGAGCCTAACCCACCAGGGCGTCACAGGAACAGATCACTGATCTAGGGGTGCACACTTCCCGGGCACGTCGTCCTCATTCTCCAGAATTTATGGGCCAGGATTTGGTCTACATCTCTCTAGATTTTTAAGACTATTTTGTTAGGTTCTAAACCCCCCATTGGGATTTTATGGAGAGTGTGATAAATTTACATATTAATTTGGGGAGTAATTTTCTCATTCAAGAAAATGATGTGTCTGTTTTTCCTTATTTAGCCATTTTTATGTCCCTCAGTAGAAGTACAGTGCTTTTTTCTTTCTTTTATAGAGAGCGAACCTTTCCTGCTAAGGTTAATAAAATAAATAAAATAATTTAAGACACTTTGTGGGTGCCTGGGAGGCTCAGTGGGTTAAGCCTCTGCCTTCGGCTCAGGTCATGGTCTCAGGGTCCTGGGATCGAGCCCCGCATTGGGCTCTCTGCTCAGCAGGGAGTTTGCTTCCTCCTCTCTCTCCCTGCCTGCCTCTCTGCCTACTTGTGATCTCTGTCTGTCAAATAGATAAATAAAATCTTTAAAAAAAAAAAAGACATTTCACATTCTCCTTATAACAGTGACTGGATTTTCCACTAAATTTGCTATTACCGGTAACAGACGGAAAACTGACTGACGTTTGTGTATCTGTTTTGAAGTCAGCTTCCTTAACAAACTCATTTATTTATAATAACTTTCCAGTTAATTCTCTTGTGTTTTCATTTGATCTGCGAATAGTGCAGCAAATTAGATAGTCCGGGGAGAACACAGATAGCAGCCTGCCCCTGGGTGGCTGGAGGGCCCAGCGGCCCGGAGGACACCCACACGTCATGGCGTGGGCAGCGTGAATGTGGCTGGACGCAGAGGGTGGGAGGCGGGTCTGCTGCTCCCCTCGGTCCAGCTGTCCCAAAACGCACGGGCTCTCAGGCCGCACCTCTGCTGCGGCAGGACTGTCTCCACATCGACACCCATGGTCCCGCACTTAGAACTGCGTGCGTCCAAAGAACACTTGTTTATTTTCTCACTCACATTTTACATTTTTTTAATGAAGAACTTGTTTACGGCCATTTTACTAAAAGCTTATTAGAAATAAAAACTAAATTTTGAAGATTGCTTCTGCGGTTTTCCTTCTGTCACCTGAGGACAAGAACAGAATCCGAGCGCCCCAGCCTGGGGACAGGAAGAAGGACCCAGGCTTCGGGGAGCCCGGGCCGGGCGGCACCCACAGGTGACCTCAGCGCACCGGCAAAGCCAGAGAGCAAAGCTGGAAGTCAGACGAGCCGCACGCGGACGACGGGCCACGAGAGGCCAGGAGCACACGCCGAGCCTCGCCCCTACGGTACGCCTGGCTGAGGGGCTGGCCCCGCGGGCACCCCGAGCCGCGCTCCACCACGTCCTGCAGCCCCCACTGCCCCCGCAGTCGGACCCTGGGCATCCCCGGAGGCGGGGACCCACGAACGCGTCCTGCGGCCGCTTCTGTGTCTGTTGGGGCCGCGGTGGTGCGGTCCGCCGTTGCCTGCCCAGGCCGCATGTTTCCTTGGGCTAAACGCCCGCTTCCAGATTCCCAGGCTGGCCGCTGGGAGAGGAGGGCGACGGCTCTGCCCTCACTCACTCACTCACTTTGCAGCGACCACGCACAGCTGGAACTTGGCAGCACCCAGGACGGGCCACCGTGTGTTGTACTCACCACGGATGCAAAAACGCCTCCTCACTGGGGGTCCCCGGTGTGAGGGAGGCACAGCCACACGTCAGGCAAGACCCAGCGCCCGAGGTAATCGAACAGCTGCAGAACAAGAGGCCAACAGGGACAGTGTGGGAGGGCGTGGACAGAGGCGGCCGTGGGGGCCTGGCGGGGAGCAGCAGGAGCCCCACAGAGAGGCCACCTCGGGCACAGGAGGCCATGGCACAAAGGATGGACGGGCAGGGGGGTGGGAGGACAGAGGCTGAGCCTGGGGCTGCCGAGGGCCAGCAGGGGGAGGACGTGTGGGCAGGGGAGGACGCAGAGGGCTGCGCGAGGCCCCTGCTGGGACCCTTGTGGGGCCGAGACTGGCGGCAGGTCCCCTCGAGCAGTGTCCGGAGCCTTCTGGGAAAACACTGGACGCACACAGACGAAGGGCAAGGCAGCTGCCCAGCGAACGGGGCCGAGGAAGAGAGACCTCAGAAGGATAAACCCCGTGGAAAGACGTCAGCCTCCTGCTGACAGGGTGCGGATTCAGAAGCCAGGAGACGGCCTTCTTCAAGAGGCGGGCAAACTGGGGCGCCTGGGTGGCTCAGTTGGTTGAGCGACTGCCTTCGGCTCTGGTCATGATCCTGGAGTCCCGGGATCGAGTCCCGCCCGGGGCTCCCTGCTCAGCGGGGAGTCTGCTTCTCCTTCTCACCCTCCCCTTCTCATGCTCTCTCTCTCTCTTTCAAATAGTCTTAAAAAAAAAAAAAAAGTCGAGCAAACTGTTATAAGGACGTGGCCCACTGGCCGGGGACGCAGTCTGTGACGTGCTCACGTGGATCGCATGGCCTCCTCTGGGTGCAGAAGGGGGCCGGTGATGCTGCAGCGCGCCGGGTGGGCATACCCTGGGAAATAATCCAAATCAAGAGTGTTCATCCCGGCATGGCTCACTGCCAGGAGCCGCAAACAAAGCAGGAGGAGGGACTACTTCGAGCTAGAAAGAGCCCGTTGGTTAGATGCTGCGAGGGTCTGGAGACGGCACGCGGCTTTGCGGTGTCATGGAGAGGCGTCAGGAAGCAAGACAAGATGGTGTATGCTGCTTTCCTATGAGCAAGTGTCACGCTCGCGGCTGGGAAGACACTTTTGAAGACGTGCATGTCCTCCGGGCTGGCGGGGGGCAGAGGGACAGGCGGCGTTGGACCGGTGGGGCTTCGGGGGCAGCTGGCGGGACGCAGCGGTGGGGGGAGGCCCCGAGCCGACCCAATCCCTGGACAGGACACGAGGCTGGAGGATACGTTCCCACAGCTCTGGAGCACGCCGAGGCCACAAACCCGTTCTCAGGGAAGCACCCAGCTTTCTTCTCCAGATGGACATTCCCAGGGGCTTGGAAAACAGCAGCTCTCCACCCCCGTGAGTCCTCCCCAGAAGCCCTGCAGAGCCCAGGTGGTGCGGGACGTCGACGCCACCCGTCGGAGCGCCCAGGACCCTCCGGTGTATGGATTTCACAATGTATTTCCTGCCTGCGTCCTAACTCCAAACCCTTACCAACTATTCACACGTGCCCGCAAACTAATCCTTTGGTAAAATAAATGGCACAAGCTCATTTGGAAATAGCCCGTTTGCCGAGTTAGAGTAGTTAATGTCTTATTATCGAAAACGTCCCTTCAGGTCCTACTTAATATTTCAGGCTTGCGTGGAACCTAAAATTATCTGAATTCTCAGGTCTCTTCCCCCAGTCAGGGTGGTGCCTGATAAATTTAGGTCCCTTAAAAATACCGCTTGTAAGTCAAATAGTTCAGTCCTATGACGGAAATGCTGGGAGGCAGTGGGGTCATACACGCGGAGAGACCTTCTTATCTCCACTTACTTCTGATCCACCTTTACTGTTCTCATAGCTGCTCCCACGCAGGCAGCTTCAGGGGGAAGGAAGGGACAGCCAGACCCCTTCAGGATGTGCTCACAGTAACGCAAAGAACGAAGCCCACATTCTCCCTCTCTGGTGGAGCCTTCTCAGGCTGCGGGGGCTGTGTGTGTGTGCGTGTGTGCATGCACACGTGTGCTTCCATGTTCACATGTGTGCTCCCGTGTACCTTGTGAATGTGTGGGCACATGTTCATGTGTGTGCATGTGCACGTGTGTCATGTGCGCGCACAGTGCATGTGTGTTCCACCTGCATGTAACACATGTGTGCTTCTGCGTGCGTGCATATGTATGCTCCCGTGTGCACGTGTGCGTGCTGTGCACCTTGTGAATGTGTGGGCACATGTTTGGGTGTGTGTGCACGTGCATGTGTGTCATGCATGCGCGCGTGCATGTAACACGCATGTGTGCTTCTGTGTGCACGCATGTGTGTGCTCCCGTGTGCATGTGTGTGTGCTGTGCACCTGTGTAATGTGTGGACGCATGTTCACGTGTGCATGCACGTGCATGTGTGTCATGTGTGCTCCTGTGCGCATGTAACGCATGTGTGCTTCTGTGTGCACCTGTGTGAATGTGTGGGCGCATGTTCATGTGTGCGTGCACACGCATGTGTCATGTGTGTGCAGGTGTCTCCCACGTGCATGTAACACACATGTGCGCTTCCGTGCACACACATGTGTGTGCTCCCGTGTGCACGTGTGTGTGCTGTGCACCCGTGTG
>JAHRIG010000025.1:297071-476516 GCA_020311275.1 Eira barbara
CTCCCGTGTGCACGTGTGTGTGCTGTGCACCCGTGTGAATGTGTGGCGCATGTTCATGTGTGCGTGCACGTGCATGTGTGTCACGTGGAGAGCAGCCTCTCATCTGCAGGCTGGAGGGGGCCCCTGCTCGAGCTGTACCCCGGGCCACAGGCAGTCCCACAGACCCCCAGGGGCGAGGAGGGAGGGTTAGGATGCTTCTCCTGCCAGCGGCTTCCCCGCGGCGGTGCGGTCTCAGTCCCCCTGAGTACTCCGAGGGGAGGCAGAGGCAGTGGCCGCATCCTGCACAACACGGTCTCTGCTGATGGCCACACGAGGTGGGCGTCCGACTCTAATGGCCTCTTTGAAGAAGAAAATGTACTAATGGCCTCTTTGGACCGGCACTCCCTGCTGCTCTGTAGTCCGTTTGCTGAAACTGGGTTTTGGAGAACTCACTGGCTGTTGCCATCAGCTCTCCTGACTGCCCTCCCGCCACCCGGCACGTCCTGCACATGTCAGCTTCCTCCTCATTCGCAAGAAGGTGAAAAGAGCCGCCGCTTATCTCGTTCTGAGGGCAAAGCACCATCCAGAGTAATTTACACGAATGGCCCAGTTTCTTCTCAACGGTTCTGAAATGTCTGCGTTTACTAGAGGAGGTAAGGGGCTGGGAAAGCAGACAGGAGGGTTTCAAGGCCTTGTGGCTGTCCTCCAGGCGGTGGGCCCTGGGCCCTGCTCCGTGTGTAGTGTCGCGAACTTAACGAACACCCCGTTTGGCCTCTTACGATGCCCTTGGATAGATGATGGCAAAAAGAACCTCGGGACCGGGTCTCAGGTCTGCACCAAAGGGCTTGGGAGTCAGCACTGCCTCCTAACAGAAGCTGGACAGACTGAAAACCAGCAGCTCTTCTCCAGTCTGAGGGGAACGACGCAAACGCAGCCAAGTGCTGCCCCCAAGATCGGAAGGAGGACGGACCCAGCAGCCCCACCCACGGGAGCACATCCTGCGCTGGGAACTCGCGCCGGGGCAGGAAACCCCGGACTGTGTTGATAACTTGCTGGATGCTCAGTGTGGACAAGTCTGAGACGCAAAATTCCAGAGGGTCCAGCCATGGTGTGGCCCCAACATCTGTCCAGATTTACCTCTGGGAGCTCGACCACGTCCTCCAGAAGATATGTAGATGGCCAGAAGCCGAGGACGGGATGTCTCAAGTTATACGTCATTGGGAAATGCTAATTTACTTTTTAAAAAAGATCTGTGTAGTTGAGAGACGGAGAGAGAGAGTGAGTGCACGTGGGGTGAGGGGCAGCGGGAAAGAGAATCCCAAGCAGACTCCCCGCTCAGCGTGAAGCCCGATGTGGGGCTCGATCCCGCAACCCTGAGCTGGAACCACGAGTCGGACGCTCTGCCGACTGTGCCGCCTTCAGGGAGACGCACACTGAAGCAACAACCAAACCCCACTGCACACCTACCAGAAGGACCAAACTCCAACATACCGACCGTGCCACATTCTGGAGAGGATGTGAAACCGCAGAAACCGTTACTGACGGCCGTTGGGGGGGGGGGCAGAATGGGGACAGTTCGACGGTTCTAACAAACCAAATGTACCCATTGTTCGATCTCACAGTCGTGCTCCACATCATTTATCCAAATGAACTGAAACCTTACATCTGCACAAAGGCCTGCATACCACAGAGCGGCTTTATTCATAATCGCCAGAGCTCGGAACCAACCGGTGTCCTTCAGGAGGCGAAGGACAAACTGTGGCCGATCCAGACAACAGGACAGCGCTCAGCGGTGAAAAGGAACACGTGGTCGAGCCAAGAGAAGACAGAGGAACCCTGAGTGTGTGACACTAAAGAGAAGGAGCCAGTCTGAAAAGGCTACGTCCTACGTGACTCCAGGCGTGCGGTGTTCTGGAAAAGGCAGAATCGCGGACACAGCACAGACCCGTGGTGACCGGGACCTGGGGATCGGATGACCAGGTGGGCCGCGTGGCGGACCACAAGAGCTCTCGGGCAGTGAAACCGCTCCATTAGATGCCAGGGGTGGACACGTCATTCCACGCTTGTCCCAAGCCACACAACAGACAGCTCCGAGAGCAAGCCCTGATGCCGGCTGCGGCTTTGGTTGACGATGCCGTGTCCGTGTCAGTTCACCGACAGTGACAAGGGCACCACGCTGGGGCCAGCGGAGGCTGTGCGTGTCAGGACAGGGGTCTACGGAAATCTCTGCACCTGCCTCCCAGTTCTTCTGCTCTGAAACTACTCTAAAAACTGGTTTAAAAAAAAGAAGAATCTGTAGCCTCTATTCTGGCCTTTTGAGTACAACTCTTTTTTTCTTTTTTTTCCAGACTGAAGCACCAATCTAAAACACACCCCCCGGCGTTTTTTCCATGCCCAATTCGTGCAGAAACGGAGGGAGAACGTCCTGACCTTTAAGTTCATCCCTTGGCCGTGCTGGATGTTCCAGCACCTGTGGCGGCCTCACCAAAGGGTCTTGCAGACGTGGGGCTTAGACTGCTGTTCCGGGCAGAGGGGCGGAGCCCGGTGCCGGGCTGGGGGACGGGAGGAGCTGCAGCCGCGTCGCTGAGGAACCCGTTGGAGCACCCGTCCCGCACGGAGGGTCACCCGGCCCTTCCTAGCAGCCTTGGGGCAATGACGTCCTCATCTCACACCAGAGGAAGGGGAACATAGTGAGAGCCTGAGCGGGCAGGCATGTCTGGCTCCCAGACGAGGCTTGGCTCACTGCACAAAATTTGCCACTGGATTTTGCTGATGACTGGATCACATCTTTGCAAATAGGAAAATAAACCAACCAAAGCCATTCTCTTTTTGGGGGGGGTCCTGGAAGCCCCTGATCTTCCCTGTGCCGCCCCGCATCCCTGCAGCCCCGGGGAAGCCCCCAACGGTCGGTCAGGTCTGGCTGCTGAGTGCTGTCTCTCCCTCCTCCTTCCAGCAAGGAGCGAGCAAAGCTTCCCTTGGGCCTGTGGCCACCTGCTTGGGACGTGTCCCATCCCCTGCGGCAGCCAGAGCCCACGGCACGCACGGCACAGGCTGCTCACTGTGCAGCCATGTTTCCACAGGGAGCCCGGCTGTCCCCTGCAGGGGTGAGGTGGACACTGCGTGCTGAGCGTGCCCAGTGGCCTGTGGCCCCTGCCGACCACCCCTGCTCAGTGGCCCTAACCAACGCTGCTTTCTCCTGCCACCATGGACTGGAGAAGCTCCTCTAGGAGCTCAAGATGAGAACCTAAGTCCCCTGCTCAGGCCAGGAACCCCTCTACTTGCCGTCCGTGCGTGAGGCCCGTGCTCAGGCCGGGGACGCCTCTAGTTGCTGTCACGAGGTACCCCACGGTGGTGGCTGAAACCGTGCACGTTACCCCTCATAGCTCTGGCCGCACGTCCAAGCTAGCGGCTTTGGCCTGTGGTGAGGACCTGCCTCCTGGTTCACAGACGGCGTCTTCTCACTGAGTCCTCCCAGCGGAGGGCCTGAGGGTCCCTCTGGGTCTCTTCTATAAGGACATGATCCCCTCACAGGGGCTCCGCCCTTGTGACCTCATCACCTTCCAAGGCCTGACCTCCTAACATCGTCACCTCCGTTTCAACTTATGAATCTGGGGGGACAACCCCCATTCTTGTCCTTCTGACATGCAGGACACATCCATTTCAACAGCCCGAAGTGTCCTACGTTCTAGCAGCAGCTCTGACATCCAAGGCCAAAGTCTCGCTAACCCTTGACGAAGGAGACGTGGGTGATACTCCTGGTGTGACCCGTCGGAGACAAAGTCCCCCCGCTATGAGCCAGGGAACCAGACCTGTTGTGTCCGCTCAGATACAGTGGAGGGCTGGACACGGGACAGACATTTCTGTCCAGCAGGAAGAAAGAAGGAGAGACGGGCCCCACCTTCGTCGGTTCTGATTCTGTTTCTCCGGAAAACCCTGGCCCTGAGCGAAGCTCTTGCTCTGAGAACCCGGCGAGACCCCACCCGTGTGCTGGGGACCACACTCCGCAGGAGCTCGCTCCCCAGCTTTTGATGCTGTCACCAGCACGTTCCTCGAGAATTCCAGGCTGAGCTCACAGTGGCGAAATCTGAAGCCAACTACGCCGGTCTCGATTCGGTCGGGTGGGCTTTGAGGAGAAGAACTGACTGAGGCCAGGACCAGCCCCGCATTCAGGGAAGCGATGGCTTTGACAAGCGCAGCCTCCCTGGGACACCCTGTCCTCCGACAGTCCGTGTGTGTGACCTGTCCCTGCTGCCAGCCGCGGGGTGGCCGCTCAGCAACGTCTCCCGGCAACGCCCCAGTGGCGGCCGCACAGAAGGGACGCGGCAGACAGTTCCTGTCCCCCGTCCTCCCGACGGTTCTGGGGCCTCTCCGCAAAGCATGGAGTCGCTAGAACGGATGTCTCCCTTCGGTGTCAGACACTAGCCAACAGCTGGGCACGGCCTTGGCCTCTCCCAGACACCTCAAGTGTGCTAGGCCCCAGGGACATGTCACAGAGCCGTGGTGGCCTTGTTTGCTCCAGATCCGCCGAGCCCTGATGATCCCACAATAATTAGGGTGTGTGCTCACATGGGGCCTCCACGAGGGGCAGGGCGGGGTAGTGAGGGGCTGTCCTCTCCTTCCCAGAGCACCCCACAGAAGGCCACAGAAGGCTCCGGCTCAGGGCTCCTACAGCGACATGGAGTGGGAGCTTGGAGATGACCCCCAGCCGGGGGCCGGGGCTTTCCACCCTAAACAGTGGTGACCCCGTCTCACTCCGTGGGGCACACACCCCACACTCCATCTGAGCACCTGGCGTTAGAACGTCAACCCATGTGCTGCGTGAGCCCCTCCAGCATGGTCACAAAGTGGCGGGGGCACCGCTGGGTTACCATTCCAGGCACCGAGGTGAAGTGAGTGTGCCTGGGTGTGTTCTGGCTTAGAAAGTACTTTTTGGGGCGCCTCGGTGGCTCAGTGGGTTAAAGCCTCTGCCTTCAGCTCAGGTCATGATCCCTGGGATCACGTCCTGGGATCGAGCCCCACATCAGGCTCTCTGCTCGGCGGTGAGCCTGCTTCCCCCCCTCTCTCTGTCTGCTTCTCTGCCTACTTGTGATCTGTCTGCCAAATAAATAAATAAATAAATAATCTTTAAAAAAAAGTACTTTTCGGTAATGAGAGAATTCATTGTACCTTTCTGTGGCCACAGATGGTTACATTGTTAACGTCTGTCCCTGCAGGCAAGCTGGGACCACTGAGCAGACTGGCCTGAGGCCTGGCCACAGGAAGTCTGGGGTTCAGGACGCCACCGAGATGTGGCGCTAGGATGAGCCTGGTTCTCGGTGGGAGCCCAGGGGAGCCGACCGCGAGGGGCCTCCTGGGACCAGGCAGTGTGGGTCCTGCAGGAGGGGACCAAGAAGTGGCAGCCGTGGGCCTGGAGGGGGGCACGGGGCACGGAGGGGAGGGGGCTGGGCGCGCCCCGAGACGCCTGGAAGCAGGGAAGCATGCCCCTTTCTCGGGCTCTAGAGAGCTGCTGGAAACACAAGGCACACGTTGCCCACGGATGATTCTGGATTGGAGTGTGTTCCCCAGTGTTCTAGGCAGCTCTGTCTTCCTGTTACAAACACAGGCGCCTGACACAAGGTCTCCACTCCCTACACATGGACCATCACCCCCCGAGCGAGATCACAGTTCTTCCCTGGAGACGCCTCAGGGGGCAGGTCTGACGACACGGCACTGAGGCACCACGTCTCACGGTTTCAGGCCCAGAAGCCCCCACAGGAGGGGGGATTTCTCACAGAAAGAAGAGACATCTTACGACGGGTTGGTCTGAGATTGTGGCACACAGGCCAGCTCCCAGTGCCCTGGGGACAGCCCGGATCAGGGGCCCGTAGTCTTCTGTGTCCTCGGGAGAGGGAGGCCCGAGAGCTGCAGGCAGAGGAAGGACCCACAAGGAGGGCAGAACACCAGGGCTGGGAGCACGCCCGCCCTGACGGCCGGAAGGCTGGCAGGCAAGCACGGTGCCCTCCCGGGGTCCCGGCCAGGCCCAGCGCCAGGATTGCGCGGGGAGATGCGTGGGAGCCTCCACCGGGCAGTCCGTGGCGTTTGCTCCAGTGGCACCGGAAACACAGTGACCCACGATGCAGCTCCCACCGGAGTCAGCGGTCAGGAGCTCACGGGGACGGCGCCTGCCAGCAAAGGCTCCTGCGAGCAGCCTAACCATGCACACAGTGACCCTCAGAAGGGTGGGTTTCCGTGGCCTGGGCTCAGCCCCAAGGGGGCTCCAGCCCCACAGCTCCAAGCTGGAGGAGACAGAGAAGGGCGCTCGGGTCCCCGAGGGCATTCACAGCCCGGGAGGTCAGGTGGGGACACACCCTGTGGGCAGAACGATACTTCAACTTTAAAAAGAAAACTTTTAGCCACTTTTAAAATCGGAAATCACATACAGAAAATACTGCAGCCCTGTGACTTAGTTAAATTCTACTGGAAAAACCCCAACCAGAAAGTACTAAAAGGCTCCCAAGTTTCTTTCCTTCTGCCCTCCACTGCATCTGCCTCGTTCCTGGAAAAGGTCAATGGTGTAGCCAGTGCAGGAAACAGTAAGGAGGTTTCCCAAAGGAAACGCAGAGTTACCATATGATCCTGCAAGCCTACGCCTGGATGTTTACCCAAAATAATGAAGGCAAGGACTCAAGCAGGGGTTTCGATACGGGGTCACGCCGGCATCCCGCGCCATGGCCCGGAGGGCTGGCAACCCGAGTGTCCAGAGGCAGATGGACGAATGAGAAAATGTGGTGTATGCATAACAGTGAAATACAACTCAGCCTTAAACAGGAAGGCAATTCTGCACCTGCTGGCACACGGGCGAACCTGAAGGACGTACGTTCAGTGACGTAAGTTAGCCGCAAGCATAAATCCGGTGGGATTCTGCTTGTGTGAGGTCCTGAAGGAGTCACAGTCGTAAAGACAGAGGGTAGACGGTGGGTGCCGGGCGCTGGGGGAGGAGGGGTCCCGTTTAATGGGGGCAGACTTCCAGTTTGGGAAGATGAAAAGGTTCTGGATATAGGCGGCGGCGGTGATGATACAACGTGCGCGCACTTCGTCGAGGTGCCGGTCGGCTCTGGGCAGGTTTCCCCTGAGACGGTGATGAGTGACACCCGCTCTTTACTCAGCACCTGGTCTGTGCGGGGGCCAGGTGCCCCACAGGTGTCTGTCCCCAGGCAAGTGGCACACACGACACAGCCCAGCATGTGCTCACCGGCACTGGGATTCTTCCTCTGTAATCCCACAACCGACGGGATGAGGTGGTGCCTGGCCAGTGTGAAGTGATGTTTCATGAAGTGTGGGGGAGGGGCTGAGGGGTTCGAACTGGGGGAGGCACGGAGGCCGGCGGGCTGCCCGAGGACTGCGCAGGGGCCAGCTTGACTCCCGAGAGGACGTCAGGAACGAGGCAACCCTGACTTCTCCAGTGTCCCGACTCTACTATGTACACGGGTCCCCTCTGCATACTGCCCGGGGTTACTATGGTTCAGAAAATCCAAACACGGCAAGTGGCATTTTGAAGCAGAATCCGAAACTGGAGCTAAGACCCCTGGAAGCGACGGCTCAGGAATCAGACACCCAACGGCAAAGGGAACCGACCTCCTAAAATTCACGTTGAAATGGACTCTGCCGTCAGGGTCTCCAGGCTCCCCGTCAGCCGGTTACTGTTTCAGGGGGAAGGACATCGGCCTTCAGCTTGTCACTGTGACTCTGGATAAGGGGTGACCCACCACCTGTGCTCCAGACGGACCTCCTGACCTCTGAGGGGCTCCGAGGCCCCGAAGCCTCGGCCCAGCCCCTGGATGGGGAAGCAGGGGACCGTGGAGGGATTATACCCTCCCGAGGAGGACACGCCGGAATGCTCGACTCTGCCCTCCAAACGCCGCAGGACCCTCTTCTCTTCCAGCCCTGCCGCCCCAGACAGCACACACTCCAGGCCTTTCCGGAATGTTCCCTGGGTTTTCCACAGTGCATTCAGTGCATAAATGCTGACACATTGGGCAACATCCAAACTGGGAACATTTCTGGCCACACGTGCGGGCGTTCTTGCAGACCAAACAGGGACAGAGTGTACCACTGTGCCCAGCCCCTCAACACAGCCAACCCTGGGTTTGTCTGAGCAGACACCGGGCCTGGCTCCAGTGTCCCTCCTGAATGTGAGGTTGTGTCCCCTTGGTTCAAGGCCGAGGACTAGAGATTAGAGCACACAAGTCCCTAGGCCTTTATACTGCGTGTTTGGCTGCGAGGAGTCCAGGGGCTGCCGGCCTGCCGGCTGGAGAGGCTCCAGAAAGGGCTGCTCACGGAGGAGACGCAGCCTCACGCTCTCCAGCTGTCTGATCCGCGCCCAGCCACCCGGCTGATGCCAGCGCCTCCTCCACAAGGCTCGCTCTGGGGGCTCTGGACCAGAGCAGGAGACGGTGGGCCCGGATCCTGGGGTGTCAGCCCCTGAGGGCGGAGGGGTTCTGAAAGCAGCACTCAGCTGGCTCTCCCTTGGCCTAGCTGCCTCCAGGTCCCAGATGTCCCCACCCTCTGTCCTGGCCACAACCAACCCGGCCGGGGACCAACAGCCCCTCCGCAGGCCCAGCTCCGCCCCCCACCCTTCCCCCATCCCTACTGCACCCTCCCCCCCACCGGCTCCCATCCCCCATCGCTGGCCCGGGCCCCGCCGCCCCGCTCACCCTCTCCTCCTCCGCGCGGATGTCTGGCATGGTGCTCAGGCAGAGGCCGACCGCCGTGGCAGCCACGAAGGCGACGGACACGCAGGCGAAGAGCTTGCCGGCGGGTCCGGAGCGCGGGTCGTCCAGCAGGTCCCGCAGGCGCCGGCGGGGCCCCGCGCCCCCCGGGCTCCCCGGTGGCCCCGCGCGCCCCTCGGCCCCCTCCTCCTCGCGGCGGCGCAGACGGCGCAGGCAGCAGCGCTCCAGCCGGGCCTCGTCGATGCCCCAGTAGGCCAGCTCGTCGCGGAAGGCCAGCGCGCAGGGGCCATGCAGCAGCCGCAGCTTGCCGGCGCGCAGCAGCACCACGATGGCGCGGAAGGCGCACGGGCTGCGGTCGAAGAAGAACTCGTCGCGGCCCGCGTCGTAGTCGTCGCACACGCGCAGGACCTCGTCGCGGCCGCGGCAGGCCCGCAGGCGCTCCAGGCGCGCGAGGGGACAGCGCGCCAGCGCCGCCCAGGCCAGGCGCACCCTGCAGCCGCCCACGTTGATGATGACCACGCGCCGGCCGCCCGTGGGCTCGGGGAGCCGCGCCATGGCCCCTGGCGGCCGGCCGGGCTCGGGACGCAGCGCCTGCGAAGGAACAGAGGGGTCAGGGCGCGCGGGGGATCCGGCCTGGGAAGAAGCCCGGTTGTCCCACCTGCACGGGAACCCGCGGAGCGGACCCCTTCAGCCCCCGCAGGCCGGCTTAGGTGGTGCCCTAGTGTCTGTCAATTCACCTCCCCAGGAGGCGGGCAGTGGCCAAGGGTGGGCCACCGACCTGATGCCCCGCAGGGGATCCTGGCCAGGCTCACCGGCTCCTCGAATAAAGGTCAAGGGGGAAAGAGGGAGGGGACGTTTTCATCAAGCTGTGGGGCGGTGGGCTCTTGGGCTCTGGAAGGGGGACTGGCGGCCGGAAGGAGAGACAGCGATCACGGTTGAATCTTGTGTGTACTTGGGCCTGCCGTCAGGGACACGGGGGGGACACGTGTGCCGGACACCTGACGCAGAGGACGTGGCTCCTTGGAGTTCCAGTTTTGGGGACAGAGAGCCCGGCACCCCCCGCCGCAAGGTGAGGTCTATAGGAGAAATAAGAGGGTGCTCTGGAGGGCACCCAGAAAGGTCTGGGAGAGCCAGGAGAGCCTCTCAGAAGCAGAGTTGGGGGAAGGTGGAAGTCGTGTTGAGGGCGCGAGGCTTCACTTACTGGGAAGCAACCATCATTTGGGTCACGGGAACTTGCCGCCAAGATTTCCTGTCGCTGCCCCAGATCGAAGACTCAGGGGTGCAGAGCTCTGAGAGGTCCCCGTCGCACCCCCACCCCGGGGCCCACAGACAGAACCTCCTTCGTGAGGTCACAAGGCATCTGCACTCGAAACGGCAGGAAACAGCAGTGATTTGTCAGGGAAGGCTTGCGGGGGCGGCGTGTGGCCCTCACGGGGACACCATCCCGAGTGCCTGGAGCCCCGTGAGGCGGACGGGCGTGGACCAGTGGCTGCAGCTCCCGGCAAGGCGCTGAAGGTCCCGCACCCCAGAGGGAAAGCCCCGCACACCTCCCCCCGGGACTGCGGCACCCGAAGACGGGACGGCAGTTTCTGCTGGGAACACCAGCGTCGGGTTTCACCACGAGGGACAGAGAACTAACCCAGCTTTGTGACACGCACGTGCGGAAGCCTGTCTGGGCTGCCCGGGGCTTCGGTCCCTCCCCCTCAGCCCCCCCACACTCCTTTTGAGTCACATACTAAGTCCGTGGAACGGGATAAGGGAGTCCTTTTGTAGATAAATCAGGTGCGTGCTTCTAAGTGTCCATCAGCGTGTGCAGGCGTTGAAAGAACTGGGTAATCCGCCAGACCCTGGGACTTCTGGAAACCGTGTTTCCAGAACCCACATGCAGAACACGCATGGTCTACAGAACATGCATGTTCCCTCCAGAACGTACATGTAGAAATAGAAGTATAAATCACCCCTCACTTTTAAAGTGTTCTCAGTTGAGTTCTTGCTCACTCAGGAGACCACGCTGTCACTTCCAAGCACCTTGAACACATCCCCACTCCCAACACAAACACAACAGTCCTGTAAGCGCAGCTGGTTTTAAGAGGACGGGCGGCTCAATAGAAAAATGAGCAAAAGTCACAAGTTTACAGGAAAGGAAAAAATAGCCTTTCCACATATGAAGAGATATGCAGCTTCACTCATGACACCAACGAGAGCTCTCCGGCCCCCACGAGGCAGCACGTGGGTGAGGAAGTCTGATCTCCCTGTTGTCAAGGTGTGGGGTCCGTCAGACTCGTTCCCTTCTCACGGACCGTCCGTTGGTCCAACTGTTATGGCAGCAGCTGAGGGTGTGAACTCCGGGGACCTTAGCTAGGCCACGTGCTCAGGAAAAGGGTAAACTAGAAAAAAATCCCACTGCTGGTATGGAAAGACCATGAGATTTCTTGGCCTGGCTCTGGGTGTAGAATGAGAGCACGGGCCCCAACGCCCGCCGTCACACGGACCCCAACGCCCGCCGTCACAGTGGTTTGGGGCTGGGATTTCGGTCTGTGAAACTCGAAGCGCAGATACAATCGCTCACAGAAGGGAGTTTCGGGTTGGCACTGTCCCCACGGCCTGTGTTAGAGCCGCACACCCTCCATTCACAGCTGCGGTTCTCAACCTGACACAGGCGGCGTTTGGCGGGGCTGGGGCCACTCTTGGCGGTGGTGACTGACGGCCGTGGGCGGAGCGCATGGGGGCTGCTGACCCTGGGATGCACACGATGTCCCCAGAACCCAGGGTGGGAAGCAGCCCAGATGTCCACAGTGCCACAGCTCTCGCGGGACCAGCTCTCATGTCCAGCCTTGTGGGATTCCCACAGACGGAGCCTCAGTGATGATGAAATCACAAAACAAAATTATGAAACACACAGGGCTACAACCCTCAGAGCAAGAAGCAGCAGGTGCATGAGGGGTGAGGCAGCCCTAGGGCCCTAGGGTCTTTAGATAACAGAGCTTCCAAAGACACACAAAGACGTGAAGGAAGAGGTTAGCGACATCATGGAGAAAAGACCTCCTCAAAGAGACCAGGCGGAGCGGAACAAGAAACAGCGGCCCCTGCCCACATTCCCCTGGACCTATCTCTCCTGGTCCCCAAGTCTCCCTGGGCCACGTCCCCGGGGACCCATGTTCCCCTGGGCCCTGGGTCTCCCTGGTCTCGTGTTCGCCTGGACTCCACCTCCCACGGGTCTGTGCCCACGCTGGGTGGACTCCTAGCTGTCCGTGCCTGGGTCTCTGTGCCCTGGCTGCGGGGGCCCGCCCTGCCCGCCCTGCCCGCCCAGCACAGACCAAAGATGCTTGAGGCTCAGCGTCTGCAGGGGCACCTCTCACTAGGGCAGACAGGCGGGGGTGAGAGGCCCCCAGAGCTCTCCAGTCCTGCGAGGGGCCTCCCTGGCTGACCCGCTCTGCCTTAGCTAGGCACACAGACATATAAACACCCCAACACGGTGCCCAGAGTGTGGCGGGTGGTCAGGAAGTCCTCGCCGAAGGGACAAGCTAGGGACGAATGGGCCTCAGACGTGCCCCAGATGTCTCCAGCCCGTCTGCCCCGCACGGCGCGTGCCCCCGAATGGCGGCAAGGCCGGCATGAGCACGGCCGGAGTGTGGTCTGGCCCGTGGCCCAGCACATAGGAGGTTTCTGGTGGGACTGGTCAGGGGGCCCAAGAACACAGCCCACGTGACTTCCCCTGAAGAAATGGCTGGAGCCCGAGTCCTGACACAGAGGCCCAGGAAGACCGAGTCAGGCTCGGCAGGCCAGGAGGCACCTGTGGCTCTGCTCCCGATAGCTCTGCCGTCCTCACGTCGAGCGTCCCCACCGGCACCCCCACGTCTGGCTCTGATGTGCCGTGGCCCACCCTCGCTCACGGACCCCTCGCGGGTGTGGGAGGACCAGGGCGGCCGTGACCCCATCAGGGACACAGCCGCCAGCCCCGGTGATCTGCCTGCCCCTCCAGAGCCAGCGGTCTGGGCAGTCGGTGCCTGGGACATGTCCTCCTCATTAACTAACGTCTGCCTCTCGGGGATGACTCAGCACGTCCGGGCCGTGCTCACCCTCCTGGGGGTGATTTAATGCCACAGAAATAGAGCAGAGACAACACTGGATACAAGCTGTTCCTCAGGGAGTGAAGCGCTCAGACCATCCCGCTGAGCGCCAGGACCCCCATGGCCCTGGCCACAGCCTCTGGGAGGACACGTCTCTGAGTCTCGTCACTGAGGGACAGTCTGCTTGGTGGTAGCCACGGGGACTTGTGATCCCATCGGTTGCAGCCCCAGCGTGGGACAGCGTGATGGCGGCCAGGCGGCCGGGCCGACACTGAGCTCCCAGACCAAGAGCCGTGCAAGGCCACGGAAGTCACAGATCCCATGCCCGTGAACGGCAGCAGTGGCCTCGTAAGCACGGGAACATCCGTGTGAATGTGCAGGACGGTCTGGGCTCAAGAGTCCTCAGCCCGTGCTGACGCACGACATGTGTTCTTGGGGCGCTGCCCTGTTTCTGGGCCTACTGGCTAGGACTGGTGCAGTACCTGCTCTCAGCAGGGTGGATGTCCTGGTGGAGACAGTACCCCAGACGGAGGGCTGAAGCAGGAGGTGGACAGGACCGCATGCCGTCCAGCGAGGCACAGCAGCGGAGGCCCAGCCACGCGGTTTCTGAGGACAGGCCGTCCGCCGGTTCCCACCCTGTCGGATCCTTGCCATGGGGCCCGGGGCCAGGCCATGAGGAAGCCAGGAGGACACGGAGCCACACATGGCTTTCGACCGCTGGATATCGGACTGGCCAGAAGGCCAGCTCTCACAGCCGCGGCAGCTGAGGGATGGAACACAGACAGGCTGTCCGCGTAGGGCCAGATAGATGTCAGTGCCACGTGCGGCTGTCATGTGCCCCACAGAACCGGCGATCCCCATGCCAGGGACGGGAGGGCTCGGGGCTCTCGGAGCCGCCACGAGTGCCACACACTCACGGGCCTGCCCAGCTGTGCCTGGGTCCCCGTCTCTGGCTGGGCCACGGCGTGGGGAGCAGCAGCCGGGGAGGGACACCTGTCTGCGAGCCCGGAGGGGGCTCCGCTAACAGGTGGGCGCCAGGAGGCCAGGGCAGTGCCTGTCTTGCGTCGCCGCCCGTTCCCCAATGCCCAGAACACCACCGGCACTTAGCAGGTGCTTGCGAGCAGGGTCCGAGCTCTGGGGGAAGGAGTGGAGGCTGAGGGTGGGCTGGAGTGGAGGAAGCGTGTCTGAGGGGGTCCGCGGGGTTTCGTGCGAGCAGAGCGAGGCCCCCCGGTCATCGAGGGCTCGGGGGACTCGCGGGCACTCACAGTTCTGAGCCGAGGACACTCGGAGCTTCTGCGGGTGCTTGCAGGGGGCGCTGTGTACACGGCGGCTGCCGTCCCCGCGCCCTGCCAGACCCCCATGGCCCAGGGATGCGGGACACCATCTGTGTGCGTCGCACCGACAGCTGGAGGCCGGGGCTGCTCATTGCGCTCGGCCCGGGATACCCACTGTCGGCGGTGTCAGGGTGAGACCCGGCTCCAACGGGGCTCCTTCAGGCCGCCGCACGAGGGAACACGCGAGAAAGCCAGACACCCACGCGGAGCTGCCGGGGCATCCGCACCGCGGGGCAGGACACGCGGCGTCCTGGCGAGGAGGACGCTCTGAGCCGTGTGGTCTCCGCGTCACAGCCTCAGGGCCACACCGCAGATGCTGGAGGTCATTGATGCGGCAACCACAGGCTCTGCTGCTCCCTCCTCCGTCGGGTTCAGGAGTCTCGGCAGAGCCGGCTCCCCACCCGCTCCTCACCGCCGGCCGCCGTGGCCAGTGGCCAGCGGCGTCTGTCCGCGGAGCGTCCGTCCGTGGAGCGTCTGTCCAGCTCTCCCCCTCTCCCCTGCCGGGCCTTCTCCCAGGCACAGGCTCTGCTTAGTCTCTGAGCGGGCCCGTGTCCACGAGACAGACCCGTGGACCAGGCCCTGAGACAACAGGGGAACGTGGTCCCAACAGAACACGCTCCCATTCCACCAGCGGGCGCAGGGCGTGCGGCCCACTCCCCGCCCACCCCGAGCGCCCACGGGCCGGCGGCGGCTGCGGTTCCCGTCTCCGAACAAGCAGGAGAGGGACGGAGGGAGGGACGGACGGAGGGAGGAGGGAGTGGGCGGCGAGGGAGGGACGGAGAAGATCCCCCCAGTTAGAAACGACGAGCCGGAAGTCAGTAATCTCAGGTAAAACATGGCTCTTCAGAGATTTTCATAGTCTTAAAAATCAGTGCTCGCGAGGGTCATTCCTGTAATTCCTTCCTGGTTCTTCTGAAAGACTATTTATGTGAGAGAGTCAGAGGGAGCCCACGCGGGGCAGAGGGAGAAGCGGGCGTCCTGCTGAGCAAGGGGCCCTTCACGGGGCCGATCCCAGGACCTCGGGGCCACGACTGGAGTCAAAGGCAGACGCTTCACCATCGGAGTCCCCCAGGCACCCCTGATTTTTTAAACTCACATGTGTTCAATTATTTTGTTTTGAAATGGGTTTATTCTGTGTCAAAGCAACACGAGCTCCAAGAGGCTTCTAATGCGTGTATATGAACGGAACGGAAAACATGCTGATTTCACCCATTTTTAGCCATGTTGTGGATAGAAAAACTGATGATTATTTTTGAGTTATGACTTATGGGAACCACATATAATCTCCAAACCTGTTAGACCTGGAATCTGGTAACTAATGGCCTTCACCCACAAAGCAAGGCGTGTGCAGCAGAGTGTGCTTACGTGTGCACGAGACTGCGGTGCGTGAAGCGAGGGTCACCGCTCACAGACTCTCCCTGCAGAGACCCCGGGTGCCCTCTCCCCGGTCCGCCCCGCGCATGCCTGCAGCCCAGTCTTGCCATCGCCACGCCCGGGGCCCCCGACGCCCGCCCCCCTCCTGCCGCCTCCGTAACCCCAGTGAACACCAACCCCACCCCGTCCTCTGGTCAAACCCAGGAGTGGTGGGGGTGCCTGATCGGCTCAGCTCGGGGCGCCTGTAACTTTCTGTCTCAGGGTGGTGAGCTCGAGCCCCCGACTTGCTTACGTAAAGAAGTTAATAAACTTAAAAAACCCAGAACCCCAGGAGCAGCCTCTGGACGGACAGGTTGCGGCCCTCCCGGACAGGCTCGTCGGCTCTTTGATCGGCACTGGGTGCCGGGCACTCACCTAGGCTGTTCCTCGTCCTGGGGACGGCTCACGGCATGGGGGGACCACACTCTGTGTGACTGCGCCCAGGCTGCGGGGCCTCTGGTTATCTCCAGGCACATATAACACGCCTGCTACGGACGTTCCTGTGAAGGGTTTCTTCCCCTCTGGGTTAAGTGCCAGGGGAGCCAACGTTTCCACTTGGACTTGGGTGGAAGCTCACGGTCTTTGCGTCTAATGGTCCCAGCCCTGTTTGTTAAGAAAACCACCTTTTCTTCATTGACACGTTCTGAGTCCCCCAAAACCAGTTGGAGGGGCACCTGGGAGGCTCAGTCAGTGAAGCGTCCGGCTCTTGGTGACGAGATTGAGCCTGCTGGAGGCCGCCCTAGAGCTCTCCGCTTACGCTCTCGTTCTCTCTAAAACCAATCTTAGAAAAAAAGAAAGACAAAGAAAAACCAATGAACTTAGAAGAAAAGACAACCCCTCCCCCAAAACCCAGCTGGGCCCATTTGTGTGTCTCCTGGTGGGTTTTCTGTTCTGTCCCATGGAGTGTGCCAGTGTCCGCAGCCGGCACGTGTGGCTCGTCTCCGGACCCGCGCTCGGGCCTCTACCCTTCATTGTTTCCAAGACGGCCCATACTGACTCTCGTCCTTCACCTCTCCACATGCATTCCAGAATACGTTTCTCTTTATTTACAAAAATCACCTCACTGAGCACTTTGGGGGACCTGTATGGACCTCAAACCTGCTTTCAACCCGGTCGGACTCGACCCCGTCGGAGCTCCTGGTGCACACATGGAGGATGGCCATGTCTCCAAGCCTTGAGTCTCAGCCTCTCGAGTGTCCTCTCTGCCCTGGCCTTCGTGTCCGCCCCTTGTCCGCTTTATCAAATACAAAACACAGCCACCTGAGGTTCCCTTCGACGGGTGTTTGTGTGACACGTCAAACCCTTCCGCGGTCAGCCTGCCCCGGTCGTTACACTGAAGGGCCTTTCCTGCAGACAAATGCATCTGGGTCCTGTGTTTCCATCCAGTCTGCCAATCTCTCTCTGCCTTTTAACTGGTATTTGTTTTCTTTGTGCCATTTATGCTTTAAAAAAAAAATCGTTTAAGATGTCTCTTTTTTTTTTAAATTAAGAAGCTCTACACCCAACATGCGCCTTGAACTCACAACCCTGAGATCAAGAGTCATCAGCTCCGCCGACTGAGCCAGCCGGGCCCTTATGCCATGTAGGGTTCACGTAATTATTTTTTCAGGATTCGCTTGTTCATTTAAGGTGGGCAGAGGGAGAGAAGCAGAGCCCCACCCAGCGTGCCACCCGGCGCGGGGCTGAGGTCGTGGCCTGAGCCGGAAGCAGAGTGGGACGCTTCACGGCGGAGCCCCCAGGCGCCCCTGTGCTGACTGGAATGACTGGGAGTGAGTGCAGCGATGTCACTTGCTGCAACACGTCCCCTTTCTCTTCTGTTTTCTGCTCTCGATTCCTGCGGGCTCCTCGCACGTGCGCCGGAACTCTCCGTGGACGCGTCGCGGTGTTTCTGAGGGTCTCGGTGGCTGGTTCGGACCCTGCGCTATGTGCACACGACTTGTCGGGCGAGGGGGTGTTCTTCCACAACTGGCGCGGAGCGCGGTCCCCAACCGTCCCCTGCACGCCCGCGCCACCCCTGGCGGACGGCTGTCCGCGGTGGGCCCTCGAGGGGCCTTCAGAAGCACACGGGCGGCCGTTCCGGTTTTCTCTCCCGCCATCGAACATCGCTTCGGAAGCCCCAGGCGAGCAGCAAAGCCGCCCCGCTTGCCCCACGCTCACTCCCCACGCTCTCCCCTCAGCCCCCTCCCTCTCCCAAGAACCTCCAGCCAGCGGTGCTGGAAGGGGACGGGTCTGCGGGCAACAATTCTCTTAGTCAAGGTATCCCGAGGACGTCTTGATTTCACCTCATTCCTGAAGGTGTTTTTGCTGAATGTGAGATTCTGAGCTGATACGAATCGTCCTAAACTGAGCACGTAAATCTCGTCTCACTTCCTCTGGCCTCGTGGCTTCTGATGAGAAATTTCCTGCCGTTTGAATTGTTTCCCTCCAGGTAAGGCACGTTTTATCTCTACCTGCTTTCCAGATTTTTAGTTTCTTAGTTTTCAGGAATTTGACTACGGTGTGTCTTGGCGTGGACTTGCTGGCTTGTACTGTTTAGTACTCATTCAGCTTCTTGAATCTGTAGACGTGTGTCTTTTGCTAATTTTTAAGTCGTTATTTCCCCAAGAACTTTCCGCCCCGCTGTCCTTCCCCTCCAGGACTCGCACGATGCGAACGCTGGGGCTTGTCACGGCAGCTCCGTCCCTGAGCCGCCGTCCGTGTTACCCTCCGTCTCCATCCCCTCCGCCATTCAGATGGCCCGGCTGGCCGTCCGCAGACTCTTTCCTCTGTCCTTCTCATTGGTGCTTGAATCTACCCACTGCGTCTTTTTATCATTTATTGTATTTTTCAGTTCTAAAATTTCTCATTTCTTCTCCTTCATACCTGCTCTTCCCTCACCGAGACGCTCTGTCTTTGCTAAAGCTCAGTTTTCTTGTCTGTGTCAAGCATGTTTGTCATTGCACGTGTTTTTATGTGGCAGCTTAATTAATTCTAACGCGTCTGTCGTCTCGATGTCGGTGTCTAATGCTTGTCCTCTGCTGGGTTTGAAATCGTCTTGGCTCTTGGTATGAGGACTGATTTTCCAAAGAAACCTGGAGATTTGGGGCATGATGTTATGGGACTCTGGATCTTACTTAAACCTTCTGTTGTAGCCACTCAGAACAGAATGAACACATCCGGCGTAGCTCCTAAGATCCAACAGCTAAATACCTTCTTTTTACAGAAAATGCTCTTAGCCATTAGGGACGGGCCCGTCCCGCGTGAGCTGCATCTCGCAGGAAGTGCCGGTTCCCGAGGGGAGGCGGGCAGGATCCGGGGTGAGACCAGCGCTTCGTGACTAGGAGCAGCACGGCAGTCCCGGGTCCTGCGGCCGACGCCGAGACCGGACACGTGACACGAGTGAACAGAGGCCCATGAGTCTGTAGAGATGCAGTAATAAAAGAGAGACGTAGAGAAGAGGGAAAAACCTTTGCCATCCCCGGGGACGGGCATCTGCCCTGCACCAGCCACCCAGTCGTCGTGAGGGTGAATGTGGCTTTACTGTGGGTGCCTTTTGGGTTCACCCCCGAGTCCAGTCACACGACTTGGCATGGCCCCACTGACATAGTGGCCTCGAGCATGACACGGTGTGCAGTGGTTGACACTGCCACGGCCATCGGGCTCTGCCTGAGTGACATGGAGACCCACGTCCCTGTGTCCAGAGAACCCGGGGGGTGAGACGTGCTCACACGGAAACGTGAGCAGAGGCCATTCTGAGGAAACCTCCTTGGCTTCTTCGTGGAGTCGGTGACGTGGGAGGAATGTCCTAGAATCGGGGCTCAAAGAGCTTGAGATAACTGACCAATGAAATTGTAGACGTGATTAATTTGATCCAAAACAGCGACAGAAGACGGTTTGGTAACAGATGGCCGGGTTTTCACTGTGCGACTCCTTCAACTTTTGTGTGTGTTTGAGACTTTTCCCTTTAAAAAAAGCTGGAAGATAACAGCAACGAACCCTGAAACAAACCTCTATGCCAACAAACGTAACTCTCGTGCTGCGACGCCGTGTTGGGTGTCCACGCCCTGACCGCCCGCGTGGCCCCTGGGCTGTCTTTCTCTTTCCCGGCCGCTCAGTGTGACGGCACCGGCCACCGCCGAGGCCTTCGGCTAGAGCCCGGGCACCCTGGACGCTCTGAGGTATGCGGGGCTGCTGGGTCGTGTTTCCATCACAATGACCACACGGGGCTTGACCAAACCGGACAGAGGAGTCTTTGTAAAATACACCGACACTGATGTGTCCGTTACTCACTCACAGATGTGGCACGCTTGGCCTGCTCGGCTCCCTGTCTGTCCGCGGGGCATCCTCACAGACGTGTGCTTTTAAAACGACTGCGGCAGATTTGGATTTTATTCTGTAAGTTCAGAGCTCCCCCTTTCTCAGTCCCCAAACACCACTAAGATGCGGACCCTGGAAGGCAAACGGAACCACAGGGGCGCCCAGCGCTAACAGCCGCATCAAAGTGCAGCGAGAGACCTAGGTCAGACGCCAAGAAACCCTGAGCCAGTCGTGGAGGCTGAGAAACACGGAGACGCCACGGCAAGGAAAAGGCGCCCACTATCCCTCTCTGCCGGTTTTTACGGGAAGCGAAGCTTCCACCTTGCCGGCCGGAGGGTGAATCCTGGCTCGCAGCCGAATGCCGAGGAAAGGACTGGCCAGACTCTACACTAGCTCACGGCCGACCTGCCTCCGCACGGGAGCCAGAGCAGGCACTCGGGGGCCGTGGGGGGGATGCTCCTTTGGAACCACGCGTCTGAGTGTGCAAAGCTACCGGGACCATCGTGTGCTGCGCCCACCAGGACTCTTGGCACCTCGGCGGGAAAGCCCGAGGACGGAGTCGGGGGAGGGGAGGGTGTCCTGGTGCCCTGGTGTGCGTCTGGGGCCCACCACCCCAAACCCTCAGGGTCTCAGGGTCCAGGTAGCAAACCGAGGGTTGAATGAAATAATCTCTAGCTCTCTTCCAGGTTTAAGGTCTGTAAATGCCGGGCGGGAACAGCCAAGAAGGGAGGGGTGGGTTCCGGAGAGCAGCAGGGGTGGGAAGAGAGGGAGGAGGAGCCGAGGAGCAAGGGGGGGGGCCCGGGCTGCGGGGGGGGGGCCCAGGCGGGTGGGGGGGGGGCAGACTGGCGTGTGGGGGGCCAGACTAGTGTGGGGCGGGCCCAGGCTGGGGGGGGCCAGGCGGGTGTGGGGGGGGGCCAGGCGGGTGTGGGGGGGCCAGGCTGGTGGGGGGGGCCCAGGCGGGTGTGGGGGGGCCAGGCGGGTGTGGGGGGCCCAGGCGGGTGTGGGGGGGCCAGGCTGGTGGGGGGTCCCACAGAGCTGCGGAGGGTGAGCCTGGGGCAGGTGAACGACCCCCGGGGAGCAGGTGTGAGACTGGGGTGCCTGGAGCTGGGTGGGAGCTGGTGACGCTGTCCTGCCTGGGTCGGTGAGCACCTGGAATCCCGCACAGCTTCAGTCCGGAATCTTGGGGCGAAGCTCAAAGAATCAGCAGCTCGCAGGTCTGCTCTGTGAGTGTCCCGTGAAGGGCGAACCAGGCTCTGGGGGACTCACAGGACAAAGGACAGGCCTGGGGGACAGCGGACACAGGCTCTCTGGGGTCCCCCAGGTCATCAGTTTGCCGCTATCCCACTCCTCAGTTAGAACTTGGGGGGCCCCCCTGGCCATCCCCTGCTGGCCTCCCAGAGCGGCCGCAGGAGCTCCTGGGGGACGGGCACCCGAAGCCGCCAGGCTCAGCGGATCGTCCCTGGGTTTTGTCCCGAGTTCACCCTCCTTCCCCTTCCTCGTCTAAGCTCCGAGGACGTCCGTGTGTTTATGGCGTCACATGCTGAGACTCTTTAAATGAGACGGTTTCGGGGGAAAGATCTTCCCGTTTCCTCCCAGTGGGGCGTGGGGGGCAGGCACGTGTCTTACCTCAGGTCGGTGTCCCTGCGTGGTGGCTCATCCCAGGGGCCCCTTCGCAAATGGTGCCGTCCGTCGGACCTCGGCCAGTGCGCTCGAGTCCCTGAAATGACACATCGAATCTCCCTTTTAGTCTTTTATTTAAGAGGTGGATTTTATTTGAGAGACAGAGAAAAGAGAGCGCGTGTGAGCAAGTGCCAGGAGGGGCCGAGGCCGAGAGAATCCCAAGCAGACTCCCCACTGAGCACAGAGCCCACCTGATCCCAGGACCCCGAGATCACGACCTGAGCTGAAACCAAAAGCTGGACGCTTAATCCGCTGAGCCTCCTGGGGGACCCTCCGATCCCCTTTAGGGCGTGGCTTCTTGACCTTGGTTGGGCCACGAACTTGTCAGAGAATCCAACCAACCCAGTCCATCTCCTTGTGTAGAATTTATGTCGCCGCACACATCATCTTGGCTCAGCCTGGGGTCTCCCTGGACCCCATGAAATCCACCCGCGGTCACGAGGACCACAACTCCCCAGTTCAAGAGCTTCTACTTCTGGGGGAATGTTTTGCATTTATCTCATTTACCAACTTAATTATATCGTGATGGCAAACCACGCTGTCACTCTCGTCTACCAAAGGTAGAGTCGCCAGTGTAGCGTTTGGACGAAGGAAAACATAAGAATTTTCCAGAATTTGCTCCTTTCTCCTATTTTCTCCTGGCCTCCCATTTGCAAACTGGACGGCTGCTCAGGAGCCCCACGCTACAAAGTGTGAGAAGTACGACCTGCAGGCTCCAGCATGAGGCCCTCGTCCTCTGCCCCTGACCACGACCGTCCGGTGTCAGGGAAGGAGGGTTCTTACTGGAGGCCAATCCCCCGCGCTGGCGTCCTCTGGAAGACCTCCCAAATCGCTCTGTCGTTCTGTGGTTCTCACTTCCTCCTGGACACGTCACATTCCGCGTGCCCAGAGCTGCCTCCTCCTCTTGTCCCAAGGGCCCGCTGCCCTCTGCTGTAAGAGGAGCCCAAAGTCGCTGTGACACGGGCCGCACGCTCGCCCGGCTTCAGCTGGCCCCAGGTGCCCCCTCCAGATCAGCCATAGACCTGGACTTCGTTCATCGTCTCTCGAGATGTCAGTCCCCTTAGGGGCGGCCTGGCCCCTCGCCCACGATGCCGTCAGAGTCGGCAAAGCTCGGCACGCACATCCTCGTATGCGTGGAGGGACCCCCTCCCTTGGCCCACACGCCTATGTTTAAAAAGATCATTCGTTCCAGGACACTTGTAACTGCCGAATCTGCCTCAAGGCACAGGTCAGAGGGTTATAATTACTGTGCTTTATGCAAATGTACCGTCAAGCCCACCTGCCCTCTGAAGCAGCTATTTACATCGGTACTTCTGCTCATGGAGTCCGGAGAGGAGAGACCCCTTCCGCCACCACTGGCCACGTAAGCGCGCGGAGCACCAGGTCGCGGGGTGGGTAATGGAGTCATCTGTCCGCTTCCTGCTGTTTTCTGGGCCACGGTTTGGAGGAAATGCAATCCTGGAGGGCATGGTTAACACTCCTGGGAGCTGCGTCTTTCCCCCTAGTATTTCCCAAATCCGTCCCGAGCGTCCCCCATCAGTGATGGTCTCTTGGAGGCAGGGCTGGACCGTTGGCGTCACGGGACCCCAGGGCACAGGCCGGGCACGCCCTCAGGGGGCTTGATTCCTGCCCTAGTGATTTTTAACCTGGCTATGGTGATACACACGACCCACTCTTAAAAAAGCTCTTGGACCCTAAATCATCCTTAAGGTGGAGAAGTCTGAGAGCTGCTTTCCGAAGCTGCGGAGCCCCTCGCTGGGCCCAGGACGACACCAGTGTGGCCGGGCCCAGGACGCGGACCCCAGAGCAGGCGTCTTCACGGCGCAGAGCTCCCGAAACAGCAGGGTGGCTGACAGAGACTTGGTTTGAAGTTCTCGTGGGTTCCAGGAGTTTCCCTGTTCCGACCCTCTGGCCCTCAGTATCCCCAGCACCCGACGAACAGGTGGGCCGTGACCGGACCAGCTACCGGGCTTCTCCACCCTTGTCCTCTGCCGAGCCCCAGTGAGGGGCCCCAGGCCGGTCCTCAGGGGTCTGAGACCTCCGTTGTGTCCCTGTAAAGACCAGCAGACACCAACGCTGGGCTCCCGTCCCCACGCCGGGGAGAGCAGACACAGAACAGGGAGCACTTGTCCCAGATAATCGAATTTTACTTCTCAATTGGGACAACTCTTATTTGGTAATTTTTTTTTCAAATCAATTTTTTAGAACAAGTGATTAATCATTCCCATACCTCTGAAACAGCATGGAACACACACAATTTAACTTTCCATGAGAGCGGCACACACGCCGTGAAGTTGCCACCCAGTGGGGCCGACGGCACGGCTGTGCGGTAGGGGGAGGGGGCCCTAACGTTGGCCTGGTTTCTCCGTGACCCTCGATTCCTCACAGAGGGGCAGTGCGCCTCCCAGGTGTCCGGAGCTGCCCGCTGGCTGCAAAAGTAAAGCTTCAAGTCAAGTCTGCGGCGGCTGCTTCTGCGCGGCCTCGGGATCCAGACAATCCCTCCGCCGGCTGGAGGACAGGCCGTGGGACACGCGGTGACACCGCTGCAGCCCTCGGCGGCCTGAGGGGCACGGCCCGCCATCCCAAGGCCACAGACCTCCAGCCTCCTCTCCAGGGGCTTCCCCTTCCTTGTCTTCAAGTCTGGGCAGTGACGTCTGTGACGAAGGACCAGGAAGATCAGCAGGTGACAGAACTGCCCAGACCTATGACCGACCATCTGTGCCCGGTTTCTGTCTCTGGGGACGACGCACACAGAAACCTCTGGGACGGAGGTCGTCCAGCACGTGGCGGACAGCACACAGGTGTGGCGGCGGCATTTTAGGTGATTTTCACTTTGTTATGCTTTTTGATCCTGCTCCATCTCCCCCCCCGGCAACAGAGGATCCAAGAACTCGAGTACCCAGGAAAAGGAGTAAATCCAGTGTGATTTTAGGGGGGAAGTCTCATCTTCTAGTTTTTTCATATGAGGAGACAGAAGTCTCCTGAAACGTACCACGATACGATGGTCCTTCGTGTGGGGCTGTCCTGGCACCGACCCCGGAGATCTGCTCTGCGCGCCGTGTCGGCTGCACCAGAAGCCGCTGGCCCCCGCGGTCACGGAGCCCCTGCGAATCCCAGGCAAGGACACCGCTTTCCACGGCAGGCAGCTCTCGGACCTGCGGCACGGGGAGACGTTTTTGTAGACCACCCGATGGCTTAGTCTTTGAAAACTGAGGGCGAGCAACACTGTAACATGTGGCTTTGAAAATAATAATGTTTGAAATTCTAGGGTGATGATCTCTCCCGGTCAAACTTTTTCCCCGTTTTGTAACTACATGATTATATTCAAGAAATTTACTTCCGAAATGGAATATAAAAAATCACGGGACGCTTTGAAGTCTTCCATGCAAATAATCTGGAAACCTAGAGGAAATGGCCACCTTTCTCCGGAAATACAAACGATCAGAACTGATCCCACGCGAGTCAGAGACAGAGACGGTGTAAAGGAGCTGCCCCACAGAAAGTACCAGACCGGGATGGGTTTCTGGGAATCTTACCTGACTTCTTGGAAGACCAGACAGTCCCCACGTGCTGTGAGGTACTGCAGAGCACTGAAAAGGAAGGAAGGCTTCTGAGTCCCTCTCACAAAGCAGGTAGACCCCGATACTTAAACCAAACACGGTTAACACAAAGAAAGAAAACTCGAGTCCAGTGTCACTCATGACTACCAGTGTAAAAAATCTAAGCAAATATTATTAAACAGGAAGAACCCAATGTTCTTTAAAAAATACTAGAAAAATTGGAATTTGTTCCAGGAATGCAAGACAGGTTCAATAGTAGGAAGTCTACGAACGTCATGCACCATAAAAATAAACCCAAGGAGTAAACAATCTTCTGACCATCCCACAGATGCCAAGAAGCATCTACAGACTGTCCAGAAACTGGGGATATTTCACTGGCACAATACACCACTACGTTAAGCCCAAAAGCCGTTCTCTTGGCTAACGAGGAACTGTGACAGGCGTCCCACCCGGATAAGGAGCAAGGGGGGCATGCGCTGTCTCTGATGTTATTCAACGTTACCCTCGGGGTATTAACGGACAGAATCGGGCAAGAAAATTCATTAGGGGCATGGAGTGGGCACAGGCAGTAAAACCGTCTCTACCTGGAGACGAGATGATAGTGTAACTAGAAAATCACAGGAACCAATGGTAAAACATGTACTTATTGACTAAAAGAACTGAGTAAAGTAGCAGGTTACAAAATCAACAGCTTCCTTTACGCAAACAAGAAATCGAGAATGTGGTGATTGCAAGACTAAGTGTGTAGGAGTCCGTGTCACGAGGGACGTGTGCGCTTTCTACAAGGAAGGGTTTTACAATACCCCGGAATCAGAGAAGCAGAAGCGAACCAGGGAAAGCCACCCCGGGTTCTAGGATAGTGCGACTCCGCATTTTACGCGAGGGGTTTCTCCACCCGGGTTAACGTACACGTTTCATTCAATCCCAGCAAATCAGAGCAAGCTGTTTTATGGGGTTAACATGTAGGACTCGGGTCAAACGTGCAAGCGCGTCAGAAGCATTGTTCCAGTGGAGGGAGGGACAAAGGACCAAAACCCACAGAGAAGTGGGAAGAACCATGAAAAGGCAATTTGCGAAATAGATAAAAACGGCCCACGAATGTGTGGAGAGAACATTCCAGCACACTCATGGCCAGAGAAGAACAGATGAGAACACCGGGACGTCACCTCCCGTCCATGCGGCTTGAGAAGTTTAAAACCGCTGCATGCGAGTGGGCAGCCGAGAGGACCCCGTGAAGCCGGTCGGGGGCGCTGCTGACCTGGGAGCCGGGGGCCGTACACGCCCTCTGCGCCGCCGAGCGCCCGTCCCCCCTGTGCTCGCGGCAGAACGTGGCCATGGCGGGTCCAGCACGGTGGGTCCAGAGCCCCACAGAGGGGGGCGTGGTCACCAGGTGTGGGGCAAGAGGGTGTGTTCCTGGCAGTCGCAGAGCTGAGTGCGAGCTGCACAGGACCGGCCGGGGAGCCACTCAGTTGGGGACACGAGTCCACACCGCGTGCTTCTGGTGGTCCAGCAGAACCCAGGAGGGATGAGCCCAAAACTGAAGGGCAGGAGGGACACGAGGGTAGGGTGGGGGGACCCCAGTGGAGCCCCCGGGGGCCGGGTGAGGGGCCGGACTCCGTGGGGAGGGTGAGGGGCCCATCTGGGCCGAGGCCCCCATGGGTTAGGGTCAAGGTGAGGGTGAGGGGCAGGGCGGTTAGGGCGGGGCCCCAAGGGCCGTCCCAGGCCAGCAAACCCTTGCAGGCCCAGAGCCACCTCTACCTGCCCTTGGACATCTTGAGAGGCAGGGAAAGTGCAGGCCGGGACAGGCTGTGGGACTGAGGAGGTACCCGGAATCAGACACACGTGGGAAGAGGGCACGTCTGGGCCAGGGCTCTAAGCTGGTTCACATTCCCACTGGATTACTGTCACGTAAGATAGGACACAAGGGGAGCTGGGTGAGGGAACTCTGAGCTAATTTTATAGATTTTCTGTAAGTCTAAAATAGTTCAAATAAAAAGTTTTTTATTTTTAGTCTAACTCTTTCTGCTTCATCCCTGGGGCACTGGAATGAACTGTACCTTGAGTCCGAATTTGACAAGTTTTACTGAAAGCATCGCAACCTTCACAATATTCACGCTGGGATTTTCTTACAGGCAAAACCTACCAGAATGTTCCACACACTCCTAGGATGGCCTATCAAAATCCCAACAGTGTTTTTTCCAGAAATAGAAAAAAAAACAAAATTTATGTGGAGCATCAGGGACTCCAAGTTGCAACAACGATCTTGGGAAGAACCACGAAGCCTCGCGTGTCCCAATTTCAAACACTACGAAGCCACGGGAATCATGGCTGTGATCCTGGCACACACACTGCTGAATGTAATGCAATAGGACGTCCAGAAATAAACCTGCACACCTAAGGTCAGTTGATTGATTGATTCTAGAGGATTTTTATTTATTTGAGAGAAAGAGTGTGAGAACAGAGGTGGGGGAGGAGGGAGTGGGGAAACAGACCCCCGCTGAGCAGGGAGCCTGATGTGGAACTCGATCCCAGGACCCTGGGATCACGTCCCGAGCCGAATGCTTCACCGACTGAGCCCCCTGGTCTCCCCTTTGGTCAGTTGATTTTAGACACGAGTGCCAAGACCACCCAACGTGAAAGAAGCAGTGTGTCAGCAAATGGCATTGGGAAAACAGTCCACCCACATGCAAGGATGACTTCAAACCCTGCCTCACACCATATACAACCCAAAGTAGATCAATAATCTAAGTTCAAGAACTAAAACGAAAATTTTAGAAAAAACAGTGTCGAGTCTTCAGAACTTTGGACTTGGCAATGGCTTCTTAAATACGACTCAGAAGCTCAGCCGACAGAAGGAAAAACAGATCACGACTTCTGTGCATTGAAAGGTACCATCGGCCCACGGAACAGGACGACATATTTCCACGTCGGATACTCAGTAAGGACTTACTATTAAGAGTGTGTAGGAGCTCCTACAACTCAAAAACAAGAAAACAACCCAGTGGAAAAAAATGGGCAAAGGACTGGAACAGGCATTTCTCCAGAGAAGACAGTCATGCAGCCGATAAACACCAGGAAAGATGCCTGACAGCGCCAGCGATTGGGGAGATCCAAGTCCCAGCCGCACGAGATCCCGCTTCCCACCAACGGGGGCGGCTGGGACAGACAGTCACCGGTGTCAGTGAGGACGCAGTCACCTGAGCCCTTGGTGCGCCACTGGTTGTGGCCACGGCGGAAAAGAGCCTGGCGGATCCTCAGAAATGAAACACAAGTAATGACGAAGCGATTCCACCCCTAAGTAAATACCCCATAACTGAACGCTGGGCTCCAGCAGGCCTACGCGAGCGCCCACAACAGCCGACGGGGGGAGAGGCCGCCGGCAGACAAATGGATAAGAAAAGTGCTGTATTCATACAGTCTTACGCTGGTTCCTTGAGGTTAGCCGAGGAAATGAAAAAAATGTTTATGGAGTATTTTAGATCAAACCACATATTTTTACCAAAAAGACAAGGAAAGAGAAGAAAATGTGGTACATACATGCAACGGGATCTTTTTCGCCACAAAAAGCAGTGCTGACCCTCGCAAGAACACGGATGGACCCTGAGCACATCATGCTCAGTGAAGGAAGCCAGACATAAAAAGGACTCATCTTGTGTGGAACAGGCAAAATTTTGGAGACAGAAGTAGCTGGGAGTTACCGCGGGCTGGGGGGAAGGGTAGATTCTGCTTAATGGGTACAGGTTTCTGGTCGGGGTGACAAGAACATGCTGGAGAGGACGGTGGCCGATGCACGGCACAGTGAGGTTGCTTGGGGCTGCCCACGGTCCTGTCTGGAGCGGCCGGAATGGCAGATTCTGTGTTTTAGGTGGTGGGTAGCTCTGGTTCTGGCCAGCTGAGCCCATCTGTGAAGCAGACCTCACACACACACAGACCGGTCACCGACGTGACTCGGGACTCGTGAGGCTCAAGCCAGCCCGGCCTGACGCAGCCCAGTCAGAGCAGACGGCGTGCCTGGGACGGCGTGGGACATGGACAGGCGCGGTCATGGCCTTCTCCCACCTCCCAGCCCCGAGACCTGAGCCCCAGCCGCACCTGCGCGACCACCGGAAGGTGGCCAGGTTGGTGCAGCCACGTGCCAGGGCGCAGGGCAGCTGTTCTGCGACAGCAGGATGGAAGACAGGCTGCCCCGCTCTGCCCTTGGCCTGCCGCATCCCGGACCGCACCCAGCTGTCAGCCTCCCCAGCATCCCGCTGCAGGTCGCTTCCGTGGCCCGCATCCTGTGGGCGTGTGGTCTTGGCCCCCACATGCCCGTGTGGCCACTGCCCCTCCCCGGCCTCAGAGGACCCAGCGTGTTTCACCCCCTCCCCCACCACGGCCCCACCGACTCGTCCAGCAGGCCCGGTGCACCTCTCTGCTCCTCTTCTACCTGATTTCGTTTCCTTCACCTCCTCACTGTTCACAGACACCTCCTTTCCCACTGAACACATGGCCAGGTGCCAGGCTGGGCCCTGGGCTCTGAGAGACCGGACCGTGTGTCCTCAGGGATCCCAGCCGCACAGCTCGACCTCAGGGCCATGGCCTCGTTGCAGCCGACAGGGCTGGGGGCCGTTTCCAGTGGCCAGAGGTGCACCTGCGGCTACTGAGGAACGGCCCGTCCTGCCAGCCAGGCCCAGTGCCCCTGAGCTCAGCGCCTGCAGGGAGGGTGCCTCAGACTTCTGGGCATTTCTCCGCCTCGGACAAAAAAGCGCCTGGAGGTAGATGCTGCTCCTTACACGCGCGGAATCGACTGTGGCGTCCACGTCTCCTCGGTGTAATCCCACCAAACTGTCCCTGCGAGCACCCCGCCCCCCACAGCCCCGCGAGGGCCCCGCATGAGACAGCTCCGCTTCGTTCCTTGCACGGGCGTGTCAGCTGTTGTGACTTTCAGGCTTCAGAAAACAAACATTTTTACAGAAATGCTGTTTCCTGTTAGCAGCGGGAGGTTCCCTCTTCCCTTTGATCCACGGCTGCTATGGATGAAAACGCATCAGAGACAACAGGCCGTGCCTGCGAGGTCACCGGTGCGCCTCGACCTTCTCCACCAGGGCAGCACCCCGTGTGCCAGAGGCCACGAGGCTCACGGAGGCGGCGGGCACCGCCCTCTTCATGGTGGCAGGCGAGACCTTCCCGGGGGTTTCTGTACCGGTTACCTCTTCCTGTCCGAGAACTCTGGCCCGTGGGGGCCCAGGGACACTGGTGGTGACGAGTCCAGCAGAAGGTCCCAACTGCTGTCCTCACCTCCCCAGACAGGGTCCAGGGAGTACCGCTGGACTAGAGCTGGAGGCGGCTCCGTCCATTTTTGCAAAGCCCAGAGGGCCTCATGGCAGAAGCAACAGGAGGGAAGCCGGGCAGCAGGGACCCCAGGAAGCAGTCGTTGGGGAGGAGCCCTGGACCCTGCAAGGCCCAGGCCACTGTAAATGGAAAACAATTCCGCTTATGATAGCACAAAAAAGAATAAAATGCTTAAAAGTACAGCTCCCCGAGGAGGTAAGTTTTGTGACCTACAAAGGCTGCCGGAAGGGAGAAGACGCAGGTCCTGGGGGGTATACGCCACGATCTGGCCCGGAAAGGTGTCTACACCACCCGGAGTGACCCACAGACTCTGGGCAACCCTCTGAGAGCCCCAACAGCACGAGTCTGCGGAAGCAGAAAATTCCATCCTCCGTCCGTATGAGGTCTCGGAACAGCCAGACCAGTCTGGAAAAAGGACAAAGTTGGAGGCCTCACACTCCCCGATTTCAAGACTATGACAAAACCAGAGTGTGGTCCTGGACTCCAGGCAGAACCAAAGGAACAGGGCAGAGAGGCCAGAGACCAAGTGCACGGTCCGTGTTACATGATTTTCGACGAGGAAGCCAAGACCATTCTGTGTGGAGACTGTCTTCTGGACACGCGGTGCTAGGAAACGGGACGGAAGAAAGGGTGAGACCCTCCTCTTACCCCAGACAAAAACGTTAACTCAAAATGGATCAAAGACCAGGATAAAAGAGCCAAAGCCACAAAACTCCCAGAAGAAAACACGGGGCAGAGTCTTCATGACATCGATTTGGTAATGAGTTCTTGGATATGATACCAAAAGCGCAAGTAACAGAAGAAAAAATCGGTTAATTGGACTTCATCAGCATTAAATAATTCTGTGCACCAAAAACCAGTAACAACAAACCGAAAAAACACCACAAATCAGATTATAGGGAGAAAATATTTTCAAACCATATCATATCTCCGATAAAGGGTTAAGATCAGTGAGTTCCACGTATCCAGAGAACTCAGCTGAACAAAGTAACTTTAAAATGGGCAAAGCAGGGGCGCCTGGGTGGCTCAGTGGGTTAAGCCTCTGCCTTTGGTTCGGGTCATGATCTCAGCGTCCTGGGATCGAGCCCCGCATCGGGCTCTCTGCTTCCCCCTCTCTCTCTGCCTCTCTGCCTGCTTGTGATCTCTCTGTCTCTGTCCAATAAATAAGTAAAATCTTAAAAAAAATAAATAAAATAAAATGGGCAAAGCATGTGAATAGACGTTTCTCCAAGTTCTGGCTTGCGGACGCCAGCAAGCACAGGAAGATGCCGTAACAACACTGACCCCCAGAGACATGAAAATCCAAACCAAAGATACTACTTGGCGCGTGAAGACAGCTATTGTGTGACACAGACAGAAGCCCGGAAGGTCCCCTGGGTCTCTGCAGGGATGTGCAGGAACTGGAAGCTCGGGCCCTGGGAGTGTGTGGACATAGGACGGGGCTCCTCAGAAAACTACAAATAGAACAGCTGTAGGGTCCAGTAATCCCGCTCCTGGGCGTACACCCCAAAGAACTCCGGTATTTGGACGCCCGTGTTCAGAACCGCATTATTCACAGCAACCGGAAGGTGGAAACAGCCACGAGCCCATCAGCAGGTGAATCCACCGGCAAAGCGCGGTCTCTCCACACCGGGATGTCCTTCCGTCTTAACAAGGGAAGAGCCTCCAGCCCCGCTGCAGACGTAGGAAGGTGAGGGTGGCACTGGGGCCCGAAACCCGAACCCTGTAAGACTGCAGCGGGGGAGGCGCCCGGAGCAGCCGCTGTTGGGCCGGAACGCAGATGGTGCGGCCGGGCCTGGGGGCGATGGTGTGTCCGCGTCCGATGACGGGGCGGCGGCTGGGAAGGAGGACGACGTCCCGGTGGTGGCGGGGCCTTCGGGGGGCCGTCCACACCCCGAACTGTGTGCTCAGAAGCGGCCGAGCCATGAGTCCTGTGTCTGAGGATTTCACCCTCCGGGGCCGTGTGGCTGCTGATGGTCTGACCACTGATTTGTTTCCCGGATTATGGGGATCACAAAAAAGCGCTGAAAACACCACACACACCACATTCCTGAGGAATTCCGCCCACCCCCCGCGGCTCCCCCCGTCCCCCTTTGGCGGCGGCTCGCCCGGCAGCCCCGCCAGATGCTCAGCCAAAATGCTCTCGCATTCGGCCGACCAGCTCTGAGTGCCCAGAACAGACTGCGCGCGGCTCTGCACACGGAAGGTCCTGGAAACGCCCCTTATCTCAGGCGTGGCGACACAGGCAGCAGCCCTCTGTGTGTCCCTAGAAGCTGGCTGTCCCCCCACGGAGCACCAGACCGTGGCCGGCGGTCTCCGGTGTCTGAGGGGCCCCAGAGTCAGGCTTCAGGAAGGTCCCGGGGCCGTGGGGCCCATCCCGGTGCGCCCCCTCCGGCCCCGCATTCTGCAGGGGATGTCGGCCTGGGTCCCTGAGGTGCTGCTGCTTCTTGTCCCCGCTCAGGCCGCTCGGGGTCCTGCTCCGACTCAGCGGGGCCATGCTCAGAGGGCTGGACACGCGCCTGGAACCGGGCTTTTCACATGCTGGGGAAAGTCCGGCCATGAACGTGTGACCATCGCCGTCGCGTTGGTCCCTGCTTCCCAAATAACTCAGCAGTGATGACGTCACAAGCAACCATACTTTTCTCCAACTATTCAGGATTCCCTGTGTTCTATTCATTTCAGACGGCTTCCTAACGCCACGATGGGGTTTGGTGTGAGAAGCCACGGAGACGGGCTGCCAGGTCACGAGGAGGAAGGGGGCTTGCCCTGGGCCCCCGAGCTTCTCCGGGGCTCTGGACTACAGGAGCATCTTGTGCAGGAGGGCAGCTGCTTCCCCTTGGGGCTGGGCTCCCCGCCCTGTGCACCCTCCTCTGGGGCGACAGGGAGCTCTCGCCGGTGAAGGAGAACTTCCTCTTCGCGGCCTCAAGTCACCTCCTGCAGGCAGGCTGCCCGGTGGGTCTCGGGGAGGGGGTGGTCTGCCAGCACTTCAGGGTCGAGGATGAGGACCCGAGAGACGGCGGAAAAAGCAGTAGGGGGAGGCGGAGCCTGGTCCCAGACCCCAGGGCAGGGAGGCTGTGGGCGTGAGCCCGGGGCATCCCAGCTCGTGAGGCTGTGGGTGGGACACATGACCTGCTGACCGCTTGGGCCCACGGCAGCCGCGTGACAGCTTCGTGTGACAGCTGCGTGTGACCACGTGGCTTTAAGGAGTCAAGGAGCCATGAGAGCCACCCGCCTGCGTCCGGCCATGCCCACCTGCCTGCAGCCAGGCATTTGCTCTGTTCGGGAATTTTCTGCATCTGACAGCCATGTTTTTTGTGGTCCTTGCTTTCTGTCCCCATGTGGCCAGGCTGGCCCTCTGCTCAGCCACGCACCTGCCCTAGGAAGTGTGCACGGCCTCACTCCAGTCAGCCAAGGCTCCCAACATCCCCCTCCGTTGGGCCCGTGAGAGTCTTTATGGGGCGATTTAACACTTACAACAAACAGCAGCCGCCGCATTAGCCAACCACGTGCGCGTGTGGTAACGGCCTTTGAAATCGGCTCTTTATCCTCTTTGGGAAAAAAGCCACTGACTTGAACCAACTCAAATGTCTCATTCCCACACCGTCTCCGTCTAATTAATAGCCAGCGTGACCCGGGGTCCATGCAGATGGGCCCCAAAGGGCGGAGAGAGGAGCCACCCCTGAGGGGACACATGGAGCCGCCAAATGCTGGTCAGGCACGTGGCCTCCCCGCGCGTCTCAGAGTCCCCGAGCTGACCAGGCTCCGGGGCCTCTCACGGAAGGATGTGAAAGTAAGCGGCTGTGGCATCCTGATCACCGGACTACAAGCCCCGTCAGGGCTTTCCATCTGCCCAGGAGAAGCTGCCCCTCCCCCTCCGCGCCCGCACCCCGGCACGGCGGCTCCACGGAGTCCGCGGCGGCACCCGCACACAGTATCAGTCCCCGACCTCCAGCCCGCGGTCACCGAAGGAAGCACGCGTGTCCTTGCCCACCTGCAGAAACAGCACATGCTCCTGGCCAGCGGCTGGCAGTGGGGGAGGCTTCCCAGCAGATGCGACACTCGTCTCTGCTCCTTCGGCAGGAGGAGGACGCGTTCTGATATTGCTTATTCTTCTGTAGCTAATTCACCTAAATGCATCTAGACGTCCATCTTCATAAAAAACAATGCTCCGGTTATAAAGCTGACCCGTGGGGAAGCGGACACTCGGGCAGTACAAAGAAGAGGAGAAGGAGACCTTTCGTCCCATTGCCGCAGGCAGCGTGGGAACCTGGCTCTTCTCTCCCGGGGTCCTGTCTCGCGGCTGGCTGACTCCGGGCACCGGCCGGCGTCCTGGGCTCCGAGGGGGGCAGGGCGTGGCACACGGGGGGGATGGACATCCCCATCAAGGTCCGAAAGCCTGGGGGGCCGGAGTTCCAGCATCCTCAGCTTCCACGCCCAGGCTCTCCTCTCCTCTCCTTCCCCAGGAGATGTTGATGGTAAAAGAAGCCTGAGCGAGACTTTCAAGGAGAGGTTTGGGGCTGTGCTGTCTGGTTGGACGGGAATGGACAGGGACTGTGATGATGCCCACGGCTTTGTTAAATTGTGGTTCTTTTAGTGACCCTGGAAGTCCCGTACGAATAGTGACGTTGGACCTTCTTGGCCTCCACCCCCACATTTGTCTGCAGTCGGGGAGCTTGGGATAGACACTGTGCACAGCCTCTCATTCCAGGATGGCCCCTTACTTACATCAGCATTCCCCCATCACCAGGTGTTATTTTAATATTAACCTACGCTCAGACACTGTGAATGCTCCTGCAAATCCAAGTCACTTGCTCTGAAAGCTTCCTCATCCTCAACTAAGCATCTTCATATCAGCATCTACGACAGCAGGGAAAGGGGATGGTCCATGTCCGCCTCCACCTTCCCCTTCAACAGCAAGGACAGTGACGGTACATGTCCAGTATCAAGTTCCCTTCAAATCCACCTCACGGTGACTTTCAAGGTGACACATTTGTCCAGAACTTTTTGCTAAACCTTTATATGAAACATTTGCACATCCATTCTAAAGATTAAATTTATTTTGAAATATCTGTGGGTTCATATAAGGACATTCTGTATGTCCTTCTCCTGGATGGCCCAGTGTTACAACCACCAGGACACTGACAGCCCAGATGCAGGACATCCGTTGCCACCAGGGTCCCTCCTGTCACCCAGGTCCTTCCCTCTCCCTGCCTCCTTAACCCCCGGCTACTGCTAACCTGTTCCCAATCTCTGTATTTTTATCATTTCAGAATATTACATAGAATGGTTACCTAGAGATTAGAGATTAGATTAGAATGATTACCTAGGGATTGGCCTATTTGACACAGAACAAGTCCCTGAAGATTCCTCCAAACTGTCAGTGTCTTAATACATTCTCTCACTCCGGCTTTTCCCTTCACGCTGTTAAATGGTCCTTCGAAGAGCAGGTTTTAATTCTGATGAGCTCAGATTTATCAAGCCAGATATTACGGATCACACTTTTGGTGTTAAGTCTAAGAACTATTTGCTTAACCCCAAATCCAAATGGGTTTCTCTTATTTTTTTTCTTCAAGTTTTACAGCTGTACATTTTACACTTAAAATGTGATCCATTTTTCACTCAGTTTTTATACGAGGTGTGAGGTTAAGGATAAGGTCTTTTTTTCCCACTTATGGGTGACCAGTTGCTCAAATGTCTTTTGTTGTAGAGGCTCTGCTTCCTCCACTGAACTGGTTTTGAAACTGGTTAAAAATTAGTTGGATACACTGGTGTGCATCTGTCTGTCCTCCTGCCAGCATCATGGGGTCCCGGCTCCTGGATCTCTATAATGAACACTCATAGCGGGTTGTGAGACCTCACAATTTATTCTTGTTTTTCAAGATCGTCTTAGCTTTGTTCGAGGCCATGCCTTTCCATATGAGTTTCAGAATAAGCTGTCTGTATCTACAAAAATTCTTGTTGGGATTTTGATAGACATTTTATTAAATCCACAGATCAATTTGAGGAGGAAAAAACAGCTAAGCTACATGGAGTCTTCCAATCCATGAACATGGTATGTCTTTCCATTTGTTAGGAGGTTTGGGGTACATTCCTTGGAATCTCCCACGTAGCTATTCATGCTATCTGCATATAGGGCAGCTGTACTTCTTCTTTCCTGACCTGTACCCCTTTTATGTCCTTCCCTGGTTTTATCTAACTCCTAGTACTAGGTTGAGTAACGGTAATGAGGGTGGGCAGCTTTGTCTTCGTCCTGACCTCGGGGGAAACATTCAGCCTTTCACCGACACGGGTTAGCAGTTTGAGATGCTCTTTGTCTAGCTGAATGTCTATTTCTAGTTTTCTGAGAGTTTTTCATTATGGGTGGGTGTTGGATCTTATCAAGTGTTTTTTTGTTTTGCTTCAGTTGATATGACGCTATGTCTGTTCTGTGGATATGGATTATACTGATTGATTTTTTAATGTTGAGCCAGACTTGCACGTCTGGAGTAAATCTCACTTGGTCTGCAACTCTATACATCACTGGATTCAATTTGCTAATATTTTATTTAGGATTTTGTGTCTAAGTTCACGAAAATTATTGATCTGTAGTTCCTTTTTGTGCTTTCCAGTGTGGTCTCCAGGTAAAGCTAACCTCATAAAGTGAGTTAGGAGTTCCCTCCTTTCTGTTGAACGTTTGATAGGATTAACTCTTCTTTGAATGCTTGTAGAATTTTCTAGTGAAATTGCCTCAGCCTGGAGATTTCTTTTCTTAGGAGTTTTAAAAGAATTAACACATTTTCTAAGTTCTATTGATTTGAGACTGGTGGGGGCTTGTTTCAGCCCAGGAACAGAACAGCCATGTGAGGCTGACTGAGCAGGCATCATAGGACCAGGTTGGCCCGAATGCAGGTGCTTGCCTGGGGCACTGGACATGGGCTCAGGGCCCTGTCAGCCCTGCAGGCTGGGTCCTCACAGTGGCAGAGGAGAAGTCTGAAACCCAGAGTAGTGATGCAGACAGGGAGGAGGCTTTGGTGAAATCCCATGACCTGGGTGGGCCAGAGCCGTTAGTGTCCTTGGGTGAAGCTCTTGTGTTTTCTAGAAGAGGTAAACACCCTCTCTTCTCGGGTAGGGTGCCCTGGAGTGCTGTCTGAAGAGGATGGCTCAGTGGACATGAGTACCCTCCCTGCTGGGGCTGAGGGTTAGGACGGAACATCATAGACTGGCAGAATGGCATCTGCGTGAAGCTGGAGGCTGATGACCCCAGGCTCTCCCGGGCAGCTCAGGACCTGATCTGGGGCACCGCAACCAGGATCAGCTTTTCTAGGTGTGATGTGAGGAGGGCCAGCCACGTGAGGGGCTGCGGCCCTGACCCCCCAAGTGCTGCCACGGCACAGAAGATGGAGGACAGTCGGAGGGAGGGGGGCTGTCTGGGCCTGGGGCAAGCTGGGGAAGAGATACTGAGTCAGGAAATGTGTCCTAGTCATTTGCTTAGGAGAGTGTATCCTTGAGCTCATCACTCAAGATGTGAACACAACTGCTTCACGTTAAGTGTGTGACGTGTGCAAAGAGGCTATAAGGCTCCGAAGCCCCGTAATGGGTCCCTGGAGAGGGAGACCCGTGCTCATGCAGGTGACCGCGCCTATGGGCAAATGGAGATGCTGGGGAAGTTCTGGAAGTGTCCCACGGGATGTGAGGAAAGACCTGGGGCCCGTTTGAAGCCCCCACGCATACAGTCCTTACAAAACGCACCTCTTAGAGGCCCTTCTTGAGGAAGAATATAGACCGAGAGTCCGAGCCTCCGAGTCTGCAGGCCTAGAGCCGCCGCACAGAGGAAGGCCGGGTGAGGCATAGGGCTCTGAGCTGCTCTCCTTATCTTCCCCGGCTTTAAAACACAAGCTGGGACAGTGTCTCCAAAGTCCTTTCCAGGTGGCTCCAGGCCTGGGGCTAACTCTGATATTACACTTAAAAACAGATGAGGGAGGGCAGCCCTGGGGGCTTCCTACACGGGGGATCGGGCCATGGGGAGGGACAAGAGAAAAGAAAATGGCACAAGACCCGCATTTATTACTAATTTCTAACTCCGGCCCCGAAGCAGCACACGCGTGGGGACCTGTCAGTCTGCTGGTGACGTTAGAAGAGCGCAGTTCTCATCTGCACTTGCCTCAGGAGGCTCCCATGCCCTTGTTTCTGGCCACAGCCTGAACGGGGGTCACCGCACAGTCTCAGGGGAGGTGCCGGCCCCAGAAAGTGGAGCCAGAGGTCGCTCCATGGGTGGCCGGAAACTCCATAACGACCCGTCAGAACCCACGTCCTGGAGCCTCTCCCCAGCAGCCCCATGTTCCGAGCGCTAACAGACGGCCCCGATTCCGAAGGGGCTCTTCTCCAGGCCCGACTAGGGGCACAGGGCACATTTGAAGGACCCCACAACAGTTCCCCTTGCCCAGGGCTGTGGGCAACGGGAGAGGGGCTGGCGGAACCCACATCAAGAGACTCCCCTGAGGTCCTGCAAAGTGCGACGGGCCCAGCCCACGGAGGAGGTGGGCCAGGACGCCAGCCACACCGGCTTGGGGCACAGCCACCACGGGCAGCGTCCGGGAGAGGCCACCGGGCCCTCTGAGCACCGACGGACGGCTTCCTCACGACCACCCAGAGGAGAAGCAAGGACTCGCTGATCCTGAGTGCTGCCCACCAGCTCCGACACCTGCTTCTCTTCCAGACCCTGGGGTTCTTCTACTTGTAATCTGTCGCGTAATGAAGAAGCCCGTATATGTATTTACTATCCGTCCTCACCTAAAAGATCCCTTTTCTTCTGGCGGAAATAATCAGGGAATTTTGTTCATGGTCAGAAACTGTCCATTTCTTGAAGGAAATGTAAACCAGTCAAATGAATGTGAGCCATGCTAAATGCCCCAGAAAAGTGGTCCAGTACGCAGGGGTGCTGAGCCCTCCTGACCCCATAGTCAAATCTCACAGATGCCGAGAGGACTGTTTCCTGTGACTAGCTAATCCACATAACGACCACTGGTTTTGAATGCATTTTGTTTCACCAATGCGCTTCACTCTACTGCATTAACTGTTACCACGTTAAACAAAACATATGGATATAAAACCCGTCAGGCACTTTTCCTGTCAATCTACACACAAAGATGTCTCCTCCACGCCCCAAAAACACGAAAGAAAGGGAATAGGAAGGGAACCCTTTCCCTGGCTTTTACACGACTAGGGTTTGCATGTCTGCTCTGGGGGATGCTCAGAAACCGGCCACACACGCACACCTGCCCAGCCCAGGCGGATGGCTGGGCTCCCCTGAGCGCCCTGACCCCAGCCTGCCCAATGGGCCTCCTAACTAAGAGCGTCTGGAAACTTCCACACCTAACTATGGCTCAGAGACAGACCTGGGTGCCTCAGGATGTACACGATCTGGATGGGGGCTGTCCATGACTGTGGACCCACAGTGAGAAATACCTTTTATGTTGTGGCCCAGAACACACAAAGCCACACCTGTGAGATAGGAAATTCTGATACTTTCTCTTCTCTGTCTTGCTACAGTGATGCCAGTTCCAACCCAAACCGGCATTCCCAACCTTCAAAACGATGAGACTTACCGATCTCTGGGCCCCACCCGACCCACCAACCCGAACCCGTGGGGGTGTGGCCTGGATCAGGTGTCAACCCAAGGCCTTGATTTCACAGCAGCTGAGGGCCAAGGGCACGTGTGGGGACAGCCAGCCAGGGGCACACCCTCCGTTCGCGCCCCACACCCCGAGTCCCGCTAGGGCCAGGCAGGCGCGTGCCCATCACACAGCCTCTCCCGCCAGTGCTAATCGTGGGTGGAAACAAATCTGCCTCTTTGGGACAGAATTGAGTGAGAACCGCTGTGCTGTTCAGATCAGCCCGATGGCGTCTGAGGTTCTGCCCCGGAAGGCCCACGCCTTTGATTTCCCGTGCCCAACACCGCTCGAGTCTAAGACTTCGCCCTCATTGTTCAAACATCTGAAAAGGTTAAAAATACCCAGGAATTTCATTAAATTCCGGGAACAGTCATCCAGGGCTCTGGCCACCGTCTGCCTCCCTCACGGTGCAGCTTGTCGGAGGGAGGCCAAGCCAAGGGCTGGCACAGAGCGGGCGTGGCCTGGAGCGCAGGTGTACCCGGTGGCCAGTGCGAAAGAGACCCCGGAATGGGGCGGGGGGTGGGATGTCCAGCTGCCCTGTCCTGGGCGGGAGGAGGCGAAGTACCTCAGAAGTACTGCTGGGAGCTGGGGCGCGCGTTTCTGTGAACTCCTTCGCACTGTCTGCTTCCTTAACTGAAAAGAGCACGCGGGTCGTCTGTACTGTTCAAACATTACACTTCGATTAATATTTTCCTACAACAAATCAAAATATTGGGTATTTCCATTTTGAGTAAATATATTCCTTTTCCACAGTACAAGTTTCTCCTCTGAAAATCAGAAAGCTCAGACATGGCTCAGTCCAGCCTTCTCACACGCCGCGGGAGGACTCCGTCGGCGGCAAGCAGGCCGACGTCTCCTGGCCCACGAGGCCTAGGGCACCTGCGCCCGCGCTCCCGGGAACGCGCACCCTTACTTCTCGGGGGTGTTGGTAACGGGAAGTATTGGGTAAGCAGTCTGTAAGTCTGACTTCCTCGGCCACAAGAAGAGGCTGAAGCAGGCTGGTCACTGGGTCGCTTGGAGAATTCTGTGACTCTGAGCAGACCCTGCAGCCTTCCTCTGGGGACCTGTTTCCACTTCGGTTCGCTTGCTTCTCAAGGTGTTTTCTGACTTAAGGGCTCTTCCAGACAAACCTGCTTGGTAAATGGAGCCCAGGGAAGGCTGCAGGTGCACACAGGTCAGACGCCAAGGGAGGGGCTGGCCCAGAGCCCAGGGAAAGAAAGTGCTGGATGCCCATTTCTTTAACACCTCTCGAGCTTTGAGGTGCAGGTCAGTGGCTTGCCAGGAGGCGGGGTGGGGCCTGGGAGCCGGGCACCATCCTCCATGAGGACACGGAGAGCCCGGAGCGGCCCTCACCTCACTGTGCTGCTGTCCCCCTCCCTGCCTGCCCGGGGCTCCCTGATGTTGCCCTGGCTCAGCCCCACCGGGAGCCAGCTGCCAGGCCGTGGGGCTCCAGCCCTCAAACCCCCCACTGGCCCGTGAGACTGCCTGTGAGTGCCCAGGCGCTCAGGGATCCAGACACACGTGGCCGTGCTTCTCGGACCTCCTGCGCCCATCTCTTCTGGAAAAGCCCACCTTCTCTGTCTTGCAGCGATGCTCTCGCAGCTGGCTATCCTGTGGCGGCCTCCGGACCTGCTGGCACGCACACACACGCATGCACACACACACGCACGCACACGCACGCACACACCCTGGTCGCGCCCCTTCGGCTCCCTTCCCTCCCACCCCCACATATCCGTGCTTGCAGCAGAAGCGGAGGACGCCCTCCCACTCCAAACACTCCTCAGCCAGTGCTGCCCTCCCAGCGCCTGAGTGAGCGGCGCAGCTTCCGGAAGAGCCGCGGAACGTGGGACAGAAGGAGGAGGAGGAAGAGGCTGCGGAATCCCCCCAAGGCATTCAGACCCCACCTGCTTCTGCCGGCCAAACCCCAGCGTTTCACCGTTGGCTCCCAGCCGCTGTGCTCCACGCAGACTGCGGGTCGAGGCGTGCGCCCATAACCATGCAGCGCCCACCGCACACCAGGTACAAATTCCTCATTAGAGCTCCAACGACCCATAACCAGCTCATGTCCTTGGAGCATCTGCCATGCACGGGACTCGGTGCCAAGCACAGAACAGAAAATCCACACAGCCTCCCGCTTCGGAGCTGGCTGACAACGCGCGTCCCCTTCTTTTCTTCCCATGCAAAAACACGCAATTTTTTTTCTTGAATTATGGAAATCTCAAGGTATAAAAAAATCTTTTGCCAAGTGGAATATATACGTTGTAAAAGGAAAGGGACCAGAACACTAGATGGCACTGGCCTCGGAAAGAATCTCAAAATTGTTTTCCTAACCCGTCTCCAACCGAAACACAAATATGTCTTTCCTTAACCATAGCGTATAATTCTTTGTATGTTTGTGGCTGGTATGCACCAGGGAACCACAGTCAAGGGGATTTCGTCCCCCAAATGGGCCCTAATGCACCCCTCCCCCACTTCCCAGTTGAAAAGAACCCAGAGCCAGTCCATTCTCTGACTAACTGGGAATTACTAATGAAGGAAGCCTCCGCAGGGCCAGACGCTTCTCTTCTGGTTCAGCCAGTGTGGGGTTCGTGGGATCCCTCCTGGGTTTCAGGGATCTCATGACTCCCTCCACTGCGCGTTCGTGCCTTGTGCACAGGGCGACCTTGGAGGGCTCACCCGACTAACCTTTCCGGCAGCTGTGCCTCGTCAGGGCTGGGACCCAACCACTCTCCCGCGTGTGCCGGTCCCGGAATCCAGCCACGCCGACTCGCACCCGCAGAGTCGGAACCCATCTCACACCTGCTGCTTGGTCCAGGCATTGGCCTTGAGCACACACTCGAGGAAACCATCGGATTTTGCAGCCCACGGAAGGAGGAGGAGAAAGGGAGGCCTGGACAGGTAGAAGTAGTACTTTCTGGAATTCTAAAGACCAAGTAGAATTCACAGGAGCCCGAGCTCTGGGCTGGGGTTTCAGTCCAGGTGACAAAGGGAGTAACCGTCCCTGACCGTGGCCCCACTCCCACGGCCAGAAACCAGAAACCGAACCCTCCGGAACCTGGCAGTCTGGGAGGGGGGCTCCACCGTCGCCCCCAAACCGCCAGAGCACAACCACGCGCAGGCGCAGGGAACTCCCCGGAACTCCCCTCCCCCGCCCCTGCTGGTCAGAGGGACCCCGCGCGGCTCCCCCCACCCCCCGCCCCCCTGTCCCCTCCCACTCCCGGGATCTGCCCTCCCCGCGCGCAGGTGTGGGAGGCCCCTCGGCGGCTCGGACCGCTCGAGTTTGCAGAATTCGCGGCCGGTCAGGTCTGCGCCCGGGAAGGCCGGCTGGGCGGAGGGCGGTGCGTGTGCAGGGGGGTGCGAGGGGCGGCGACAAGCGGCGAGGAAAGGGCCCCCACGAGCCAGCACTCGCCCACGTCCCGCCTCCTTCTCGCGCGAGCCGGGCGCGCCCAGCTACCAAGCGGGGGCGAGCGCAGGGGAGCCCCGGTCCCCCGCGGGGCGGTCGCCGCTTCGGGCCTCCCGCCCTTCCTCTCGCCCGGGCTCCCGCAGACCCGACGCCGGCGGACCGGCCGGAGGCAGGGAGGAGGCTCTGGCCGCGGCCGCCCGGACCTCCATGGAAGCGCGTCCAGCGGCCAGAGCCCGTGCGCGCCTCCCCCAGGGCGCCCGCCGGCCTGCGGGGGTCTCGGATCTCGCGGGGGACTGCGGGCGGCGCCCCGCACAGCCCCGCCCCGCCTCGGGGGGCCCCGGGCGTCCGGAGGGCGCTTCAACTGCCCCCCACCTCCACGGCGCAACCGAGGAGCAACAGTGCGCGCGGGAGCAGCGTCGGGGTGCGCGCGGGAGCAGCGTCGGGGTGCGCGCGGGAGCAGCGTCGGGGTGCGCGCGGGAGCAGCGTCGGGACGCGCGCCTGCACCCCCCTTGCCGGGCTCGGGCCCCGGCCCCTTCGGTGTAGACACCCCCGCCCCTCGCCCCGCTCTGGCCCGGAGAGACTGCGGTGTAGACCTGTCCCCCGCGCCGCGCCCCCTTGTCCCTGCTCCTGCCGGGAACCCTCCCTTGTAGACCCTCCCTCCCCGCTCCCCGTCGCCACGGTCCCCGGGTGTAGACCTCCTGCCTCTTCCGCAGGCCCCGCTTCTGCCCCGCGACCCTCCGGCGCAGACCCCGCTCCACCGCGCGCGCAACTTTACCTCGGGGCCCGGACTCGGGGCTGCCGCTCGGCTCGCCTGGCCGCGGCCTCCTCGGGGCGGAGCGCGGCTTCTCCGGAGCCGGCAGCCCGCGAAGTCCGGTACCGCCCGGTGCGCCGTCCCCGGCCCCGCTCGGCCCCGGCGATCCGCCGCGCGTTCGCCCTCTCGCGCCGGCCGCGGGTCCCGGGGGCAGACACCAGGGCGCACGGCCCGCCGGCCGGGGCAGGGAGCGCAGGACTGGGTCCGCTTGGAGCGGGCGCTCGGGGGCACGCGGCCCGCGCGCTCGCACTCACTCCCGGACACGCGCGCTCGCACACACGGCACTGGCTGCAGCAGCAGAGACCCGCCCCCCCATCCCTCCTAACCCACCCGGAGCAACCCTGTGGGAAAGCGGCAGAACCAGGGTCTGTCCCGTTGGGCGCGGCCCTGCGAGCCCTGGGGAAGGCTCTGGAGTCTGGAGACGCTTGGCCCGGCCCGGGAGCCCCTGTCCGGACCTCGCGTACCGGTGACGTCTGTGTCAGGGCTCTTGGACGACCTGCGCCGCTCTGGTAAGGAGACGGTTCATTGCTGGCATTTGCAGGAAGTGTCCCAGCTTGAGCCTGAACGCGGAGACCTGGGAAGGAAGGTTTCTTCTCCATAGAAACACTCACTGAACGAGGAGAAGCCTGGCCCCCACAGGTGAAAGGCCACCTCTCCCATGGGAAGGGTGTCCCTGGGACCCTTCCGTGTGCCTCGGAGTCCTCCTTAGGTCTAGCAGAAGCCCCTCCTGGGGCAGGTGCTGCCAGGCAGAAAGGATATGGTTGCTGCCCGGACCAGGAGGCCAGGAGCTGTAACCCAGAAGCCTCCACCGGGAGAAAACGTGTAACGTAAGTGAGCAAACAAGAAAACTCTGGGAAAGTTCCCAGCACGTGGCAGCCGGGATCCCCCACAGCTGCAGGTCATTCACACAGGTGCTGTCGTGGGTGGATACGTGATTTCTCAGACTCAGCATGACCCCTCGCCAGTTCTCCCAGGAGGACATTTCCACACTCGCTCTCCAGACCCTGTGCCTTTGATGGGGCCTCTGGGCCGCCGGGACTGTGCCGCCTGGCCGAGCCCCTCACCCCTCCCAGCCTCTTCTGCAGGACAGTGCATTTGGTCAACCCTGGCTTTTCAGTCAACAGAAATATCTAGAAGTAGTTGTTTTTTATTTTTCCTGATCCATAATTTTCAATCATTTGGTTCTTTAAAATTAGATGTCTCAGGGTGCCTGGGGGTCTCCGTCGTTAAGCCTCTGCCTTCGGTCAGGTCACGATCCCGGGGTCCTGGGATCGAGCCCCACATGGGGCTCCCTGCTCTGCGGGAAGCCTGCTTCTCCCTCTCCCACTGCCCCTGCTTGCGTCCCTCTCTCGCTGTGTCTCTCTCTGTCAGATAAATAAAATCTTTAAAATGAAATAAGCTGTCTCAGAAAACCGAATCGTATCATGTGGCATATTGGCTTGTTCCTCACCTTCCGCGGGAGGAACATCATTTGTCTCAGGCTTGGCGCCGTCTTGGCCGACAGAGCAGGGCTTTGCCTGGGGTTTGCTGCTGGCCAGTGTGCCGTCCACCTGGCCTGACCGTTGGCGCAGCGCCATCTGCCCCCCATCTAGACCAGTCCAGGTGCTTGGGGGGGGGGGTCCGCAGAGTCTCTGTCGAAAGCCTTTGGGAAATGCGGTAGAAGAAACCAGACATCTCGGCAGCGCCGGGCGGGCTCTGTGTGACCTTCGGGGGAACTGAGCTCGCGGTGTGACTTTCCGGCAGGCCGGTCTCTCATATGCGTCTCATGCTCCTGTGTCATGTGTGTTCCCTGCGTCAGAACCTCCCAGTGTTTCTTCTGTGTTTCTGTTTGTTGTTGAAATGACAGCAAGACCACAGCGGTGAGGGGCTACTGCTGGTGTCCTGGCCTCTGGAGGCCACGTGGCCTCGAGTCCCAGCGCTGCTGGCATTGTGTTCATGGTGGTCCACAAGGGCGGGCAACCAGGGGCAGGCTGAAGAAGATGGCCCCTATCATCCCGCAGCCTCTCTGTGGCTTCTTTCTTTTTTAAAATTCATTTGAGAGAGAGAGAGTGCATAAGTGGGGGGGGGGGCAGCGGGGGAGGGAGAAGCAGACTCCCTGCTGAGCTGGGAGCCCAATGTGGGGTCGATCCCAGGACCTGAGATCATGACCTGAGCCGAAGGCAGATGCCCAACCATCTGAGCCGCCCAGGCTCAGCCCCCGTCTGCTGCTTTCCCTAAATAGCGTTCAGTTCATGTCCTGGCTAACGCATTCATATTCGTGTGTAGCTTCTGTCTTGGAAAAGGAGCAAATATTTACAAAAAATATGTATCTATATTACATGCTCATTGTAGAAAATCAGAAAACTTTCTGGGAAAAATGCAAAGGGGAAAATAAATCCTGTGATTTTCCCAACTGTGTCATCCAGAACCTATCACTGCTACCGTTCGAGAGCCTGACGTTTGTACCAAGCATTTTGCTCTCTTTTGATGTAAAAATACATTTTTGTTAGTTTATATTCAAAAACGGCTCCATAATGTATGCTGGATTGTCACTCCTTAACAAGAAATGAAACAATGTTTTCCAGGCACCAATGGCATTTTTTAAAAAATTTTTTAAAAAATTTTTAAAGAGATTTTAGTTATTTATTTGACACAGAGAGAGAACAAGTAGGGGGAGCAGCAGAGGGAGAAGCGGGCTCCCCCCTGAACAGGGAGCCTGATGCGGGACTCGATCCCAGGACCCTGGGATTGTGACCTGAGCCGAGGGCAGACGCTTCACCGACTGAGCCCCCCAGGCGTCCCTCCGTCATTTTAAATGGTGGCATAGAGTCCCCTCCGGAGACTAGTACTGTACCTTAACCGAAACTCTCTTATTTGACATTTACAGCTTCTCCCGTGTTTCGCTCGTGTGAGACACTCGGCCACGAGCCTCTCCGCAGGCGTATCTCGACCACAGCGATGCGGGTGAGTCTGGACCGCCGAGCTCTCAGGCGGGTCCTGGTGGTGGACGGAACTGAAAACTCACTTCCGTGAAGGAGCAGAAGGTCTGTGCGCCTATTTGCTGATCTCCGTCTTGGCAGAGGGGAAGCCCCTGACCGGGCGCTGCTTGTTCTCCCCTTCTGGGTCCTCGGCTCGGGGCCGGGCGCTGGGCGTGTTGGTGCGGGCGGTGGGTGGTGCGCGACGAGGAAGCGGGCGGGCACTCCTGCGGACGGACGTCTGGTGCCTCCCTCACTGACACCGTCGAGGAGTCACTTTCACAGAGATTTATAATTTCGTGAGTTTTCATTTCTTGGCTGCTTTTCAAACCAAGAGAGGATACAATCCTTCCTTTAGTTTTTTATTTTGTTTTTGTTTTTTTTGGTTTTTGGCCACGGCTTCATTGAGATAGGATTCAGACACCGGACAATTCGCCCATTTAAAGTGTGCGGTTCCGTGGTTTTTAGGGTGCTCCCAGGGGTGTGCTGTCACCGCCGCAGTCGGTTCAGGCTATTCTCCTCTTGGCCACCGCGGCCGGGCATCAGGGAGCACCGGCCCCTCTGTTCCCCGCCTGGCCCTTGGGTCCCTGGGGGCTGGAACTCGGTTGTGCCCCCACAGCCCCGGTCTGCCCCGGCCCTCCCCTCTTGTGTCCCCGGCTGACCCGGCTGGCTCTTCGCTCTTTGTTCTCTGCTTTCGTGACAGAGGACATGGCCTCTGACGCTGCCCCCCTGCGGGACACCGGTCCTCCCCCTGGCTTCACTCAGCTGCGACTGGAAACACTTCTCTGTCTGCATTTCTGTCCTCAGGCTTTTCTTTCTCCTGAGAGTGTGCAGTGTTGCTGGGTCCGGCCGTCCTGCGGCTGCTCAAACCCTGGAGGGTGAGCGCGGCTCTGGCTGCACCAGCTTCTCTCTCGTCTGCTCGTCCCTCCCGCGTTTGAAGGATCAAGCGTCCCGCCTGCCTTTGAGCTTTCTCAGATTTTCTCCTTTGTTCATTACTTTTCATCCCAAAGTCCCAGGCTCCACATTTGTTACCTTCACCTGAGCTCCAGATGGGAATCCGTCTCCTGAACTGTGGACGCACTTACCTCGTGGTGTTCCTGACGGAGCAGCGACCGCGCCGTCCCCTCCTACCTGTGGCTCCGGGAGAGAACAGCGTCGCCTGCAGGAAACGTGCGACTGCACTTTTGTCCGTTTGGCCACATATGTGGGCACCGGCGAAGGCACCCACGGGGGCTCTTGGCCAGGCTCAGCCGTCAGCTCTTTCTCCGCTCTTGGACAAGGGAGGAGTTGCACGCACCGCCCTGTGTCAGCGCCCTGCGGTTGTGATCAGGCCCTTCCCTCTGGGCCGGCAGGCAGGCTGCGCGGTGGCGGCTCCCTGGCCGGATGCTCTCAGGGTCCGTGTGCTAGTGGGCGACTCACACGCTGCTCCCCTGAGTTGTTCCGACGGCGACGCAGTGTTCCCGGCCCGGAGAGCACAGCACAGTTCCTTTAGGGCCATCTCCCAGCATTGACTTTCCACGCACCGACTCAGCGTTGGAGTTCACCGGCCCTGCCTCGTGGAAGTAGCTCTCACTCGATGTGATCACACTTGAAACTGCTTGGATCGCTCCGTCCTGAGTAGTATGCTGGACAGGGTTTTGCATGACTGGGACTTGCTTTTTTCCTGGAATTCTATGGCATTACTGACGTTCTGCAGAAAAATTGCTTGTCTGTGAAGATAGCAGAGCCCTCCGCCCTTTAGTCGCCTCCGTCCTGCTCAGCAAGGACTGTTCAGGCATCAGAGAAATGGCTCCATGGCCCAGGGACGCGTCAGACTCCGCGCTGCCCTCGGGAGGGCAGGAACTGTGCTGATGCACACCCTGAGCAACCCCATAGGGCGGACGGGCTGAACCCGTGGCGGGCCCATGGGGGAAGGGCTCCGTGGAGACGTGGGAGGGCTGCTGCCTCCCGGTCGTCCTCCTGACACCAGCCACTCCGTGTGCCCACCCCCCATCTTCGACCACTACAGAGAGCGCAGGTCCTGGAGGCCGGAGCCGGTAGTGAGGCCAAAGGAGACAGAGAGAAAGCACCTGTCGTCTCCCCCAACACAACCAGATAGAATCAACAGCTGTCCTGGGACTCGCAAGAAGCACGCGGCGGCACTTCCCAGCCTGTGTGCCCCGTAGCTGCCGTCCTCAGGAACCCCCGAGCCGCCGCGGTCGCGGTCGCACGACGACAGGAACTGTCCCGGAGAGCGGAGAACGGTGCAGGGGCCGCACAGAGGAGGCCCGGGGAGTGGGCACAGCTATGGCGCATGCAGACAACCCTGCCAGCCCCATGGCCACGGCTCCCTGCGTCCCATGGCAGGAAGGGGCAGACGGAGCTGTCCGCAAGGTGCCTCGGGCGGAGGGGCGCCTGCTGTCCGCGTCCTGCTGGGGTCACCAGCTTCCGAGAGAAAACCCCAGAGCCCAGCTTCTTCGGTGTCCCGGTGCTTTGCGCATGCAGGGGCCGCCGTTAATCACCTCCCTAGGCTGGCGACCCGAGAGTGGCCCTCACAGACGCCCTCCCGGCTCAGGTCAAAGGTCCGTCCTGGCCACGGAGTCCACGCGCCCCCGTGGTCTGGCTGTGCTGCTCTTCTGGGAAAATGGGCCCCCCCCCCCAGATAAAGAGAAGACCGTTGCCGCTGTGGACGTGTGGAACCGCTAGAGTTCTAAGGTGGAGTTGCCTTTCCGCTAGAATTCTCCCCGAGCTCACGTTCAGCCTCGCGCCCTGGCTCGCACATCCCTCGCACGAACTCCTCCCGGCAGCGTCCGGGGGGTGGCGGAGGCTGGGTCTGCTGGCCCCGTGACCACACCAGCCACGTGGCTGCAGGGCGCCCACGAAAGCCCCGCGTGGCTGTGAGCGTCACCCTCCACACACTGGCTCCTGGGGTTTGCTAACGAGGAGCATGGCGTCCCCACAGCGCTGACGACCCTGCTGCTGTGGCCGCCGCTGGCCTCTGCCGTGGGGAGTGTGCACTGCAGTCGGGCTCACGGGGGCAAGGGCGGGGGCGGGCCCTGTCCCGGCATATGGATACATGCAAAGAGGTAGCTTATGTCGTGCCTCCTACGGGCCCAGAAGGCATCTGGCCCAGAATATTGGGCACACGATGAGGCCCCTGGATGAGGCAGAATCAGGACCTCCCTACACGTCCATGGGTGGCGGCCAGTGGGGTGACAGGAGGGCTCTGGGAGCGTCATTCCCCGGGCTCTGTGGGGGGAGAGCTGTGAGTCAGGCTGGGGGCTGGATGTCTCCTGCCCTGGGTTCGCACCCGGAGATCTCCGTCACACAGCCCTCCTGGGGGGTCTGGCCTGATTCACCGCCCGTGGCGGTGCGAGGCCTGGGTGTGCCTCTGCGGCGTCCGCGGTCTGTGCTGCGCATCGCTGTCCTGTTGCTGGAACTTCCGAGAGCTGTGGTCCGCTTCTGCGGCTGGGACAGCAGCCTGCGCTCTGATGCGGTCCGGGGGAGAGCAAATGTGCAGACAGAGCTGCCTGTGCCTGGACGCCGGCGAGAGCCACAGAACACGTGTGTCCTCACGCTCGCCCCAGGGCACAGCGGCCCTGCCACGCGTGCTGGGACTCTGGGTCCTTCACGCCTGCCGCCTGACGTGTTTTAACCTGGTGTGATTCACGTGTGTCTGTGGCATGCGTGCACGTGGTTGAGACTGTGTGTGCATGGGAGGCGTGTCATGTGCACGCGTACGTCTGTGCGTCTGTGTGCAGGCATGTGTATCTGGTCCCGCATCCCACCTGTGTTGGAGGGCAGGTGCCTGTGTCGCTCACAGAGCCTGGGACAGCATCTTGCCTGTGGCAGGCCCTGCCTTATACTTGTTATGTTTGTTCAAAGAGCAAAGATGATGCTTCCTGTGGGAATGTGTAGGGTTCCTCTGGCTCAGCCTCGGGCTGCTTCTGTCTCCATTTCCCACCCTTCCTGGCCTGCTGGCTCCAGAAACGGAGGAGGAGGCCTCCGGGAACCCAGGGACACTGCCCGGGGGGCCTTCCCCACCGGAAGAGTGAGGAACTGTCTGGAAGGCTTGCCCCTGGTAGAGCTCGGAAGGAGCAAAGGACAGACGGACGGATGGCGGAGGCCCCTACTTCTGGGGCCTTTGAGGACGGTGGGCGGCTTCGCGGCGGAGGCCTGGGGACCACACTGAGCTGGAGGGAACCGTCCTGTGGGCTTCGCTCGTGGGCGAGAACAACCGCCGTGTTTGGGGCTCAGAGCCACTGTCCTCCACCACGGTCGTACAAGTTTTCTGAAGAAAAGAGTCATTTTACAGTTTGGTAGCAACTGGTCACGTTTCCTGCATTTGAAACAACTGATTAGAAAACATTTTAAACCAGGTGCAGGGGAAGGGAGATCCCTGCTGGCCAAAGGGGGTCAACTGAAACATTTTCTTCCATTTCGGAACGGACCTGTCAGCGGTCACCTCGCACCCCGGGAAGGAAGGAGAATCAGGAGCCGCCTTCCCCACATCACACCCCGAGGAGACTCTGAGGGCTTGGCCGGTGGTGTCTGGTCTCTGGTGGCAGCGACTGGGCTGGTGGAGGCGGGCAGGTGTGAGGGACGGCTGCGATGCCCAGGGACGGAGAACCAGAGTCCGCGTGGACTCGCGTGTCCATGAAGGCTTTGGCAGAAACACGGCAAGCATGACGGGCAGCGATGGGTGGAAACGGTCTGCATCCAGGGCTCCTTGTGGAGTAAGGGGCTGGGAGCCCGGCGTGCACGGCCTGGGGCCTGGGGTTGGCAGGCACGGCCCTCAGCGCACTCGAACCGCGGGAGGGCTTGTCCCCGGTGAGGCGGGTCACTGAGCTCCCGCGGTGGGGGGGGGGGCGCAAATAACGAGAGTCCTTTGACGGAGCGTCCGAGGCCGCAAACGTCCTCTCTGTCAGCTGGGGCTCCTGCAGCCAAGGAGGGACCCCATTCTCTAATGCCTGCGGTGGGGGCTTTGCCATTGCTTTGGGCTGGAAATCAGGACAGTCTCTGCTCACCAGAGCAGCCGAGTTATTTACCTCTCAGAGCAGATAGGCCTTTAGCACGAACGTCTGCTCGCTTCCCAAGGGTCCCTCCGTGGCAGGTCCCGGCCCTGCTGGTCTGTGCAGGGGCTGACGGTGACCACGAGTACAGCGCGGCTCCGGGAAGAGCGGCGTCCAGCCCACTGCCCAGAGGGAGCGCCCCATGGGCCCGCAGATGCTGTCCTTCCCTTGTCCTGTGAGAACATGTGAGGCGGCTCCTTCCCGAGGGACAGATGGACGGGACCAGACGGAACAGTACCGGCAGGCGCTTGACAACTCCGCTCAGGCTCACTCGCAAGGAGAGGGCTCACTGGAACCCCACGTCACCTCTCCTTGCAAGGTGTGCGCCTTCTCAGGGTGCCTCGTCAGGAAGTCCCCGCGGGACGCGGATCGGGATGGACGAGTTTAGGTGCAGGAATGTGGACGGGAGTTGTACCAGCACGTCGCCAGACAGGGAACCCCCAAACTGCCCAGACGCGCGGAGAGTAGCCTGCGTGCGTGTCAGTGAAGCACACTTGGGACATGGGGACAGTAAAGGGTGGGGTAACCCGGTGCCTCGTGTTAAAATCTCGCACACGTGCTCCCGCTTGTGCCCTCGCCTGTGGTCGCGAGCACTTTTTGCTTCTCCGTATTCTCTGGAAAGAACTCGTGCAGCTTTCACAGCCGTAACAGGTGGGACGTGAACAAGCGCGAGGAGCCCCCCACCTCTGTTCTGCTCTCAGCCGCGGGAGGAGGGCGTCGCGCTGCCCTCCCCTCCGACCCGCACGACCTGCTCGTCCGTCAAGGCAGGTTTCGCGCCGGAGAGACTTAGCAGTGTTTTTCAGGCAGTTTGGTCAGATGCCGAGACTGCGAAGTGCTATTTCTAACCGGAGGACGATTGGACAGTGAAGTTCAGCAGGAGAAACCCCTAATTAGGCTGCTTCGCGTTACAAGAGGAAGGAGAGAAAAGTAATTCCGACACGTTCGACTTCAGATCAGAGAGAAGGGGCTGTAGGCTTTGCGAAGACGCTCCGCGTCCCTCCGGGGCTAGCGAAGGTGGGTGTCGTTCTGCTTCGTTATGCACTTTGCCTCCTTCATGGAAACCTGCAGGCGTCGTGGCCATAGAGCCGCCAGGACTCGGGGTTCTCCGGCTTCCCCCACGGAAGCCCCATAACCCACTTACTCAAGACTGCGGCTCGGCCCCAGCGGGCCTGAGTTTAGGGTTTAGGCGAAGTCGTGGGTCCGTTTTTGTCCTCCCACATCTTTGCCCCTCTGTCCTCTCCAGTCTGTTCTCAGCCGGCACCGCACGTGGGCAGAGGGCCTGACGCCGGAGGCTTCGTCTTGGAGTCGTTCTGGAAACATGCCCAGGAAGGATCCGCCGTCTCCTTTGTGTCCCAGAATAGCATCACTGTGTCCAGAGGCTCAAGCTCCCTGGAGGGTCAGGCTGGGATGGTGGACAAGGGACCGCGCAGGACAGACAGACTGCAAGACGGACAGACTGCAGGACAGCCCGCACTGTGACCTCTCAGCTGTGGCTCCCTCAGTGTTCAGGTGGGTCATTTCTGGGGGGGGGGTGTCCTGGGCCCCCTGGGATGCTCAGGAGCACCCCAGCCCCCACCCGTAGGAGGCCAGTGCTGCCCCCATACGTAACCAAGACCGTCCAGATGTGGTCGGACGTCCCCATGGAGGCGGTAGAGACACCCCACGTGAGAGTCATGGTGTTATTGGATGTCCACACCCCAGATCCTCATAGAATAAAGAAAATCACTGTATTTTAGAGCTGAAATGAGGTTCTCCCACTTAGACTTAATCTCAGACGTCATCTGGTGCTGTTGCGTTTGGGGGGAGGAACGTTTAGTAACACGGCGAGTACAGTTTGGCGGAACAGAGCGCCAGACCCCGGCTTGTTGTGCTTGTTTGAGGCTGACTGTTCGTCGCAGCGGATGACGGTGTGATCCTGGCAACACGCACGGGAGAGAACCGCGCGCCAGTGTGCCGCTGAGTCAGGAACGGCCCCTCCCCACCGACAAGGCAGACCCCGTCCTAGCCGGTGACCCCCCATCGTCCCCTAAAGCCCCGAACCCCAAGATGGGAACTGCAGGGGTAAACGTGGAGGCGCGATGGTGACGGACTCGGCCCGTCTTCCCTGACCCCTGAAGACGTCCAGTTCCGTCAGTGATTGCGCACAAGCTGTGCCTGCCGGGGCGTCGCCCCGTGTGGCTGGCGCCGGACCCGGCTGAGTCCTCGCTCTCGTGCGGTCGGAGCCGAGCCAGCGTCCGAAGTCGGTACAGCATTCGCCAAGGCTCCGGTCAGAGCAGGCGCCCGTCGGAGCAGATGCCGAGGCGTCTCGGGGAAGACCCGCTCACCCAGCAGTGTGGACGGCGACTGCGGGAATCCGGCACGGCCCGTGCGGGTCTGCCTGGCGCAGATGGTGGTCGGCCGGCTCACCTGGGGCACGAAACGTGGAGTCGGCCGGTTGGGTCCTCCGTAGACACCCCCGTTTTAGGCAGCAGTGCGGTGTCGGGGGTAGAGTTTTCCATTCCTGTAAAATAATTGCTTCCCACCCACCCCAGACCTCTGCTTAATTACCCGCTTCCTGCAATTACAAGACACGTCCTGCCAGGTACGGGCCGGGCCCCTGTGACGCAGAACTTTGCATCAGGGAGGAGCTTCCGCTCTCACGGGGGAGACGCACCCACAGACACGTATCGGAGGTGACGGGACAGGCGGTGGTGTGACCGTGCCGGCGTTTGGGCCGCCGTGACGTGCTCCCCTTTGCTACATACTCTCCCTGGTTCGGGGCATCTTTCCTCCAGGTGGCCGGCGTCTGTGCCCCCCAGTCCCGCAGAGACCGGTGCTTGGCAGCAGCACCGAGGTCTTTGGAGGGAGGGAGGAACGGCGTTGAGCTCCCTGAGAAGCGGGCAGTGGCGGCCCACCCAGACACGCTCATTCGGGCCGGGGGGAGGAGGGGGGAGGTCGGTCTGCTCTCCCCTCAGCGCTCTCTCCTGACGCAGGACGCATCTTCCTCCCCCGGTCCTCCCTCCACCCGGCTCACCGACTGCGGTAACCTGTTTGCTAGACGGACCTGGTGCTCCACTGCACGTCTTTCCGACGAGCCCCGGTGACTTCTAACGGTCGTGTCACCCTGAGTCCCTAGCACGTACAGACTCCCTGCTCCCATTCTGCACCCCAGAATGGTGCTGGAAGGCGTCCCCTGACATGCTCCCCGGAACGCCGCAGACAGCGGGAGCAGATGGAAGGAGCACCCTGTGCCGCCCTGTGCCACCGCCTGCCGCCGCCTGCCGCCCTGTGCCACCGCGTGCCGCCAGCTTCAAGTTTTCCTTCTTTCTCAAAACAACAAACAAACAACCCAAACCCAAAAAACCTGTTTTCTTTTTCTCATTTTGAACTCTGGCCAAGTTATAAAACTGGAAATTTGGATTTTAGAAGGAAAAGCGGGAGTCTACCAGTGGGAGTGATCCCAGGTCTTGGGGAAGACAAGTGTCGTCGCGAAGCATGAGCAGAGGGAGGAGGTCCCTCGTGGGAGCTCGACATGTCTTCCCGATAGAGCGCTGTGTGTTCCAGAACTTCCAGAGTCACGACCTTCGTGACCACAGCAGCTGTGCTGGGAGAGGCCACATGCCCTGACGAGCCCCAAAGCCTGGTGGCAGGGGTGCGGGGGGGGTGCGTCCTTTGTGCCCCCTGGGGATCCCTCAAGGGCCCTCCCCTCCCAGGGACGAGACGTCCATTCATCAGTAACAAAAGTACCTGAGCCAGGGCGCACAGGTGGCCGTGCTGCTCGGTCTGCCCCGGGACGGCGGGACGCGGGTCCTCCCTCACCTCCCCCCTGCGGACCAGGCCCATCTCAGCCTGGCCTGAAGGCGGCCTCTGTGAGCTGTGGCCGTGCCCAGGAAAGGTCGGTGTGCGGCCAGACGACGGGCTTGTGGGCCCCAGGACTGCGGTTGGGGAGGCTCTGGGAGCAGAAGCTGCCCTGGGGAGTGGAGGGGCGGCTGGAGAGGCAGCGGCCACCACGGGGCCCAGGAGCCCAGCCGGAGGAGCGTGCCGGAGACGGGCGCTTCTTGGTGGACGGAGGCTGGGAGCAGCTCTGGTTTGCAGTGCATGCCGCGCTGTGTTCAGTGGGGTCGGCTTGCTCGGTTCTGAGACCCGGGATGCTGGTCGCTGCATGAACGCCGGGCAGGCACCCGCGGGGCCGGGTGCTGTGCAAACCGGTTCCAGGAGGGCAGCAGGATTCAGACCCAGTTATAGCTGGCCCCAGGTTATGGCAGCGGGCCCATGCCCCCCCTCACCCCCCGGCTCCCCGAGGCAACAGTGGGGTTTGGGGCTGAAGCACCAGAGGTGTCCTGTCAGCGGGGGGTGGGGGGCCAATGGGGGGGCGCAGCCAAAGCCCCTGTTTGCACGGGGTCTCCTCATCCTGGCGGCGCTTCGTGTGCGTGCTGGCGAGGGTTCGGAGACAGCTGAGAACCCGTGTAAGAAGAGGCGCGGGGTGGGCGTGGGGGGCAGGGAAGGGCCGGAGAGGCAAACCAGGTCGGGGAGGGCCGGGCCCGTGAGACGGACCACGAGGCGGGGCAGCTCCGGGCCCGTGGGCCTCCAGCACCCAAGGGTTGTACGGCTCCCAGGGTCCCTGCCTGTGGGGAGTGCCAGGCCTGGGGGGCTGCGGGGACCACACCGCGTCACAAGACCCTGGGTGACCCGTCCGAGAGCAGCCCGTGCTCCAGCCCCCGAAGTCTGCCCTCGGGACAGGGACCTGCTTCTGTAAGAGCAGGCGGGACCTCAGGGACGTAGGGAGCTGGCGGCGCGGGTCGGCCGCGGCCAGAGCAGGCAGCAGGGCCGTGTGCGCCGGGAAGCTGGGCTCACCGACCGTCTGTGCAGGGTGGGCGCATCCACACAGCAGGGCCCCAGGGCCGCGGCCCGTGCCAGAGCAAGACGGTCGTTACCCGTCTGGTATTAGAAACTGACTTTTGGATGCTCGTGACCTCAGCAGTGACTCAGGACCCCGAGGAGTCCCTCACCGCCGTCCTGACTTTCGTCATCTCTGCTCTCGAGGTCGTCAGCCCGGGAACTGGCCCCAGGTTGGGGCGCTCACAGCGCAGAGCCCAGCAGACTTGCTCACCGCTCCCAGCCCGTGGCCGTGCGTTTTCCCGCGCAGACTGCCCCTGGGAGCGTGGTCCCGCCCAGGGACGGGCTGCAGCAGTGTCCATGACGACGCACTGACCCCAGAGCTGTGTTTCTGGAAGGAGGAGTGTGGCAGGGTGCCCTGTGGGCAGACGGCCAGCCATTAGCAGCACAGCCCCCCCGGCCCCCAAGCACTGCCCAGTTTCTGGGTGAAGTGTTCACAAGGGACCACGTTAAGCGAAGTGGAACTTTCCAGAAAAATGTCAGGAGCTCACAGGTTCACCAGGCAGGTGGCTGGGCAGCTCCCAGGCTGCAGTGTCCCGAGCCCATCGGCCGGGTGCCTTCGGTGCCATGAGGCTGGCCGGACCTTCCTCCCGAAGGACCCCCAGTGAGAGTGTGCGGCCCAGGGCTCTCTGCGGAGCGGTCCGCCCGGCCCACCCCGCTGAGCCCTGACACAGCGCGCCCCTCCTGTGGGTTCCGCGGAGCTCCTGCCCTGGCGCACAGTGTTAGCACCAACAACCAGACTCCATATCAATCCCACCGTGAAGTTCCTGCTGCCCGAGTGTCCGGCCCCCAGTGTCACCTGTGCTGTCGCCTGGCTGGGGCCACAGCCAGAGAGGGTATGTGTCAAAGTCACGCAGAGAAGCCCAGTGGCTGCGTGTGTGTGTTTGGGGCGTCCTTTCACTCGGACGCCGTCTGGAGGACACATTTCCTACCAGGGGCCACAGATCAGCCCCAGCCGCAGCCAGACACCTGCCACCAGGGGCCAGAGACCAGAGGTGGGGGCGCCCGGGACGTCAAGCACACAGACGCCTCTCCTGCCCCAGGCCCGTTGGCGTTGGGAGGGGCACGAGCTGGCTTCCTCCTCCCACAGAGCAGCCTCCAGGAGCCGGTGTTCCTCCCGCAGGGCTGTGTGTCCGTGCGGCGGGGGCCCGGGAGATCTGTCACAAGTGTGAGCGCGTGACAATGGCGGGAAGCGCGGGATAGAGCAGTTCCAGAGGCTCAGACGCTCTCGTCGCTCGCGAGGGTCCTGACCCAGGCGGCAGGTTTTGGCGGGACGCCGTCTGTTGCTTCCGAGGAGACGCGGCTGGCGGGCGGGCCCACCGTAGTCGCGGGAGAGCAGTTCACGGGGAGTCACAGCCAGAAGCTTTGATAAGAGCGTAGCTCGCAGCGTCACTGCCTGTCCTCAGCCGAGGCTGGTCGCAGCCCCCCTCCACGCCCTCCGGCGGCTTTGCGCCCACGGACCCGCTCCGCACCCCGGCAGCATCTGGACAGTCGCGGCGCGGGGATTCCGGAGCCTAGGGTGGGTGACGGCTGTTCTGGGGCGAAGACGCACCTCGGGCTCCCCGTCCCTGGGGTACCTCGACCCTGCGTCTGGGCCCCCTGCCGGCTGCAGTAGAGGCTGACCGTTCCCCTGGCCCCGGCACCCCTTCCTCGCAGGCCAGCACTCGCCCTTGAGGATGGCCTCTGCGGCCGGCCACGGTACTGTGGGGGGCTGCTGCCCTGCCTCCCTGTCGGGCATCTCTGAGGGGTCGTGGGTGCATAGAGCCGGCGCTTGGCCTCTCTCCCGGGGCTGGGAGCGTGGCGGCCTGGAGGCAGGGGGCGGGAGCCTGGCCAGGGTTGCAGGACGAGGGGCCGCGCTCACCCCGCCCCCTGAGCTCCCCCCCGCCGGCTTTCGGGGACTTGCTCACGTCCTTTGCTCTGGGCCTGCAGGAGCCCGCACACCCCTGGAGGGTCGGCCCCCGGCCCTCGGAGGGCTTGCGTGGATGGTGTCTCCCTAACGGCAGAGACGGGCCTATCGAGCAGTGCCTGTGAGAGGCCGCCTCAGAGCGGGAGCCCGGGGCATCTGCGCGGACACGCGTCTCTGCATAGACGACAGATCCACGTCCCCCGCGAGGGAGCAGGTGGTTGTGGTCACCGTGGGGCACTCGGTTTCCGCCCCACTTAAAGAACGGGAGGCCCAAGCCTGCCGGTTCTCCTGCCCGCTGGCCCCCCGTGTGCGGGCTTGGATTCCACGCCCGCCCCTGCCCACAGGGCAGCCGTGTTGGGGGGCACCCTCCGTATGGGGCTCACCTGGACCACAGAGCCGGTGGGCATCTCTGCTGTCAGTCGGGCTCCCCTCCTCTGGCCACGTGAGGTCCTGGGGCCTTTTCTGGAGCCGGGGGAGATGTGAGAAGCCCCGGGAAGCCGCGTCGTGGCGGGATGAGGTCAGACCACTGCGATTTCAGACCTTGGGTTCACGGTGCTGGATGGACTCCCTTCGCTTTCAGCCTCCAGCCCAACCCGGCCTGTGGGGCCGGCCCTGCCCACCTCATTCTGCTCACCGGGGTCTTCTCTCCACGCCCGTCTGTTCTGGCACGCGTGTTCCTACCCTGGGGACAGAGGGAGCCAAGGTCCGAGAGTGAAGCAGGGCCACAGCCCAGATGGCACGGGAGGCCTGACAGAGGCCCGAAAACCCCGCGCCTGGGGTTGGGGGGGCGTCTGCCCTCCTCAGGCAGCAAGATCAGAGCCCGTCAGAGCGGGGGGCCCTCCAGACCGTTGGGCGGGCGGGCACCCCCAGAACGGCGGCTCGGCCGTGGCTCACGCCGCTCCCCCAGAAAAGGCCTTGCTGTCCTCGGGGGCTCCGCGGCGAGATCTACCCGCAGGCGTTGGAGGGATTTCGGGGAAGGACACGAAATGAAGCTTGTGCCCGTGTCCAGGCCCCGGGTCTCCCCGGCCCTCGCTCCCGCGGCCTGCGGACAGAGTCGGGGGACCCGCGGCCCTGCGAGGACGGACAGCGCGACGGGGAGCGGAAGGACCCACATGCGGGCTGCGTCCAGGCCTTCCTTCCCGTTTCAGAGCGAACATATGCATTTACAGTGTAATATATGCAAACAGAGTTTAAGTTCTGTGTGTGCGGGTTTCATATTTATACCTTTTTCTGTTGCTGAAATGGAAAACCTGCTGAATCTGTGCACGTACTCGGTGAGTCACGTACGCGCTTTGTACCGTCTTCAGTGTGTTTCCCAACGCCCTGTCTCTTGGATACACGTCACGTAACATTGATGTTTTTAAAAACATTGAATAAAAATCTTTGTAGTTACCCTGGTGTGAGCTGTTCCGGCAAAGGTCCTCAGATTCTCTCCTTGAATAGTCCTCGCCAAGACAGGTCATTCCTGAGCATCGTAGCCCTTGTGCGTGACAGCAGGACCCCGGGACCCGCTCCCCCCGCCGTACGGCCCCCGCAGGCCCCGCTCCCCCCACGACAGCACGGCGGCCGCAGGCTGTCCCCTCTTCTCCTGAGCCTTCCCAACAGCCCCCCGCTTTCCAGTCAGTCCCCACCACCGTCATCATCCTGGTTCCTTGTGGGTTCCGGGCGTCCTGGACCTTCCCGAGCCCTCCGACGTGGGAGGCTCTTCTGCACCCTAACGTCGAGCTCCGTGCACGGGCGCATCTTTAGGATTTTCGCTTAAGAGCGAGCCTCACAGCGGCCGCTGGCCATTTGCCGAGAGCTGTTGTGGGCAGCCGGAGGGCCTGGCACCCGCGCGGGCACACGCTGGACCCCACCTTTGGCTGTGGACGTCCTGAGTGACGTTCCAGAAGTCCTGCGGGAGAGAGACGTGTGGCGTTCACCCCAGCCACTGCCCGGCGTGGAGCGGGCTCGGGATCCCCGTCTGTGCGATCCAGGCGGACAAGTGCTGGCTTTCCGTGTTTCCCGCCCGCAAGACCCGGGATTCACCCCCTCGGACACCATTGCTGAGGACCTCCTAGGTATCTGTCCAGCTTGTGAGGTGCTCGCCGCCGGGAGTGCCTCCAGGCCACGGGGACATGGCCCGTGGCTGAGCGGCAGGATCTCCTGGCGGGCGGCTGTGGCTCACGGGCCCCCCACCCGGCAGAACCCACGGGCGCAGTGGCTGCAGGGGAGCGTCGCCCGTGTGCGGACGTCTGACGAGCCTCGGGCTTTGCTGGAGCCTCCCCCGGTTCGCTGACGGGACACGGGCAGGGAGCTGCCCAGCACGGCTCCAACCCAGCGAGGAGGCCCGCGGGGCGGTCACGCCACGGCTGCAGTGGGCCGCTCCCGTGGGTGCGCGATGGCATGCCACTCCCGTGGGGGCCCCCGTCACGGGGCAGCAATGGCTCTGACACGGGCTCCTTGTGACGGTCCAGGCCATGGCAAGGACAGACCGAGGGAACGTCCCAGACTGGACGGGGTGAGGGACTTGGAGCGACGGGAGCTCCTGGATTGGATTCTGAGGACAAAAAAGACATTTGCGGGTCAGCCGCCCCCAGAGCCCACTATGCCTGCAAGCCCGGTCCGCCACAGACCTACGTCTCCAGGCTTTCCTGAGGAGGGGAGCAGGGCGCTGTGTCCCGTCCTCTCCCGCACGGCCTCCCATGACAGACATCCCGAGGTCAGCACGGGACCCCAGCAGGGAGGACCCCAGCTCTACCGAGGCCCCACTGGAGAGCCGGCTTCCTCGGTGCCCTCCCTGGCTCCACGTTCTAGAATGGTCTCCGTGAGACAGGCTCCCGCTTGGCCCCAGGTGGCAGCTTTCGCTTCCTTCCCCGGGCTGCGGGACTGCGGGAGCGGAGGGGCCCTCTTGGCAGGAGCGTGGCGAGCGGGGCCTCCAGCTCTGCGCCTCTGGTGCAGCTTCCTTCCGTCTCGTCGGCACGAGCGCCTGTCCTGGGCTCTGGTCCGGGTCTGCATGTTCGAACCGAATGACTTTTCCAACAAAGGAAAGGGCGCTGCTCCTGTCCTCCTGTGCGCACGGAAAGTGCCCAGGGGACACGCAGGCTGGCGGCGTTCAGTGTCCCCGCTGCCACCGCGACTGTTGTCTCTGTCCTGATGCAAACGTGGATTCTCACCCCCGATGTGGCCGTCGAACAGGCAGGCGAACCTCGTACGCCCGCCCTCCATCGGTCACCCTGCTCCTCATGACGACCCTCGTCCCCGCGCCCCTCTGGGCCACCAGTGCCCTCTCTGTAGCCCGAGGCGCCTGGTTTGAGGGAGTCGTTCTTACTGGTTTATTGAGCAGGAAGCTCGTCTTCGGGCCGCATCCTGGCGGACGGGCAGCCCGTGCACAGACAGAGGAGGAAGGGGCCCGGGCGGTCACCGCCGCTCTGCCTGCCCCCACTTTCCTGCCCTGGGCCCCCACCAGGCCCTCCAGGAGCCCAGGGCCGTCAGGCAGCCGACCTCCTCTCCTGAACACCCCCGTCTCTCCTGAGGGCAGAAGCTCGTCCTCGCGCGGCTGTTCCTGGCGTGTTTCATAGACATGGAGCAACCGGCGGGGTGCTGATGCGGGACGGGGTGGAGGGAGGCAGGGCCGGACCTGCAGGGGCCGCCAAGGGTCGTCGAGGGGCTGGAGGACGAGGGCCGTGGGGACGTCGTGAATCCCTAACACCGTTCTGGGACAGCATCGGCTCCACGGCTTCTCGTAAACCCACTGGGTCTGGCGCGAGAGCAGGTCCCGGAGCCCTTCCGGCGGGCGTGAGGGCCGGTGCCCAGGGGCACACGCTCCAGCCTCGGATGGGCCGGCCCAGGTCACTGCCGCGTCCAGGGAGCACAGAGCGGGGTCACTTTGAGCACGAAGGGTCTGATTTATGCCCGAGGTCTGTCGCCTGTGATGCTGACCTTGTGGGGCGAGAGGTCCCCCCTCGAGGTCACAATGATTGTTACCAAGTCCTGGAGGAGGAACCCAGACGAGACTCAACTACTCCAGCCTTGGGCCCCGCTGTGTCCGGAGTAGGCGCGGCGGGGATGGCCAGTGGCCGAGGATGGTGGGGAGCGCCCGAACCCCGCTCTGTCCCAGGCTGTGCCACCGTGGGAAGGAGCCTGTGGGAAGGAGCCCAATTTCTCTGAGCCTCAGCTCATGGTCCCGTGGGGCTCACGGGGGGCCCCTGGCTCCAGGGCTGGGGCGCAGGGTGGGACGCCCCTCTGAGGCGCCTGGAGCTGTGTGTCTCCTGACGGCTCGCATTCCCGAGAGCGTCACGGGGTCAAACGATCACAATGCCCAAACAGAAGACCCCCGTGCGGGACCCGCACGCGGATGGAGTCACGGTGTCCCCGTGTGCTGCCGCCCCCCCACCAGCACTTCACTCGGGGCCTGAGCGCGCCCGCTAAACGGACACGTCTGAGAAATGCCATCGGTTACGGGGAACGGGTTATAAGTGACAGAGCGGCTCTGGTCCCACTTCCTGTCTGTCCCTGAGCACACCACGGGCGGGAGTTCCCAGGGCTCGGCTCACCGGGCAAAACCCGCGAGGGCCGGGTGGGGAGCAAGGCCCCTCATGGCCACACGTGCCTAATGGAAATCCTAATGGTTTTTAAGGGTTTATTGTTTGTGCATTTGACGGAGCGCAGCAGGGGGAGGGACAGAGGGAGAGGTAGGCTCCCCGCCGGGCAGGGAGCTGGACACGGGGCTCGATCCCAGGACCTGGAGTCATGACCTGAGCCAAAGGTAGATGCTTCCCTGACGGAGCGACCCAGGTGCCCCGAAACATACTTTAAAAGGTCAGGCAGCCTCTTTTTTTAAAAAAATTTTTCAATTTTTTAATTTTTTAAATTTCTTTTCAGTGTTCCAGAACTCATAGTTTATGCAGCACACCCAGTGCTCCATGCAATCCGTGCCCTCCTTAGTACGCACCACCAGGCACACCCATCCCACCCCCGCCCCTCCAAAACCCTCAGTCTGTTCCCCAGAGGCGGCTTTGTGAAGTCCACCGCCGGGGAAGGAGCCGCAGAGTGAGCGAGGCCGGCGCAGCCCAGCTCCTGGTTTCTGGCCGGCGAGTCACCATCCGGCCCCTGCTTGTTTTCTGTCTGCATCACAGGGTTTTGGGGCCACGCGGGCGGGAGCGGCTATGCTTCAGGGTCGCGGCCCACTGCCCGCTGCTGATGCACAGAAACGAAACGTCAGGATTTGGGAAGCGCACCCAGGAGAGAGAGGCCGTTTGACGCAGAAGTGGCACTTTCACAAACTTAAAAACGTCTCCCTCCGCAGCCCCGGCATCAGCAGCGACTCAGGCAGCCTGACGTGTTAACACTTGAGGGGCCTCGCCTCCCGCCATGGGTCGGGGGACTGTGAGGGAACCCGCACCTCCGCCAGCGGGGGCCACGTGCTCCCGATGGTCCCCACCCGGCTCGGAGCCAAGCGGAGGCAGGGAAGGCTCAGGCCAGCTGCCCCAGGAGGACGGCACGTCTGGGGTCGATTCCCCAGATGCTGGCGGGCAGCGGGCTGGGCACAGCCGAGGGGGGACCCCTCGGCTCCACGGTGCCCCAAGAAAGGCAGCTGGATGCCATCTGCCTGGCACCTGGCCAGAGCTCAGGAACACGGATGGTCAGTGGCTTTGCCCCATCAGACTGACCTCCTCGTCTGAGAAGAAGGGGAGAGGCCGGGGAGGGGTCTCTTGGGCCCTGAGGCAGCAGACACCCCTCTCGGGGGCGGAGAGGGAGGTGTGGGTCAGGGTCTCCCCGAGTCCTGCCTGAACCCTCCACCCGGCGGGGGCGCTTCTGTGAGGGCCAGCCCTCTCTGTGGGCCTGACGGGGCCCATCCGGGGGACCCTAAGGGTAGGGGCTGCCCCAAGCCCCTCGCCCTGTGTGGCGTGACCCCCAGTCCGTCCTGACCTTGAGCCCGGGGTTTCGCTCCCTGCAGCACAAGCACAAGGCCAGGACGTCCATCCCCTTTCTGAGCTCTGCGTCTGACCTCCAGAGTGATTTTCCGAAGCACCGTCCCCTCTGGGGAGAGCACAGAGCCTGGAACAGTGGTCCTAAAGGTGTTCTGCCAGGTGCCCCGCGCTTGAAGCGTGACAAGTTGGGTCAGGACCCTGCTGGCCTTGGAGAAGGGGCCCGTCTGCTCACGGGAGCTCGGGAGCAGGGCAGAGGTGGTGGAGCTCCGCAGCCGGGGCCAAACGGCTCCACAAGATGGTCTGTTCTAGGCCAGACTGCGGCCGGAGCGAATATTCTCCCGCCGGCCCAGCAGGGGCGAGGTCAGTGCCTGGGGGAAATTGTGTCTCGCGTGAATAAGAGCCCCGGGCACTCCCGGGCAGCGTGGGCACACACGAGTTCACGTGCTCATGTGGGTCTGGAGGGTGACCGTACAACCCACAAGTACAAAGATGACGTTTACCTTGTGTCCAGCATCTGACCTCAGGACAGCGGGGGCTCGGGGGGAAGGCGCGGGGTAATCAGGGACCCAGACGTCGGGAGGGGCTGAAGCCCAGGGCAGTGGGCATGCAGATGGCTCTGTTCAGTGGTGCGGGGCTGGCCCCTCGCGGGCTCTGCAGACGCTCCTCCCGGGCCCGAGGGCGGACGAGCCAGCCTTCGGAGAGGACGTGGACCGGTGTCCGTGATGCTCCACCGAGCCTGCCTGGGCTGCCCAGATGCCACAGATGGGTGGTGGGCGAGGAGCAGGCAGCCTAAGCCCATGTTGGTCGCGTGCCTTGGGGCCACGGGCTGGGAGCAGACTGCACGTGAAGAAGAAGTGACGCTGGTCTCCGGCACGGAGGCCGAGACACGGAGCCGAAGCCTTGTCCTCCTTCTGTTTCGGGAGCAGCGTCACCTCCTACTTCATTTCGTGGACTTTGACGCTGGTCCTTCCTGGGTCTCAGCCCAAGATGGTGAAGATAACGTGACCTGTGCCAGCTGCCGTGTTGCAGGGAACATCGTGCTGGACGTCCTACAACCCAAACCATGGTGGATGCCGTTTGTGAGTCCATAGCCTTGAGGGGCCGGGCTGGGGCAGCAGCAGGGGCAAAACCTCCAGGAGGCACGTTGTTGCCAACAGGCCAGCACCCGGTGGCATCTGAATGTAGGCTCCCTGCCATGGCCACGTGGGCACTGAGTCCCAAGTCTGGTCCTGGGAACACAGCCCCGGTCCCACTGGCCCGTCTGCTCAGTGCCACCCATGCGTGGGGGTGCCGGCCTGCCCGCTGGGCTGGGCATTGGGGGTGCTGCGGCGGCCAGTCCCCTGGGCTGGCTCCTCCCACCCACAGGCCTCTGGCCTCCCTCCCCTCGTCCTGCTCCCCATTGACAACACTTGTCAGCCCTGCGGATTCCCGGAACGGAGGTGCCTGACTTACAGAAGAAGTGGCTCGGTGGCTGCGGTTTGGGAGGACAGTCTGGGGGGCAGCTGGGACATAAAGCAACAGTAAGGCGGAACCCCAGTGCTGGCAGATTTCTGAGCACTTCCACCACCAAGAAGCCGTCGAGCAGAGAAGGCTGTCCACCGGCGCCAGGAGGGGGGCCTCCGTACCAGCCAGGGCACATGGCCAGTGGCCTCAACTCTCCCGGGCCACACGCCCCTGGTTGATGTCCAAGTCCTCAACAGTCGGGCTGCCTTGGGGCAGGGGAGGCCGGAGGCCCATCCTCTAGGGTGTGTCCAACCCGGACAGCAAGGAGGGTCCCTAGGGTGGTTCCTCAGGATGGCAGGGCTGTGGACCACACCCCACCCAGCGGGTCTGTGAGGCCTGTGGAGCAGGAGATGGGAGGACTCAGGCTTGCTAGGTTCTTAGCAAGGTGTTCCCTGTGAACCACTGGAGGCCTCATCTAGCCATCCAGCCATGCTCCCTCCTTTTCTCCTTTCCTTCCATCCATCCTCCCATCCTCCCATCCTTCCATCCATCCTCCCATCCATCCGTCATCCATCCTTCCATCCATCCATCCTCCCAACCATCCATCCTTCCATCCATCCATCCATCCATCCATCCTCCCATCCATCATCCATCCTCCCATCCATTCTCCCATCCATCCATCATCCATCCATCCTTCCATCCACACATCCTTCCTCCCATCCATCCTTCCCTCCATCCATCCATCCTCCCATGCATCCTCCATCCTTCCTTCCATCCAACTATCCATCCATCCATCCATCCATCCGTCCGTCCATCCATCCTCCCATCCATCCATCCATCCATCCTCCCATCCATCCTCCCATCCATCCATCCATCCATCCATCCTTCCATCCAACTATCCATCCATCCATCCATCCTTCCATCCTTCCATCCATCCATCCTCCCATCCATCCTCCCATCCATCCATCATCCATCCATCCTCCTATCCGTCCGTCCATCCATCCATCCATCCTTCCTTCTACCTCCCCGCATCCATCCACCCACACACGCACCCTCCACTCCTCTCTCCCTCCATCACTTCAGCAACGACAGCAGAGTGAGTTTCGGAGCCTGTAAGAAGCATAGAATCCCGGTGAGCATCTCCCCTCGTTGTGTTGGGACTCCAGGCGCGCAGAACCAGATGAAGCTCGGAGGCTGGCTTCTGGTTCGCAGACGCGTTCTCGTTGTCATTCCCTGTGCGGCCTTATATCATGACCTTACTGAACCCCTAACCCAACATCACTAGCACTGCTACTTCGTCCACTTCCCGGACACGCACATTCAGGCATGAACGGTGCAAGCAATATTCTCCATGTCACGCAGCCACAGCGGGCAAGCTGGGAGCTGACCCTCTTCTCAGCCAGGCGGCTCTGACCGCTCACGCAGGCCAGTGTACTCTGGCCCCCAGATAGGTGACCAGAAGTAGGTCACTCAGCCCAGGATGTGGGGTCTTGTCCCCCTCCCCCACCCCAAGGAAAGGTCTCCACGGGCATGAGGGGCAGACTAGCGGGATAGGGAGGAGACGTCCGGTCCGTTCCTGCTCCCTCTGGCGCAGAGATCTGAGGGAGGACAGTGACACGGCCCCCCAGGCAGCCACGTGCTCAGGACAGAGCTCTGCCTCACCTCCAGGGAGACCTTGGGGCTTAACTTCCCAAAGACGAGCTGAAGACGAAACCAACTTCATCAGCAGGCTGGGCGCCCTGGAAACGGCTCTGGACAGCATCAAATTTCCTCTCCTGATTGTGGTTCTACAGGGAGGTGGTTTAATTAAACATCTCTTAAAAGCATCTGAAGGCAACAGCAGTGTTGACTCAGACTGTCCGGGCCCCTGTGAGGAAGGGCAGCTCCTCCTGAGACCCAGGAAGGAGCCCGGAAAAGGCTGCCTCGAAACCTCCCTCCACAGGACCTCAGTGCTGGGGGGGGGTGGGAGTCCCCTGTGCTGGTAGGTGCTGACCTCGGGACGCCCGTGGGGCCTGCGTGGGAGTCCCCGGTGCTGCGGGTGCAGCTCCAGGCCACCCACAGGCACGGCACCTTGGCCAGAGAGGGGCTCTGTGGTGGGAGGTGCGCGGAGAAAACAAAGTCTGAGTTTTCCAGGCAGAAGAGCAGGAAAGAGATGGGGGGGCAGCGAGTCTGCCCTGTCTTAGGGACAGCAGCAACTGGAGGGGCCGGGTGACTGGGTGTGTCACGCTGGCGTCCCCCTGGCTGACACGGACCGGGGGTCATCAGGCTGCGCGTGTGGAGTCCATCCCCAGAGAGTGAGCCCTGTGGTTTGTGACCCCCTGTGGCCCCAGGAGGGCACCCAGGAGTCCAGACTCCAACGCGCGAAAACTCTACCAGGCAAGGACCGTGGCTCACATCATTCACTTACATCTTCTTCAACGTCTGTTGAGCCCCTGCTGTATGCACCCCTGCTGTATGCACCAACTGTTCTAGGTCCAGAAAATGCAGGATGCACCGGCCGGGCACTTCAGCCTAACTGGGCACATGCCCGAGGAGTGATGGGGAGTGGCCGTGTCGGGTGCGGGGCCCACGGGGGCTGGGAGCTCCTGCGCGATCAGAACGCGTCTTCCCAGGGAGGACAGGGAGGTTTCAAATGGCTTCTGGGAGGTAGGGAGGTTTCTGGTTTTCCTCCCAGGTACCATTCCTAGAATGGTACCTGGGAGGAAGGGAGGTTTCGAATGGCTTCTTCCTGTCTCTGGACTCCAGGACTTAACTTTTGTTCCCTTCTTCCCTCTTTCAAAGGTTCTGATTTTCCAGAGAATCAAGCTTTGTAAAGAAAGTGCCTGCTAATGCCTTTGACGGACCCGTGCTCCGGGTGCCAGGACTTGACGCCCGTGCCCCCGACTGGCCGACAGCGTTTCCTGCAGAACTTTCGGGCAAGATTCGTCCTCATGCCCCGATGTCACCAGGTGGCTTTTCACGGAGTGTGGATGTCCTGGCTTTCTTTCTTTGCTGTCAAAAAATCCATTTTTAGAAACCAGTTACAACAGCAGTAACAGAACCACCACTGGGGCTCCTCTTGGCCAAGGCCCTCGGAAGCTGGGTGGGGGATGGCCGCCTGCATTCCGGATGCTGTGGGTGAAGACGGACCTGTCCACGGCTCCCTCGACGGCCTCGTTGCCCTTGTTGGCTCCTGCCCCAAGAGCCATCTGCACCCCTCCCATGGGTGCTTGGTGATGGGCATCTGGGGCCCAGGACCAGCCTCAACTAAGGTGGACATCAGGGACTAAATCGCCAGTGTGTCCCTCTGGGGATGGTGGCACCTCCATGTGCTGGCGCCCTGGTTACATGGTGACCATCCACATGGCCAGCAAGGGCTTGTCTTTGCAAACGGGCAGACGTATCCCCAGGCAAAGGAGCTTCTGCGGGAGCCTTTGGGGTCTGTTTTCTAAACCCCAGTGTTTCTGGTAGCCACACGCTCTCCAGTGCTGGTGACCCTGCCTGGGTTGTGTCCTCAGGGAGGCAGGCACAGCTGGCTCATGCAGAGTGGCCTGTGCCAGCCCAGCTCTCTGGTGACCAGGACGTGCCATCCACATGCACGGGAACAGTCCCATCCACAGAATGGCAGGATGTGAAAGTCCATCCGGTGTGGGAACCGGTCCCCAGAGACCGTCAGAGAAGGCTGGTGGCCCAGTAGGGCTCGTGGGAGGTCCCGTCCCCGGACATGGCCCTGCCAACCTGGGAGGGCCTTGGGCCTCTGACCCTGCGGGCGTGGACGTCGGGCAGGGCTGGGTGGAGTGTGAGCCGCCGTAACCAGGATGGTGACAGCTTTGCTAGGAAACCTGGGAACACACAGAATGTTCCCAGCAGCCCACTTGTTCATGGAGAGCTAGAGGCGGCCACCAGCACAAGAACACAAGACACAATCTGGAACGTTCCTCTAGTGGGTGCTGGAGAACAGAGGACAGTAACGAACGAGAGCTACATGTCCTGACATGGACAGATTCCCAAAACAACGCCAAGTGAGGGAAAGGGGATTCCCCCTTAAAATCCCAAACCAGGCAAAATGAACCGTGTTGCGGGGAAGACACACTTTGCTCAGAGGGCTGAGGGGAGGACGTTGGAGCCCCGGGCTCGCAGTTCAGGGATGGTTCTTGCTGCAAACATGGGGTGGTCACACCAACCCGAACCCTGTGCTGAGTCCAAACAGACGGCTCTTCCTCTGAGAATGAAAGCACTTCCAGAAATCTGACTGGGGAGGGCTTGGAAAAATACGGAGTAGGAGAAACCCTCTTTTACAAAGTTATAAAACACAAGAACCTGAAGGCAACTTCAGAAGGCCTGGTTTTATTTACTAGGATGCAACCAAACACGACCTAGAGGTAGAAGGTTCTGGGGCCCGGGTGCACCAGGTGGATGCCGACGAGGAGACAGGTGCACTGAGGAGATGCTGCTGGGCGGCCCCTGTGTGCCCTGACGGCCGCGGCAGGAAGGGTAAGAGGACCTGAGCCTCTCGAGACCGGACTGGAGACCGTCGGACACGACACCAGACGCTCCCCCAGAATTCAGGACGGAGGACGAAGGGATGAGGGGTGAGAAGCGACAGGTAAGAGAGAACAAGGACACCCAGGACGACGAAACCACTTTAGACGGACGGACACTCTCGCGGGGGGACTGGTTCCTAACCCAGAATCCCCGGGAGACAGGCCATCCGAAGAAACCCTGAGATAATACAACACGATAAAGAAAAAAATCCTGAAAGCATCCGAGAGGAAAGGGCGGGGCAGTGGGCGGGGCTCGGCGTGCCTGGGGGGGGGGGCGGTGTCAGTGCCCCCCGCCCGGTTGCGACGGGGCCAGCGGGCCAGCGGTGACTAAAGCCAGGAGGACCCGGTGTCGCGTGGCGAAGCCGGCTTTCTGGTCCGCGAGGGCTCCGACAGCCCAGCTTACCTTCTCGGGCCGCGCAACACACCAGAACTCAAATCACAAGAATCATGAAACTGTGGTTAAAAAAGACAAGAGGGTCTCCGTTTGGAGCCATATAGGGGCAAATTTTGGGGCGCGGGGCAGCAGCTCTGCCCAGGGAGAAGGGGTCCTCACCCAAGTTCATGTGGGGACTTTTCTCTGCAAACGACCACCGAGAACGCGCCGTCACCCCGCTCTTCGCTGCAAACGCTCCCACGCCTACTTGGGAAGACGGCCGGGGCCACGGCTGTGTGCCTGCCGCCTCGGGGGTGGGGGTGTCTCTCTGTGCGCGTCGGACGTCCCTGCAGCCCGCCCTTCGTCAGGGGACACTGCGGACACGTGCGGAAGGCTCAGCGTCAGCTCAGATGCACGGGGACAGCGCTGCATCCCGACCCCCGTCTCTCCCCACTGTGTGGGTCCGTCTGGTGCAAATCCCGGGCGTCTCCTGCAGGATGTTCGTGACGACTAGGGACTCTCGAGAAAGCGCGTCCTCTCATACCTGCCCCTTGCGGATGGCTCGTACCGCGACCCAAACAAGCCCCGTGCGGGGAGCGGCCGGCACGCTCCTCGGCTCGTTAACCATTAGGTTCTCTCCATTTCTTCCTTTTGCCCCCTTAGAAATTATGTTTTGAAGAAACCAGCTTGTCTGTCTCAAGAAATTTCTGAGTCTGGATTTGGGCGCTGGGTTTGATGGAAACACGGAGGCACCAAGTGCATGTCCCCCCGTAGGGGAGGCCGGTCTGCGGAGCTGCACTCGCAGTCCTGGAAAAGGCACCGCCACAGGCACAGAGGGGCCTCAGAGGTCGCCGGGGGACGGCTTAGGAGGGAGGGAGGGAGCGCGCAGAGGACTTGCAGGGCAGCAAAACCGCCGTTCGGGGCCACAATGGTGGGTTCACGACGTCATCCATTTGTCTGGACTCACGGAACGCCCACCACGTTACCCTAACGCAAACCACGACTTTGGTTAAGGACGCGTCAGTGTGGGCTCATCGACCCGGACGCACGACCCTGCCGGGGGATACGGATAATGGGGAGGCCGTGCATGTTTCGGGGGGCCAGAAGACTATGGGAAATCTCCATACATTCCCTTCAATTCTGCTCTAAAAAAGTAGTCTATTAAAATAATATGCATGAATAGACTAAAACAGTACATTGAAACGTTAACGAGGTTAAATTGGGCGCCAGGATTCTAGCAATTTTTCTTCCTCTTTGAAGTGCATATGTTAAAAGGTCGCAATGAGATTAATTTTAAAAAACAAGAGAAACGATTTCAGCCAAGTACAGAAAAGGCTGTTGTGCGACCGTGAGACCTGGGGGGTGCATCTTGTTTCCTCTTATGTACCGGAGAGGTTTTCCGCCTGTGAGGCACTTTCAAACCACAAAGCTTTGCTTAAAAACCAGGCTGCAGCCTTGCACGGAAGCACGCCCGTATGCGAACACAGGCCCCACGCAGCAGTCGGGCGCCGGGCTTCACGGACACGACTCCACGCCGTGAAGCTTCCCGTGTACGGCTGCGCAAGTCCCAGTGCGTTCGGAGTGGCAAACCCTCCAGGCCAGAGCCTCGGCTGGTGCCGAGCAGGGAGCAGGGGCCCCCGCTTGGCCCCGACTCCGTGCCCCCTGCCGGACATGGCCTGCAGACCGGGTAGGGGCAGGGTTGTTTGGAAACATGAAAAACTCAGGACGGGAGATCCACTCATAGTCACACAAAATTCCAACGTTCTATTTCCCACGGAAGAAAAATTTCATTGAATTTCCAGGTTGATTTTTCAATGTTTGTAAACGAACAGCCTAAAACTTGTTACCTACTTGTGGAAAGGCGTCTTGCGGACCGAGAGAGCTCTCTTCAAATTCCCCATCGCACATCTCCTTACGGCCCTTTTCCGGACACGGAGCTCTCAACCTGACGTGCAGGGAAGCGGCTGAGTCTCCTGTCACGGCTGCGGAAGGCGACGCACAGACGACTCTGTGTCCCCGGAGCAGACGGCAGTCGGCGGTCCCACCCACAGCCCCAGCCCGCTCCCCCACCCCACTGCCCCTCTGCTGCAGGGTGGGGAGGCCCTGAGCCCCACAGCTCCCCTACCCAGGCTCCCGGGGGCAAGAGGGCTGGAGTCTGTTTAAAAGGCAGTTTTGTTCATTTAGGGCACAGACACGTCATAAAACGACAAGAACACCAAAGGCTAGATGGTCGGGGCAGGCCATCGAGGGCACCCCGAGTCGTGTTCCTGCCCAGCTGTCCCACAGGGCACGTCCCCACATGGATGCCTGCTCCCGGCCAAGTCCATTCCCGGCGTCCAGAGGAAACCACCACCCGGCAGAGTCGAGCACCTTGAGGCTGCGGGAGAAGCCCCAGCAGCGTCTCGGCCCCAGCACGCTGGGCCTAGCACCCGAACTCATGACACGGGCGTCCTTTGTGGCGACGACTGGTCGGCCCGTGTGTCCTGCTCGGTTGAGCTCACGGCTGGGCCTCGCCTTCCCTCCCCCGATCAGCTTCTCGTGGTCCCAAGGCCATTGGTCTTTCCTTCCCTGTAACACCAGTCCGGGTCTTTCCCCCAAATTCGGCCATGGTCATTTTCCTGTTGCTTACTGGGGTGCTTGGGGTACCAGGGTATCTGAGCACTGAGGAGTGGTCTTGTCTCCCTCCAGGATCTGCAGGAAGGGGCCCAACCAGCTGAGAGGGACACCACTCCTGTCCCCACCCTCCTGGGTGTGCAGGGCCCCCACCTGCCACACGGGAGCCCACAAGGTTGCCCACCTGTGCCTGCCGGCAGCAGCCCAGACCCAGGCCCAGGGCCTCCGCTCACGCCCTTTTTACGCACAGCAACCGATCAGCACCCAAGCCCTTTCAGAAACCGTGGCCTGAGGCTGGCGTTTAAGGCGGAATCTCCAGCTTCTTCCGCTTCACAAGTGCTGCCCTGCCTCCGCGTCTGCGCTCACTGTGCGTGTTACAGAGGCTCCTCCCCTCCCAAGCCAGCCCCTGCACACTTCCCTTATTGCCATTGTGGAGACAGGAAATCAACAGCTACGCTCACCTCCTGGAGAAGAACAAGGCCATGGCGGTGCCTTGATTGCTGGACGTGTGCCTGCCTGCCCACCCATCCTGTGCGCAGGGTAACACCCCCAAGCTCCCCCTGCCTGTCACCAGAAGTACAGACGGGATCTGAGCATCACGCCCCATTGTGCGAAGACCTAACTGAGTGCAAGTAGCAGAGGGATAGCCCAAACTCCTGGAGGGGGATTCAGGTTAATGATGCCTGGGTGGCCAGTGAACACCTAGAACCAGCTGTACCTGAAGCTCCATCCATCGCTTCTCTGACAAGTATCATAGCAAAGTTACCCCAGCAGAGCTGTGATTCTGTTACCTGCACTCGAAGGCAGTGTGCACAGCACACAGCCTTAACCCAGCCTGTTACCTCGGACTCTGCGAGCGGTCCAGAAAATGGGGAGGAGAGGCTCGCGCAGCTGATCTGTGCTGGAGAAGGTGCGCCCCACCAGCAGCGTCTTTGAGCAACACCTCAAACTGTTCTCGAGGTTCATGAACACATGCTGGGTCACCTGCAGCCCGGAGTCCGCTGCCACCGACAGGAGGTGCTATAAGGGCCATCTCAGAGGAGGTGGTGAGACCACCCCCACGGGCAGCGTGACCAAGGCTCACACCCAGAGATCTCTGGGCGCTGTACCAGCTCCTCCTGGAGCTGCACGAACGCAAGGGCCCGTGGGTTAGACCCGGACCCAGCGCCAGGGACCAGGTACCATCAGGCTGTCTGTGATGAACCGTTCTCCAGCTTCTCGGACAGGCTCGGCGCTGCCTGGTGTCCCTGGGGTATCTCATCCAGTGCTCGTCACCTGAGAGCAACCAATGACGGAGACCCTCCGCGTTCTCAACGCTTCGCTACAGGTGCCTCGAAGTCGGTCCCACGGGACGGCCTGCAGGCGTGAGGCAGGTCTGTTCTCCCAGTGACGGCCCGCAGCGGCCGGACGCACAGTGCTCTCGGCCCCACAGGCCGCGGGGAAGGCAAGGCACCAGCCGCTCCTGCCGCAGCGCACCAGAACGAGCTTACAAAAAGGAGGTTTATTCGATGAAAGAGAAATCTGCTTGGTGGGTCAACGCGAGATCGATATACAAAACTTTACATCTGAGTCCCGGGGGAGGACCCCGTGCCCCCCCGCGCCCGCCCGCTGCCCGGCCCCACTGGGCGCTCTGGCTGCCGCCCGTGTCCCGCCTGCCTTATCCACACCAGGCTGCGCAGGGGGCGGCGACATCTTTGGCACACCGCCTCCCAGGACACCGTCCCTTAGAAAAGTAGACTTTCCGTAGTAAAACCTCTAAAAACACCTATTTCTGCAAAATTATGTGTTTCTGTATGTGGAGCTCTGCAAATATACACGTCTTTCTGGAGAAAAGAGAACATCCAAGGGCCCGTGCTGCCTGGAGCCCTCCGGGGATGGCGTGCCTGCCCTGCGCCCCACAGGTCACATGAGGTCGTTGAGCTCTGCCTCAAGCGCCGCGGCCATCTCGTCTGCCTCCGAGCTGCTGCCCTCCTCGTCCTCCCCACTGGACTCCCCGCTGGATGCGCTGCCGGCGTCCTCCTCGGGCAGCTTACGCTTGTGGCCCCTGCAAGACAGATGCAGGCCATGAAAGGCTCGCAGCAGGGGCAGGCACGCATGGGCACCGCAGTGCGCACGCCCCAGCACCAGCGTCCATGCCCCAGCACACGCACACGCATCCACCCTGCAGGAATGCCCTGGCACACACAGCCCCAGCACACACACGCGTGTGCACCCCTCAGGAACGCCCCGGCACACACACCCCCAGCACAGCGTCCGCGCCCCGGCACACACACGTGCATGTACCCCACAGGAACGCCCCGGCACGAACCCCTGGCACCAGTGTCCATGCCCTGGCACACACAGACGCATGTACCCCACAAGAACAACCCGGCACGCACACCCCCACATGTTTGCACACACGCCGCACAGCGCCGTCCTCTGGGGAAGGTCACTGCAAAGGGCTGTCCTAGTTTCACGGCGAGAGCTGGCTGGAGCTGACGGCCAAAGCCAGCTGACCCCGGAGCGAGGCACTCACTCTGTTCCCCGTGCCACCGGGCCCTGCAGAGGCGGCCCCACAGCAAGAGTCCAGCGCACACGAGGGAGTCCCAAGCAGGTGACAGGACAAGGCTGGGACACGGTGAGTACGGCAGGTGTGGCTGAGGCCCGAGGCCCAGCCCTCCGCCTGCGGAGCCGTGACCTGCCTTCTCGGCAGCACTCCAAGGACCACCAGACGTGAACCAGAACGCAAAGCACCAGTAGAGAGGCCTTCGGTCTGTCCGAGGAACCGGCCTGCCGCCCGCACACCTGGAAGCCCAGGCGGGCCCCACGTGACCACACAGGGCCAGCACACGCTCTACTGCCCCCAGACTCCCCGCTCCCGAGTCCGCGTCCACACGAGCTACCCTGGTCACAAACTGAAGGGCACGGAAGGTCTGTTTGGCAAAGTCACAAACACGAGGTCAGGGAGACTCTCTGCAGCACTAGGACACATGTGACCTGAGACCGAGAACACAGAAGAAACTTTTCCAAACCAGTAAGACAATAAACCACCCGTGAGAAACACTCCCAAATCTGAAAACAGCAACTGTCAGAGCCCGAAAAGCACAGAAACCCTGAGAAGGACTCGGGAAGCAGAACTACAGCGTCCGTGCGAGGGCTCAGGCTGGCGACAGGGAGCGCGGGGGCTTAGCATCTGGGGCCGAGGCATGCGGTGGGAGCCCGGCGTCCATCCGTAGGACTTGAACCCCCAGTCGGGCCCAGACCAGGCCCAGGCGCAACCTGACAGACACGCGGTCAGGTAACTCAGCAACGGCTTACCTCTGGGTTTCCAAGATATCCCGAGACAAGGTCTGTTACAAGGATTTTACTTTCGAGAGCACACGTGCGTGTGCCAGCCAGGGGGAGGGAGAGGCACAAGCGACTCCTCGTGCAGCCTGAATCGGGGCTCGACCCCACAGCCTTAAGATCACAACCTGAGCCGGAATCAGGAGTCAGTCGCCCAAGCGCCCAAACGAGCTATTTCTGTGCCCACCTGGAGGACTGTCCGCCTGCTGAGCGGAGAAGAGGCCGCATCCACAACACCAGCTGACCCGCTTCATGTGCCAGTGGCAAGGGGCCGTCAAGTTACTACAAGGGAGCGTTTTTATCGTTCACACGACTGATGACCCCAATAAAACCAGTGTCCCACGGGGCACTGCCCAGGAAAGCGTGCGTGGGCCCCAGGTGCCCAGACCTGTAGTGCAGGAACACGTCTTGGCTGCTGGCATGCGGTGGAGGTTTACCAAAAACGCCAGTGATTTTGAGAAAACCTGGGAAAACACTGGCTGGACCCCATCCTCCGGACACCCCGTCCTCCCGGCCCCCAGCCCGGCCTCAGCCTGCAGCCGGAGAGCACGCTGGGGGAACGTGAAGGCTTGTCTCGCGTCGCCCCACGATCTACCGTCAGGATGTGCGCCCGGTCCTGGGCTTCCACCAGCCCCCGGGAGTCGTGGCCAGACTGGGAGCACACCTCACGCTGTGTGGACACGCACCGTCACACCGTCTGGGGGGTCCTCTGGTTTGCGCAGAGCCGGCCTCAGGAAGTGACAAACGCAACCAACTTCCCTCCGCCTCCTACAAACGGTCCGTTTCTCATGGAGAGCCCGTCCCCACCCATTCACTTTCATCCCTTTGAGAGCTTGAGGGAAAAAAGCAAAGACAGAGAGTTCCTGCTGCTGGGGACAAAGGCCCTGAGTCCAGGAAAAAGCTGGACCCACTGCTGTGAGGACGTGGAACCGGACGTGGAACCCGCGGAAATAGCTCAGACGACCCCCCAGGCAGAGGCGAGCGGGCGGGAGCGGGATAGCAGAGGTAGAGCTCGGGGAAGAGCAGGGACCCCTCCGGGCAGGACCAGGGCAGGGGGAGAAGCTGCAGGCGGCTCGGAAAGTTCTTTCTAAACAGCCATCTTACAATGACGGTAACTTAGAATAAAATCCTTTGTGAAAACCTTTCTTTTTTAAAGAAAGATTTTATTCATTTATTTGAGAGCGAGAACACACAAGTAGGGGAAGGGGGAGAGGAAGAGGGGGACGCAGGCTCTCCGCAGTGCAGGGAGCCCGAGGCAGGGCTGGAACCCAGGACCCTGGGACTGTGACCTGAGCCAAAGGCAGCCGCCTCACCGGCTGAGCCCCAGGCGCCCAAGTGAACCTTCCGCCAGCTCTAGAATGTCTGGGGCAGCGGTGCCCGGTCGTGCTTGGCTAAGTAACATAGAGCAGGATTGAATTTTCTAATTAAGGACGATCCTGGGACACCTGGGTGGCTCCGTTGTGCATCTGACCCCTGATTTTGGTGCAGGTCGTGATCTCAGGGTCATGGGATCGAGCCCCAAGTGGGGTTCTGTGCTCAGCAGGGGGTCTGCTGGAGGCTCTCCCTCCCCCCAAAAACTCATCTCAAGAATTGGAAACAGGCCTGCAGGTGACAGTCAATAAGCCCCCTCACAATGCACGGCGCTCATGACACGCTCATGACACGCTCGTGACACGCTCACAGACTGACCCTGCAGAAAACGGTGAGCCTGGAAAACCCTGACTGTGTGGAATCCAGCGGGAACATGACGGCAGCATCGGCACGCACACGTTTCCTCCTCGACGTTCCCGCCTCCGAACGCGCTGCTGGCGGCCGCCCTCTGGCGCCTCGAGCTCGCTGTGCCTGGCGCGTACAACGGGTCCCGTCCCGGGACTGCGACACCCACGCACACGTGGGTGTCTGATGACCAGCACTCAGTGTCCACGAAGCATGTGTTTTCAACTTGCCGGTTCAAGAAGCTTGGTTTTTTAGCAGAAAAGAGCCACCGTGCTGCCCTTGGCGAGGCCACTGCCCGGGCGAACACACCTGTTCCGTGTACGCGTGTGCGCGTGCGTGCAAGGGAGGACCAGGTCGGCCTCCTGCAGGAACAGCACGTACGAGGCCGACCGGGGCCGTTCCCTGTCAGACGCGTGCGCGGCAGAGAGCAAGTGTGGGCACGCCGGGCGCCTCCTCATCCGTGAGCGCAGGCCGCAGGGAGTGAGCGGGAACCGGGCCATCTGGTCGCCTGACATGCGGGGTCAGAGGCGCTCAGCCTACAGGACGGCCGTCAACGCTGTGTGGTTAGCCTCGAGCCTGCGGCGCGGCTCTGACCCCGTTCGTCTCCCATGCCCGCCGGGACGCCATGGGATGGGCACGGGCTCCTGGCCTTCCCTCCCAATGGGGGCTGCGGGGACCTCGCACGGACGCCACGGCACATGGTCAGGATGGATGGTGGCCAGCCCGAGTCTCCCCCGGTCAGACACGGGGATGGACTCTTCCCTCTGCTCGGGGCCTGTCACTCGCGCGGTGCCTACGTGTGCCACGCGTCCTCACGATCCGCACACCGTGCATGATTTCACATCTTACGCGTGAGCCGGCGGAAGGAAAGACACTCACAGCGTGACACGCCGACCTTCTCGTTCACCGTTTCTTCCGAGATACGTCGTTCCTCCTGCCTCCACCAGCCCACGGCCGGCTCCCCGCACTGCTTGCCCCGCAGACGGCGCCGCACACATCGTCTTACACGCCTACTTCTGCTGTCAGTTCAATGAAGAGAGAAGAGACGCGAGAGCTCCCGGTGCCGACGACTCCACGGCGCCCTGCGGTCCCGCGTCCCCCGTCTCCGCGTGGCTCCCTGGCTCGCGGCCAAGCACGTCCTTCAGGATGTCCCGTGAAGCAAACTGGCTCCCGGCGAATGCTCTCCGCCGCGGGCCAGGGACGTCCTCCTCCTGCCTTCGTTTCTGATGGGGTCTGCCCGCTGTCGGTCTTCTCTCCCACACCTGTGAGGGCCGGGTCTCCGCAGCAGCTGCCACACGTGCCCGGTCCCTGGCCGTCAACCCGGCTACCACGGCGCGTGCAGGCGGGGGTGTCTGCGCCAACCACCCCCCACCCCGGAGCTAGAGGAGCTTTCGGGGTGTGTGTGTGAGAACGCCATCCCTCCGCCCTGGGAGCTCTTCTGCCCCTGCCCCACTGCGACCCCCTGGCACCCGCGCCCCATGCGTCTAAGCGCACAGGCCAGGCCGCTGCGTGCTCTTCTGAGAACGCTCCCTTCCCTGCTGCGCTTTGCACCGCTGGCTCCGACTTGCTTTCACCCCGCGCTGCTCCCCGGGGCCGCACTCCCGGCAGCTTCTCTGGGAGTGGAAGCCGGCGGTGCGGTTCCCACGCTGGGGAGGCCGGGTCTGGCCTCTCGCTGGCCGTGGTGGCCGCTGTGCACCAAGGAAGCAGCTGGGCTGTTTGGGCATGAAGACCCTGTCGAGCAGCTCGGCCACGCGGACCTGGCGAGAGGGGCTGCCAACCAGACACCCGGGCGCAAAGCCGGCCCTGCCTTCCCAACATCCCTCACTTCCGCATCCAGTCCCCGTGAGCGAGAATAAAACACAACCAGACACGCACGTTGGCCAACTTCTCTGTTACAGGAAGAAATGAGGTCCGCAAACCCGTCACCTGCGACGGCTGACGGGAAGCTGCTGCCGTCTGACTCTGCTGCGGTCGGGGGTCAGAGCCGTGGGGCACCCCCAGAAACCCCGAGCCCCCACCACGGCCACGCGTACGAAGCTCAGGAGAGGCAGAAGGCGGCGGGTGGGAAGGGGCACCGTGAGCGTCTCCAGGCTTGGGCACAACGGAAGCCGGTTCGGGCGTCCCACACAGCAAGCAGAGCCTAAGCACGGTCTGGGGGTGCCCTGCCCTCCTGGCCTTGGGACAGGTGTGGACGCCAGGCGCCTGCTGGGGGCTCAGCCCCACATCCAGTCCTGCTTACGTCTGGCTGCCCACCACCCCGTCACGTTGGAGGATTTCAAGCTTCTTATCGCCTGCCTGGCACCTTTGGTTTCGATGTTCTCCACAGCACAGAAGAAACTGCCTCTCCCTGAGCAGGCTGACTACGGAGACGCAGGAGACCCAGCCCCGGGCCCACGTCCACACTGCTCCCCCCCTGCAGGGCAGGAGGCCAGCACCCGATCCACGTCAAAGCAAAGGCTCTGCTCTTTCCAACCAGCCTGGAGCCTGTCGTCAGTGGGCACGGCCCCATGAAAACACAGAAACAAAGAGCACGTGTGCTCTGGGGCTTGGCGGCGCACCCGGAGGCCCAAGAGAAGAGGACACTCCTGGTGGGTTCCACCGAGGCCTTTCTGAATCTCAGTGAAAAATATCTCGATTTCTCTTCCACTCGACAGGGAAAGAAGGCGGCGGCGGCCCGTGTCACAGGCACCAGCCAGCGCCCGCACCCCCGGCTCCGCAGACCCCAGGGGTGCCCCTGCCCATGGACAAAGACACAGCCAGCACGACGACCGGGCAATGCTTATCAGCACCTCATGTGGCATTTTAAACAACTAGTTCCTAAAACAACTCGACAGGGCTTCACGCCTGCTCCAGAAAGCTCCGCTGCGTGACGGGCAGGACAGCAAGTGCGCCGTGAGAGGCGGCTGACGTCCTCCTGCTCCGCAGCCCGGCTACACGTCCACGGCCCTTCTCGGAGGGACATTCCCACACGCGGGGCCACGAATCTCTGCGCCTTCTCCCCGTCTGCTGTTGGGACGTCTGGCCCAGTCCTGCTTTGGAACTGGACTGCTCAGGTAAACAACTGTTTTGGGCTGTTTATTTACCCACAGAACGTCTTGGGGTCAGACCCGATGGGTGTGCGCGGACTCAGTGGGGAAAGAGAAGAGCCCCCCGCACAGAGGGAGATCCCAGTCACGGGGCGAGCACACGCGTCTGTGTTCTGTGTCGGCCCCATGCACTGGCTGACCTACGGCGACCCGAGACGGCACCACCGACGCCCCCATTTCAGAAGAGGAAACTGAGGCACGGAAGCTTTGAAGGCAAGCCCGCCGCTGTGTGGCTGGGAGGAGGCTCTTGGGACGTACGTCTGCCGGCTTCTCGTCATGGGGGTCGACCGTGGCTGGGGCGGTCCTGCTGAACCCCCGCGGGGCGTGAGCAGCCGGGACTCTGACGGGGGGCGTGCAAACCGCCCAGCGCACGGGGCAGGGGGCGCAGTCCTCCCCGCGGCAGACGGCGGGTACCACCGCCGACACGGTGCCGGACAGAGCTGGAGCAACGACGCCGCCTGCAGCCGAGGGACACGGTGTCCCCGCTCCACTGTCAAGCTGGCGGGGCAAAGCCGAGAAGGCCTGTCCGGCTGCGCAGTGTGTCTGCCTCCACACGCACTGGCCCGGGAAGCTTCTGGAAGACGCGCTGACTCCACCAACACGAGAGAGCAAAGCACCGAAGTGCTGGTGCCGGGAAGTGGTGACTGTACTCTGGAGGCGGCGAGGCCAGTCCCAGCATGCAGCGGGGCCCAGAGGCAGCTCAGGCACACAGGGACAGCGGCTCTGGCTTTGGTGGGATTGAGCCGAGCCAAGAGGGTGGGAAGACTTAGAAAGAAGCAAAAAGGAAGGAAACTGAGCAAAGAGCAAATGAGGTGATCAGATCCAAGTGAGACAAAAAGAGGCTTCGGAGAAGGAGAACCAGCAGGCCGCCCTCGGTCCAGGAGAGGACGGGGTCAGTGTCAGTGCTGGCAGGGAGGCGGCTGCGGCCCAAGCACGCCGCCCATGGACGGGGCCGCGAACAACAGGGCAGGGCACCCCAGAACGTGGGCGCTGTGCCCCAACGTGCCAGCCACGGCGCCACCTTGCCCTCTGCCCCAGGCTGGCGACCGCTGGCCCTGCGGGGTGTCACCACTAATAGCACCCAGGATGTGCTCTCCCAAGGGGGAGAAACTGGGGTCCACGAGGAATAAACTGAAGCCACAAGACGTGGAGAGAAATTCCTGTCACCGAAAGCGACACCATCTGGAAACGCCCAGGTCCGAGGACTCTGCTGCACCCGCAGACGTCTCCAAGCCGGGTCCCTCCCCCCGGCCCCTCACCTGGGCCCCCGGCTGCCTGCGGTGGTCCTCTCCCCGCACAGCGTGGCCTCCAGCGTGGCCTGGGGCTCCCGGGGTGGGGGCCGCTCCTGCCGCTCCTCCTCCGGCCTCCTCTTCTCACTGTCGCTGTCATCACTGCCCTCTCCTAGGATGTCATCCACCTGGCGGAGGGGGACAGTCAGTGCCGGAACACGGCCACCACCCATCCCGCGGCCCACGGCCCCCACCCTGTCCCAACCACACGCACACACTCCTGGTACGTGGGTGGCACGTCTGGTTCCTGGGTCTGCAGCTGCTGGGCCCTCAGCCGTGGGGCACTGGGGGGTGCACAGCAGGTTCAGGAGGCCAAGAGAGAGCCGCCAAGGCCAGGCTGCCCGTCCTGGGCTCCCAGCACCCCACATGTGACCCTGGTGCAGGTCACGCGGGCCCCAGGCAGTCACTTCTTGGCGGCATGATTCTGACAGGGGTTTTCTAGCTGGTGCGCGAATGAGCTTCACGGTGAAAAAGGAGGATTCTGTTAAAATGCTCATGACCGATGAGCCGCACAGAACGACTGCTTTCCAGGAGGTGCTCTGGAGTACGGGAGGGGGGGGGGTCTGCTGCCGGCGGGGTCCCAGCTGTGTCTGGGGGACTCACTCTCTCCCATAAGCTGCAAATGAACCATTCATGGACATGCCAAGCAAGGGTGATGGGGACTAGTAGTCATGGGCCCTAATATCGGCCCTCACTGCTCCACTACAGCTGGGGGCAGGTCTGCTTCCAGAGGCCGAGCGCCAGGCCCCCAGGGACGCCGGGTCCCCAGGGAGAGCCACCAAGGGGGGGTTCCCGTGGCTCTCCCACCAGCACAGCTCGGCTGGGCTGCCTCCTAACACCCGGTCAGTCAGGAGCTGTTGCATCAGATTTGGGGTGAGCCTGTAGACAGGAGACGGGGTGAGGGTCCACCTTTCGCCCTGGTCTGACCTTGGTCTCTCGGCCTTTCTCTCAAATTCACTCTGGTCTTCTATTTTTTTTTTTTTTTAAAGATTTTATTTATTTGACAGACAGAGATCACAAGCAGGCAGAGAGACAGGCAGAGAGAGAGGAGGAAGCAGGCTCCCCGCTAAGCAGAGCGCCTGAGGCGGGCTCGATCCCAAGACCCCGGGATCGCGACCTGAGCCGAAGGCGCCGCTCACCCTGGTCTTCTAACAAAGACACCGATAACGACAGACATCAGGTGGAAATGAGAAAATAAGGAACGGGAGGTTACCCACGGCAACGGGACGGAAACGTCCTGCTAACTGCACTGCATTTCGGAGCACGTCTAAGGGCATTTCTGGGACACTGCTGTTTTCTCAAGGAGTGACGCTCTGCTGGCACGACGGAAACCGCGATCCTTCTTTGTTCTAACCTAGCGTGTGACGGAGGAGCCGTCCGACCCCACGGGGTGGGCTGGGGGCCCCACAGTCCCTGGCAGCAGGCCTGCCTTCCGTAGGGCCGTGTGTGCTCGGGGCAGCCAAGGCCAAGGCGGATGCTCGCGGAGCAAAGCCCCAGGCTAGAAGCTCTTCTTCAACGGCTCTGGAACGCCCCCAACCGTGCGCACGCCTGAGAAGTGCCGCAGCGTTTCAGGGTGTTAACAGCAAACGTGTTACTACATCACCACGAACACCGACTTACTACAAAAGGCGCCAGGTGGAGCCCAGAGATGACCGCGCTCGCCCGTGTGCCGCGAGCCCTGGTACCGCGCTTCAGGGCGGAAGGCCTCTTTCTCCCCAGAAATACACACACAGAAAAAGCAAGCAAGGATGTCAAACACCCTGTAAGCCAACAGGATTACGTCTTTATAAAGACTGCAAAGTGGATCGTTACGTAACAAGGTTATCTGATGTATAAAACAGTGAGACGGAGATTCGCTGGCCTCTGTCCCTCTGTCCTGACACAGCTCCCGGCGACACGGCAGACAGACTCTTGGTGGGCTCTGGACGGGGCAGGGAGCAGAAGGCTGGAGCCCTCTGCCCTAGTCCCTCCTCTGGGGAAGGGAGGGGCCCGGAGATGGAGACGGAGGCCGGGCCTGGGGCGCTTCCACATCCGGGCAGGGCGGCCCACCCCAACTCCACGGGGCAGCAGCTCCCCTGAGCGGGACCCCAGGTGGCTCTCCGTCTGGCTGTTCATCTGTCACCCTCTTTATTATGTAATAAGCCAGTAAAGGTAAGTATGTGTGGAGCAGCCCTAGCGAAGGGTGGGACCCCAGGAACGGGTGGTAGGAATCCCAATTCACAGCTGGTCGGTCACCTGTAGGGAAGACAAGCCAGGACCCCCACCCCGTGACTGGCATCAGACAAGGGGGAGTGTGTGGGGGCAGGTGGCGTCAGAGCTGCTTGCTGTGACCCCCGCACATGTGGGTGAGCACAGACAAGTCCGAACGGCCTCCTGTAGATCCACGTCTCAAGACGAGAGCCATGGGTGTGTGGGCCCCGTTTCCCCAGGCCACAGGCCGCGGGGAAGCTGGGTGGGCCGCAGCGGAGGACAGAGCTGTCTGTGGGAGGCCTGAGCGAGCACGCACAGCACCTTCCAGGCACTGTCAAGGGAAGAAAGGCCGTCAGATGTATTTAACTCACAAAAACCCACTGGGCGGTGCCCCCTAAAGGAGGCTCCCCGCAAGGCTGGCCAGCAGCAGCCTCTCCCTACAAAGGCCAAGGGCATGCCCCTCACCCACCTACACACTCAGGGACTGGGCTGCCCGCTCCTCACCTCCCCACCCTCGGTCACCCCCAAAGCACCCCTGGGCTTCTCTGTTCTCTGCATGGACTGCGAGGGCTCTGAGGGGAAAGGTGAGGTCCCAGTGCGGGGCAGCTTCAACCCAAGACCAGTTCCGTCGCCGCCATGCTGACCTCAGTGAGAGCCTGGAAACGGCACAGCGGCTGCTACGTCAACACAGCAACCATGGTCGCACCACTGCACGGTCTTCAAACGACACGCGGGTTTTGCTCCTAAGCGAAGTGCGTGTACCAGCAAGCACGGGGTTAATTCTAAGAGCTAGCGCACTCATGCCCCGCCACTGTACCTACTCTAGGTTGACGAGCAAACCTCCTGTTAGGATATTGTATTAAATTTCCTCTGAAGATACTTCAGGCCTTTAACTCTGCATCATACCTTTTCAAGAAGAAAAAAGGGATCTAAAAAACCAGGTCTTCGAAAGACAATCACAGCCTCCCGGAGACCACGAGGTGCCCTGAGAGCGTCAGCACCGTCCCCGAGCAAGGAGCCCTTCGCTCCTCGCGTCTGCGGACGGCAAACCCGTGTGCGCGTCCGTCCTGCCGACTGTTTGCAAGATTCAGAAAAACGTTCTGCGCAAATGAGGACCGTGGGTGCGGATGAGCCGTTCTGCGCAAATGAGGACCGTGGGTGCGGATGAGCTGTACCTAAATTATGCTTCGATCTGCTCGGTCTCCTGCTTGACGCGGTAAAAGGGTCTGTTTCAGAGCAAAGACATCGTTCCAGGCCTCTCCTTTACACAAGGGTAACTGGGCTCTTTGACAAACAGTAATGTGTCATGAACTATTTTATAAACACCACTTGAAAGATGCTAGCGGAAAAATTTTAGAATCTTAAGGAAAAACCTAAAAGCCAAGTATGTGAAGAGAAAAAATTCGCTTTCTACTGAGTTAACGATGGGAGTCTGTCAGAGGGCCCACACGGATCACATCGCATGCCCTGGAAAGCGCTCCCATCGCCTCGTTTGGAAGACGCAGGACCGTGGGATTCCGGACTCCTCGCGGCCTCTGCCTGCGCAGACGTGAGGCCGGCAAGCGGGCGTGGTGGAGAGGAACAGAAGCGTGCCCCAGGCCGGACCTGCGAACTTCCTGGTCACTCCCTGCGCCAGGCGACCTTCTCTTGATAGAACTGAAACGTGCTCAGACATGTTAATGATTCCCTCCTCCCAGGAGGACACAGAAGAGGGGACAGAGGCGGTGCCGCCCCAGTCCACCTCGGCCCGCGCCCTCGAGGCAGACAAGGCCTAGGTGACGCCTGGAGTTCCCTCCGGCTTCAGGCCAGCAAGGGTCGTCACAGCTCCTTTGGCCACGGCCTCCTGGACAGACTGGCCCGGGAGAGCCTGCAGGACAGACCCTCTAGATCACAAGAAATAAATCAGGACCTGTGTCCCCGTTTCACTTTCCAACTATAAAAATGCTGTTTTCACGTATTATCTTCAATCTCTAGTGTTTTCTCTAAAAGCTAGTGTCTGTTAACTATCTCAGGCTGTCCGCAACGTTCATGATGTGGCTCGCAGAGCTTCCTGACGTGCGGCCCAGCACCGAGCCGAGACACAAGAGCCCTCACGGCAGCTGTCTGGTGAACTAACTTGGGGGAGCTTGCTGACCCACATAAACCCCTGAACGGCACAAGTGAATCTGCTGGTCCACGAGCTCCTGCTCCGAACGGAGGCGCGTGAACAGAAGGGTCGCTTGGCAAAGTCACGGTGGTGTCCCTGCCCGATGTCCGCGCCGGACTCCAGTCTGAGGGAGAAAGCCCGGTGGGTGTGACCGCGAGGCCTCACACACGTAAATGAGACGGCGTGGGAAGTCCCACGGCCGCGAGGGCTGAGAACACAAAGGAGACGTTCCAGCTGTCAGACAAATAAGTGATTAAACCTCTGCCGGCACGTGCTGTTCCTGAAGTACGCCCTCGACACCTAGAACGAGAGACTTGCGTGACGTAGCCTCCAGTAACTCTCCGCACGGTCTCCAGCCGTCTCTTCTGTGCACGCGTCTGCCCGTGAACACCGAATCCTGCCATGCGCCCGGTCCCTGCGCCCCTGCCCGGGAGACACACTCCCGGAACTTGCATGAAGACTCCTGGCGCTCCGCAGGGCCCTCGTCCAACGCAAGCCTTCTGCGCGCGGCCTGCTGTGGTCCTGGGGAGAAGGGAGCCACGCGGAGAAACAGAGCGTGGACGACACTCTGCTTTATGAAGTTCTACAACTGGCCAGACTGGTCTGTAGCATCAGAAACCAGTAAATTTATGGCTTTGAACAAGTTCCTGGGGTCTTCAGCCATCATTCCTCCAAGCAGCTGCCCCATGCCCCCGTCCTCCCCGGCTGTGGAGTTCCAACAGCGCACACAGAAGGCTCTGCTGCTGACCGGACGTACCTGTGGCTCTGACCACGGACCCCCATCTATCTTCCGGCTCGTCTCCAGGGGGTCTCCGCGGCCCCGTTCGTGGGCTCTCCCTTCTTCGCCCCACTGGGTCGGGGGTGTCAGGCGACCATGAGGGACCCTGCGGAGCGCGTGTCTTTCTTGGTTCTGAAATCCCCGCTGCTCGCTCGTCATCCCGTGTGCATTCCCCGGAGGCTCTGCACCTCTGCCCGGGGAGCCCAGCCACCGAGCGGCTCTGAACATGCTGGTCTCCTAACCCGACGTCTGGGCTGGCCGGGGGTGGGCGTCTGCTGCCACTCAGGCTGTGCCCGGACGGCTCTGACAGGACAGCTTCTCCGAGCCTCTGGGGAACATGGGTCTGTGTTTGCAGGTGACCAGCCTGACGAGGGCCTTGCCTTCCGCGGACTGCGATGTGGATGTCATGCCTCCGTAACGCTGTCTGTGCCACATCTGCTCTCGGAGGCAAGCCTGGGGTCCGCTCCACCCCAGAACTGGGGAGCTCCTCTTCCGCTCCGTGGTGTGGCTGGGGCCCCCCGTGGGGCGCAGAGGCAGAGGAAGGAGCCTCCATACTCTCTGGGCCACAGACTCCTGTCCCCAGACCCTGTGTTTTGGGTGCCTGTCCCAGAGCAGAGCTGGGGGAGGGGCCCTGCCTGCAAGTAAGGGCAAGAGCTGGGGAAGCAGAAAGAACACCCTGCTCGTCCCGCCGCGCCCGCGCTTTCACACCCTGCTCGTCCCGCGCTTTCAGGAACTGCCTGCTCTTTCTTCTGAAGTTGCAACCTTTTTTCTTCTCTAAAGAAAGCTCTTGGTCCAACCCGGCGCTCAGACTGCTGACCCTGATGGAGAACTGCACGCCCGACGAACTGAGCGGGGCGCTCCCTCCTCTGTCCCATGGGCTTCAGCTGCAGGGACTGGGAGGCTTGGAGGCCGTGCTGGGGGGCTACCCACCGCGGGGGTCAGCGACGGGCCGGTCTTCCTCCAACCGTGACCTTCCCTGTGCTTCGCGTGTGGGTGGCATTGTGTGCCGGCCCTTCTGGTCTCTCGTGGCTAGCGCTTCCCTACCGATCTGACTCAAAGCAAATCTTCTGTCCTAATAGGATTGCAAACTTTCCACTGTCAGGACAGACTGCTGTGTATTTTAACTTGAAGGATGGACCTTTCTTTTATTTTGGAGACACGACCCACACATCCCAGCACAAAACCTGCTCGTCAGCCTCTGGCCACACACAGTGAGAGCTCCACACGTCTCTTGTGTGTTTGCCTCAAGTGGGAACACATGTGCGCAAACCTGATCCACGAGAGCACCGCACGACAGCGGGACACGCAGCCTCCGGGAGGTGACGCCTTGTGAAAACTCACACACAGTTAGTGGGGTCCGATACCCCACTAACCCCAAGAATCATCACTTGGGCAAAACGTTACGAACATGTAATGAGCAGAACAATCCCGACCCCGGAACACTAAGAAAATACCTGCAGGCACCCTCCACCCGCCCAAAGCTGGGGTCCGTGGTAGCTTCTGGAATAAACTTGCTTCATCTCAACATTTTGAAGTCAATAGAGAATGAGCCTGTTTTATTCCGAATATAACTGCAAAACAGCATTTGCTCCAGGTGGGGCACACCTGCTGCACGGATGGGAAAGCGACTCTGAGGGTTTCCCCCACGCACGCGTCCCACACTCAGTGCGGCTTCAAAGCAAAAGGGAGAAGGCGGTGTGTGCAGCACGAGGCTGAAACCACCACCGGGCAGCTCCCCAGTGTCGTGCGAACCCTCTGAGAGCCAGCCCAGTGAGCAAAACCGTGTGCGGGGACAGACACCAGTGCACGTGCATTTTGTGGACACTCAGGTCAGCTCTCAGGGGACCACCTTTCAGTCCCCAGACAGGGCACGCCCATGCTGGCGGCCCCACATCCTCTCAGGAAGGCATCCCTGTGCACAAGCAGCAAATGAGGCGTGAGTTCACGCCGCTCACCGCCACCGCTCACTCATCAGCAGCAAACCTGCAAGCTTGATAAAACCAGAGTGCCCAGGCCACACAGGAAGGCTCACCGTCTCACGCATGATAGAACCCGCCACCATGCTGGAAGGAAGCCGCTGCCCACGGTGGGAACACTGGTGTCTGGACCCCAGCACATGGTGATCGCGGCCCCAGGGTCGTGGCAGAAGGCTCTTCTTCGTGTGAACCCCAACACACACAAAGTGCAACCATCTGGCAGCAGCACAACTACAAACAGAAATCCTCACACCAGACACACGCAGACCGCAGCCGGTCCCTCGCCCACGGGGCAGGCTGCAGAAGCCCAGCGGATGCCTGAAGCCTGTATGAACACAGCAACGACGGAGCCAGACTGACGCGGAGACTTCCCAGTACCTCGCGGTAAAACAGATCGTCACAGCGACACACTGCTGGGAAGACGTGTATAAGCGTGGGCTCTCCGGGAGCATCGCGCCATCTCTCACCGCGCCCACCCTTCCTCCTCCGATGGAGACATGAGGGGGCAAAGGCCATGGGCATATGATGTGCTGTCAGGGCACTACTGGCCGTCTGACCACATGCCCAGAGGATGGACCCCAAGCCTCCTGAGCCCAACTGGCCACAGTACCCGGGACACGCTTCAAGTCCCTTCCAGGGACTTGAGCTGAGCTGCGTTTACAGCGAGCTCTGGCAGCAAGACAAAGGAGAGACAGAATTGAAGGGAACTGTGGCTGCTGGGGGCTGGGAGAGGCGTCCGGTCCCAGACACAGGGCCACTGACAGACACGCTGTGGAGCGCCCATCAGTGCGAGCTGCAGCCCATCTGAACAGCCCTCTCCAAAGGGTTCGACAAACACGACAGGCACAGGTCACTGCACAGGTGAGCACGGGAGCATCAGGACAGGGCACAGGTGAGCAAAGGTGAGCACGAGGAGAAGGGAACAGGGCACAGGTGAGTAAAGGTGAGCACGGGGGCATCTGGACAGGGCACAGGTGGATGTGGGGCTCTCTCGACAGGAGACAGGTGAGTAAGCTCACAGTTCTCAATCCTATTTCCGAGGACCCTCCACTTACTGAGTGGAGTAAGACAACTACCTGGCATGTGTGAATTATGCCAGGGTCCTGCGGTAGATCTCACAGTTCCCAGAACCCAAGTGTACTGAAAAACAGATGTTTTTGACAAACAGACCACTGAAGGCACTCATACAAAAAACAATTTGTTATTCAATCGAATGTTCTATAAATCCAAGAACTGCATGAAAACCAAACCACCTACATAAGCTCGCCAACGTGTACAAACTTACACACACACAAGGACAAATCTAAAAAAGCAACCCACCCTGAATTATCTCAAAAGAACAAGGGCCACTAGAAAACAAAACCAGTCCAGCACGTTGCTGGCAGAAACGACCTCTTTCTCTTACAACCCACTCGTTTTCAGGAAGCTTCCTGGGATTCTCTCCAGAGGTTTCAGAGTTTCCTACAGGCCTCACCCTCCCTTCCGTCCTTCCTTCTGCTCCAATGGAAGACCTCGGGGTCACTGCCTTGCAGACTGGGGTGCACTCTGAAACCCACCCAGGAAGCAGGACTGGCACACGTTTCCTCATCTTACCATGTCTGTTCTCTCCTCCCAACCCGGACTGCGAGTGGCATACCGCACGGGATTCAGCCACGCAGACGCAGACTGTGAGCCCCACGTCTTCAAGCTCACAGAGCAGGGACCTGATACAGCGCGCCTGCTTTCCAGCAGCGCTCCGCGAGGCCCACGGGCGTCTCCTACTACCTGAACACCACTTTAAGACCCTTTAAGACCCTCTCTGGGCGTGTAGGCATTTCAGAAGGGACACAGGTAGTGACCTTCTGACACCTGGGTGTCCCTCCCATCAGCGGCACACTCTGTCCAGGATGTCCCCATGTGACCTAGCACAAAGCTGCTCGGAGGCCACCCGTGGCCACTGCGCCACCAGCTGACCGCATCCAGCAGCCAGAGGTACAGGGACTGCCTCTCCGGTCTCAGCTGCTTACTGTGTCTCCCAGGGACCTTTTCTGCTCTGGACAGAACCGCAGACAAGAGGGACCCTGTCGGACCTGGGCTCTGCCGTGCACATTTGCTTCCCCGCTTCTCCACTACTGATTTCCAACCCTGCAGTCTGTGGCCCGCCGTGCTTGCCAAGAACCGGGGATCCAGGCAGGGGAACAGGGGTGGAGGGTCGGCTCTGGCCACCACCAGCCCGGGCACCCAGCGTCCGTGCCCAAACATAGCTGCGGTCTCCCCGGCAGGGCACGTGGGACCTGGATCTCTGGTCTCATCGGGTTTACAGCACAGCCCGGCGCCCGCCAGGTCCAAAGCCCGAGACAGCTTGCGCCTCCCACACGCCCAGTTGCTGAGGGGCCAGACTGGTCTTTTTCAGAATGACAGGTTGCCCTGAACACTTATTCCACGGCAAGATTCCAAACCTCCCCAATAAGAAACCAGCGCCATCACTGCCGACCCCATTCAATGCCGGTGTGCGTCTGTGGGGCAGCTGTGGGGCCGGGGAGGCGGAGGCCAGCGGGCCCCCCAGCTCCCTGTGGGGTCAGCAACTCCCTTAGAGACACAGGAGCACGGAGGAAATTTGTTTGGAGAAAACATTTTTATGAAACAAAGAACAGCACGTCCACCAGCCAACGTTCAAAAAACAGGCGCGCGGAACTTAGCACGTCTGCATGTAGGGTCCAGCCGTCGCCAGGTAAGCCACCCTCTGCACACGATAATCTGAGCTGCTGGGGAGACTTTGCGCTGACAGGAACCACGGACATTTTCCTGCTGCTGCTGAAAATAAACTAAAATATGTCCTGCTATGTTCGGGTCTTCCCGGAATGTGGCGTGGTGCTGAGGCAGAAAGGGAGGCCACCGAGGGCCAGCCGGCACACGGCTTCCGTCCCCAGCAGAGCCCAGCAGGGGTGCCAACAAGGGGCCATGTTCCCTCGGATGCACGATATGCTTTTCTGCACAGAGGCTGCACGACCACCTACAAACGGAGACCCCCACAGGCAGGTGGGACCCTCCTCTCGAGGGTGCTGGCCCAGGGCAGGGCGTGAGGGCCACAGGGCCTGGGGGCCGGTGGGACTCAGGACCGGCTGACGTGAGTTTCGGGCCTCTCTGAAGATGACCCAGGAGACAGACCACAGACTGACCTACAGAAGTACCTGCGGCTGAGTGCGGTTTGGCTCTGAAAGCAAACCCCCACTGTATTTAGTCTCCAATTCAAAACGTCGTCGAGGCCGTTATCCTTACTGCCACAATTAACCCTGTGACAAAACAGAAACCCCACCGTGTGGCCTATCTTCAGGGTGTAAGGCTGAGATCCTACAAGGGACTGCTGGCTGCGCCCCGGGCAGGAGGTCATCGAGGGTGTCTCATAGGGCAGTGTAGGCCACCCGCGGTCCCGGCCCCACCAGCCCGAGGCCGGGCCCTCGCCAGCGTTGCCGATGCCCTGACGCGTCACTCAAGGCTGCTGCGTATGTCTCGGTGGAAGCGTCCCTGGGAAACCAAGGGTGGTGGTGAGCACGGTGCGCCCTGCCCCCGGCGCGCTGGCGCCCGCGGGCCTCACCTCTTTGTCCATACTCTCTAAGTCCTCCTTACACAGCGTGTACAGCGGCATTGTCTCTGACATGCTGGGCTGTCGCTTCCGTCCACTGGGGCCGGGCTGCTCTCCGGGTCGGCTGTCCGGCAGCTCTTGAGCAAGCGTCTGCCGCGGCGGCTGAACCACTCTGAAATGAATGTCACAGGTCCCACGTGAGGAAGGTCACTTGGAAGGATTCCTGACTCTCGGAGCAGGTACACACACACGCGCACACACACACACACGCAGCATTCTGGCTACGACAAACCACCGTGTCTCTCCACAGCACCTGCTCCGGCTTTCTCTGAGCGCCGCCTCCTGTTGGAAGCGAACACCCGCCTCCTTCCGCCAACATGACCCCGCTCGACCGGCCTCCCTCGTCTTAGCACAGAGGGCGGAACGGAAGAGCCGACGAGCCACAGCCTAGAAAGCAGCAGGAAGCGCTCCTTATCCTCAAGTACCGTCGAGCAAGCCGCAGGGCTTCTAAAACGACAAAGCCGGCAGACCGCCTCCCCGTGGTCTCCGGAACAGAAGGACGTGCGGCGCGCAGAAGCAGGCGGCGGGCTGAGGTCCGCCGTCTGCCGGAGGGGACGGGAGGCCACCTGGAGCCACGTGGGTGCGGCTCTGAATGGCCAGATATGAACACGAAACCCAGCAGCATTTGGGTGGCGCTCTTCCCGGGGGCCCGTCCTAGGCCGGGCACGGGGAGCTTCCCCCGGCGCCTCCCGCAGGCGCGCACACCTCATGTCAGGCCCGAAGCACGCGCTCGCGCGCGTCACTGCCTCGATGGGGAGTGGCTCGTGCGCCCCTGGCGGGTCCGGCACGAGTGGCTGTTTCGAGTGGCTGCTCCCGGGGCTCGGAGCCTGCACGAGGGTGCCACGGGCCCCACGGCCACCACCAGCCACACGCTCCCTCCCTGACATCCCGATGAGGTGAAACCCCACGACTGCGAGCTCCGTCCACACCCGCAAGCGAAGAGAAGCAGCTGGGGAGGCAGATGGCGTCCTCTAGAGGACGCGGGACTTCTCCCCACAAACACAGAGCGCCACCCTCCGTGCCCCCAGGCATGGGGACATGCGCCGCCTCGCCAGCGCTGCCCACGCAACAGCGTCTACACAGCTCTCCGCCTGCGCAGCTGGACACCGCCACGTGCACTGGCCAGCGGCCCCAACACAGGAAAACAGCAGAGTGTCCAAAAAACAAGTATGTTGAGGTCTCCCCTTCAGAACAACGATTTCAGCTGAACCAAAACCCGAGACGTGCTGACAGGTCAGGGCACGTGGGCCGGCCAGGCCGCTTCTGCAGGCTCCGGCACTCCCGGGTGGGCCCACCTCCCGGGCGCTGGCCCCGAGTCTCCCTTTACCAAGGACAGGCCACACCGGGGGCGGGGTCTCCACCGAAGGGCAGCTCCCAGCCGGTGGGCACAAGCAGCCAGGAAGCGCTGTCCTCGGCTAGAAAGCCCCAAACACACAAACAAGCCACTCTTCTTATGCTTCTCGTCCGCTGGGAATAGCTGTTACACTACTAACGCGATCCTGTGTTCACACGTGATGGCTCACGGCTACTCTGAAACGTGCGAGTTGTCTCCCAGGAGGCCCAGTTCTTGTGTCTGACAAGGTCAGCTCTGGGGGACGGAAGCCCAGGACAAAGAGCTCCATGTTCCCGACAGCAGCCGCTCGCACAGCTCCCCCCAGACGGCACCACAAGATACGAGAGAAAATGAAACACAAAGGGATTCTGTATCTATTCCAAATCGCAAGCTGACCTCCAGTCCAAGGCAGGCAGGTGGGCCTCTGTCACCGTCCTGGGAGCTCAACCTGAGACCCTGGCCTCCAGGGGACACGGAGGACAGACAATGGAGGAGGGCTAGGAGCCGGCAACGTGAAATACCAACAGGCAGACACGAAGCCCCAAGAGCAGGCTGCTCCCCGCAGAAGCTCAGAGAGAGGTCACCGCATAGGACAGGAATGCCTGGGACAGCCCTGCTCCACTGCGGGCCACCACCGGCAGTTGCGGCCCCCGCCAGGAGTCTCCGGGAAGGCTGAGTGGGGAGCTAGGACCTTTCCTCCTGTCCAGCCTGCGATGAGCACCCCACAACCATGTAGCATCCGTGGAGACCATGGCAGGTGGGGCCTGGACAAGCACCCCTCCCTGCAGCTGACAAGGCCCCCAGTCCGGGCTGGGAGGTTTTGGACTCGGACGTTCAGCTCCACCCACTGGTAACCGCGGGGACCGCGGGGGGGGCAGCTGGAGGCCCCACGGCCTGGCGGCAGCAATCACCCCCATACGGGTGCCAACGGCAGCCAGCGCAGACCGGGACTTCTCCCCACTGGGCACAGGGGAGGCGGCCCGTCCACCTGTGCTGCGGGTGCAGCGCCAGGCAGAGGCAGCCAAGCTCTAGGTCTGAAAAAGGTCCCGACACTCATGACGTGACGTGAAGCCGTCCCGGCTGCCATCAAAAATCACTCACCCTACCAAGCACCAGGAAGGTCTCCAGCAGAACGAACGTCCACTCGGAGACAGCAGAGATGCTAGAACTACCCGACGCAGACGTCAGGGCATCGCGGTAAAAATGCTTCCACAAGAATGACAGGCACACGCAAGGGACGTGAGGAAAAGCGGGCAGAAGCTTGGGAGCGGAAGACACGGCAGCACGTGCCATTTTTTAGAAATGCAGGGGACGGGATCAACTTTGCAAGGAAGGAGACAGAAACCACAAAATCAGGAAACCTGAGGAGTCACAGAACAGGGAGAAAAAAACTGATCGGAACAGGCGAGAAGACGACGAGACCACTACTCGCATCCCTGAGGCCGGGAGGAGGAGAAACACGGCAGAGGTGGAAACGGCCTCAAAAATGTCCTAAATTTGGCGAAAGACATTAAACTTTCCGATTCAAAAAGCGGAGCGAATCCAAAAGGATAAAGCCCCAAATCCACATTAGGACGCATCCTCATCAAACTTACTACTCAAAACAAAGAAAAAAATCTTGAAAACAGCAAGAGAAACAGAATTCAAATGACAGGCCAAAGGGAAAGACCACGCAATCATATCACTACAGATAAAGCACCTGAAAAATTGCACACCTGTTCAGGATAAAAACTCACGGAAATTTGGGAAGAGCGGCGGCTCCCCCACTTGGCAAACAGCAGCTGCAGAAAACCGAGAGCCAGAAACGGGACATTTTCACCTTAACATCAAGAAAAGACGAGAGTGTCTGCAAATTAGGGAACAGGCGGGAATGCGGAAGTGACCCGCACAGGTGCACCCGACACCCGACACCAGCACCAACGCCCAGCACAGAGGACACGCAGGAGCAAAACCAACCCGCCACCGAAAATCTCATTCCCCGTGCAAAAACCCAGAATGCGTCACGGTCTTAAATAGAAGACGTGAGAGCTATGAAACTTCTAGAATAAGATGTAGGAGGAAACCTTTAGGATCTGGGACCCTAGAGAGAGTTCACAGACTTGAGGGCAAATGTGTCCTTCATGGAAAGAAAACTAATCCACGGAACCTGATTCACCAAAATGAAACACTTCTGCTTCGCCCAGCTCGGTGAAGGTGATGAAAAGCTGCAGAGAAGAAAAAACCTTCCAGCCACACTGTCCACGGAGGAGTAGTACCTGGAGCACAGAAGCAGTCCTCACACTCTCCCATGACCGCCCGTGGGCAAACGGGCGAAGACACACAGACGCCTCACGGAGCAGGACGTGGGGGCCCGCGTGCCCGTCCGTGGGACCAACAAGAACACAGTCAACCCCAAACATGGGTGGGGTGTGGAGAGGGGACCGCGCTGCTTCTGGAGGGAGTGAGAGAAGGTGCTGCCCCTCCGGAGGGAAACCTGCACCCACTCGACACGCGCTCACCGCACGCTTGGCACACAGTGCAGCAGGCACGGCCCCGGGCTTCGGTCCCACAGAGACGGACGCAGACACAACGGCTAGGAGCAGCCCTCCGTGGGGCGCCCAACTCCTGGGGGGACCCCCTGGCTGTGGGAGGAAAGAATGTGTGAGTACACTTGAGTAGTGCGGTAACGGTGGCTGGCCCGGGGCCGAGAGGGGTCCACAGATGTGCGAGAGCCTGTGCGCGTGGTACTGCTAGACGGACTGAAGGACTGGGGGGTGAGTTAGCAGTCTCGGGGTTATGGAGGTGGCGGGAGGGAGGCAGGCGTCGGGGGCCCTGGGCGTGGCGGTGGCGAGACTGGGCTGCAGGTGTGCGTGGGGTGAACCAGGGGAAGGGCCCCCGGGCTTGCTCTCTTCGTGCCCTGCCCGTGGGTCCACAGTGACCTCAAAACTAAACTTCTTTTTCTTTTAAAAGATTTTACTTACTTACTTGACAGAGATCACATGGAGGCAGAGGCAGGCAGAGAGAGAGGGGGAAGCAGGCTCCCTGCTGAGCAGAGAGCCCGATGTGGGGCTCGATCCCAGGACCCTGGGATCATGACCTGAGCTGAAGACAGAGGCTGAACCCACTGAGCCACCCAGACGCCCCTCAAAACAAAACTTTTAACAAAACCAACAACAAAAAAACCCACAAACGTTCACAACTAAGAGTGCATCATCATGATGGGTTAATAAAAAAGAGGAATTCAGAATTCTGGACGCCGTCCTTGCAGTGTAGTAAGTCCAGATGGACCGCGTGGTGAGCCCCCAGCTGCTCTAACCCCGCCCCACCCGCGGACCAGGGTGCTCACCTTCCCCTACAGGCACATCCCGGGGTCCCTGCCAGGGGAGGCCCCTCGACCCAGACTCGGGAGGGGAGAACGGAACCTGGCATCATGCTAGCAACAGCAGGGGAGCCCCAAGGAGCTCTGACCTCGAGTCCCCAGGTGAGCCAGCAGCCTAGAGCCCAAACCATCAAGGCAAGGCGGACACTCACAGTTCCCCAGGCCTCGGTCAGACAAGCACACAGAGCAGCGTCTCTGCCCACGGTCCCAAACGCCATGTCACAATGGGGTCTGCACGGGGTTCCAGGTTCAGAATGGGGCTGAGCTACCCCTCCTGGGGCTCTCCTTCCCACAGCCCTCGACACACAGGGACAGGGCAGCCTCGGGCAGGAGGGGGACCAGAGCCTCGATGGGGGGCTGGTGCAGGCTCGCAGCCCATGATTCCAGGGACGTGGCTGTGTACACTGGCACCTGTAAGGGCAAACAGAGCAAACAGAGGTGCCCTGGGTCACTGTGCGTGGACAGGGAGACTAAGGACACAGGCGTGTGCGGGCACAGTGTGAAATCAAATGAACAGGGAGCTCTAGCTCCATGCGGAAAGGACGCCCTTCCTCTCTGCAGCAGCCATGAGCCGTGTGGGGACGCTCCCTGTACAGAGCGCCTGTGAGAGTGTGACCCAGGCACTGCCTGGCCCTCCAGCCTCCGAGCCTGGACGGCTGCCACCCCTCCTGCGGCAGTGGGGCACTGCGTTCGCTAGTTTTACAACGCAGAGTGCTCTACACGCTAGGAAGGAGAGAGACGCGGGCCGCGCCCAGCACGCGCACCTGACTCATGTGCCCTCCCTGACGGGGCGGACGCGGGGCGGCGGTAACCCGTGACTCGTGTGGTGCAAATCACCCTCCCGGGCTCCAGAGAGAGGAGAATCGCGTCAGAGCGGCCCGCAGCCAACTAACACACAGTGTGCGCTTTCCTCCGCGAAGACGAAGCCGTGGGTTTGTCTTCCTGCGCCGTCCCACTCGCGGGCCGCGCCTCCCGCTCCCGCACAGTGCACACAGGGCGCTGGCGGCTGCGGGACCACTGCCGCCCTGTGGAAGGAGGCGGGAGCCGAGCTCAGCTTGCCATCCGCAAGTGTTTCCAGCCAACGCTTAGTTACTTCTCTTCCCGCACCGGACGTCCTGGCCGACCGCCGCTTACTCTGAGCCAGCCTGGAACCCCAGCCGGCTCTGAACCCCAGCTCTAACCACGCCAGACGTAGTTCTTTATGCTGAAGGATTAACTCAAAAGGTTCAGGGTCTAATTCCCAGTAGCACAAAAAGCAGATTCTAAAAACCAGAAACCGCTCACGTAAACATCGGTACAGCCCTGACTTCGTGACGGCTCCGTGTGACACCAGGGGACTGAGGGCTCCAAGCTGCGTGTCTGGCACCGGGCGTGTGGTCTGCGCTGCTGGCGCACACCCCGTCCTGTCCTGCACACCTTCCCGGATGCAGACCGGACTCCCAGCATGAGACCACCCGCGGACAGAATCCGAACATGGTGTCCCCATGGCAGCGCAGCGCCTCCTCGAGGAGGGAGTTCTGGATCCTTGTGACAGAAGCCCCCCCCGACCCCGCGCCCCCCGTCCCCCGCGCGACTGTCGTAAACTGCGATACGGCTTCGCTCTCAGCGCTATCGTCTGGGTCAGTCTGGGCGAGGAGTCAACTCCAGTCGAGAGACACGAAGGGAAGGCTGTTGCGGCGGGAGACACTCTCACCTCTGCTGCTGGGCCGTGGGTCCTGGTGCCGGAGGAGTCCCCTGCGGCCCCCTCCCCCGCCCCACAGCCTGGGCTCCTCCTCAGTCTGACCCGGGACCGCCATCCATTTGCCCAGGGTACCCTCACTCCTCTTCACGGCGCCGCTGCCCGGCTGAGCCCAGCGCTCGGGAGAGCCACACACAGGCCACAGCACTGCCCACGTGGAAGGACGAGAAATGAGAGGACCCCCAGGGACGCCCCCTCACCCGACGGTATAAACACCTGTGACATGGGGGCCGTGAAGTGAGGGAGAAAGGCACTGCAGCCTCCCACGTCCCCAGAGACTGCAGCACAGGGTCCAGATGGCCACCTGCCTGCCCACCGCTGACCCTCTTCCCGGCACCCCCCAGTGTCCCGCACAAGCGAACCCGCGGCGTCAGCACCTGCTTCCTGCAAGCGTCCCGGCAGCGTGCCCGCACGCACACGGGCTCTGCAAGCGGGCCCCTGGCATCAGGGTCGCAGAGCCTACGCCCAGGACACCACTAAGGGAACCAAACGTGCCTGTGCTCATGAGACAACCAGCTCCACAAACCAGCTCCTTCAGAGGGGAGACGTGTGAGCACCAGCTTCTGCCCCACTCGGCACCCGGCCTCTGTCCCCCCGCCCTGTGCCGTCTGCGGCTGCGAGGGCTTTCTCAGGCTCTGGTGGCCGCGGCCAGGGCCACGGGGAAGCAGCTGTCCTCGCACACCTGCCAGCACCCGGCCCTCTGGGACCGTCTTCCCTCGTGTCTCCCTGCCCTTCCTTTCTCCCCCCAGCTCACACCAGGCCAGGAGAGCCGGACCCTGCCCACGCCCCCAGAGTGCGCACACTATCCACCCAGCACACGCTGCTGCCTCACGGTGGCAACCGCCGTCCACGGCCCACGTGGCATCGGACACCTAGTCTATCTCACTCACACGATCCTGTCACCCTTCAAGCTTACTGACCCGCTGTACTTGCGACAATTAACACAAGCTGCTCTCCGCCTCCTGCCGTGTGCGAACACTTGCATTTAAGGTGCACAACTGACCTGTTACGTAAACACGTGTGGCAGCTCATGCTGCTTGACGTTTAGGAGGATTTTAACCGTATACCCTTAACATCGGTATCGGTACCAGTGGTTAACGGCACAGGATACGTACACTCGCACTGCATGGACAAAAGCTGCACTTTCACAACCCTGCGAGCGAGAGCCCTGACCACAACAGGCCGATTTTGTTTCCTGTTATCCAGCTTGTGTCGCAAATTACGGGATCTGAGGATTTGTTTCTCCCTGGTCCGGGGCCATCCGCAGACGTTAAGTCCCTATGCTGACCCGCCCCAGCCCCTTCCTGTTCTCCTCTGCTGCATCCAGTGTGCACGGGTTCTGAGGACTGTCTCCGGTTAACTGTAGGCTGCTACTCCCCGGTTCTGGAAGGGGCTTGTGTTTTCTGCGTCAGCTACAAGCCTCTGCTGACCTCCTCCGTCTTCCGCCTGTTTCGCCCGTCCCACTTCCTCAGGCACAACACTCTGTCCCCTTCTCCGGGACTCTACCCCACGTCCCAGCGTGCCGACCACTTCAACCCCGAGCTTGGTCCCAGAGCCCAGGCGCCTGGCTTCGCTCCACACAAACTGAGCCGTGATCCTCCCAACCACGGCTTTTCTGGTGATTCTTATTTGGTAGGACAATCAGTCCGATAAAAGGCACACCATGCGCCATAGCCACGCTCCAGCGGCATGTTCCCCAGGGGAGGGCTGCTCGAGGGGGCGCGGAACCATCCACATCCTTGGGCCCCGGCGGTCGGCACCGAGCCCAGCACCCGACAGCGGCTCACCAGCCTACTGCGCGAAGTCGCACTGCCCCACCCAGCTCTCCCCTGCTGGGAGCATCTATTCACACCTGCCTCCGCCTGGACCACATCTCAGGTTCTGCCTCGGCCACAGAAAGCCCCGAGAAGCCAGCTCCGGAGCCACGTGGTCCTCCCGCTGCCAGGCTGGCCTCCCACTGGGGCCAGAGTCCCTCTGACGGCCTCCGACAGGCACTGTGTCAGCGGTGCCTCTTGAATCTGCATTAACCGTGGCCTTGCCTCCATCCCAGACCTGTACCCACACAGCCTGGTCCAACACCTCACTCCACAGAGCGGGGAGATCGGCGTGTCCCTCCAGGCCCCCGGGGCAGCGCCGTGCCACCCTGCACAGCTGCACGTTCCCTTCAAATGCGGGAAGCTCAAAACCGGGGGCGAGCTCACCACCTGAGAAAACGCCTCGGCAATAAATATGACCAATCACAGCGTATGCGACAAGGCAGCGCGCGGAGCGTGTCTGGAGCATCTACACGTCGTCAGAGCTCTGAGGGGAGCAGGCAGAACTGGCCTAGCGAGGGCTCTCTCCCTCACGTCTCTGCTCACAAGCAGCTGCCACAACCGCCCCCTCGGTCTCATCTGGGCAAGAAAGTGCGACGGGACGCCAGGGGACCCCAGGGCTGGCTCCCCCTCCGGCCCTGGCATCCCTGCCCGCCACCTTCTACCTCCAGAAGGGACGGACCAGGGGGCACTGGCGCGGAGGGTCTCCTGCGGGGGGATGGGGGCCAACAACAGGGTGCAGGTCAGGTCTGCAGTTGGAAGAGCTTGTCGGACAAACCACTGAGCAAACGCAGGGAGTGCGTCTGGCATGTGCAGGATACCTCACGGGCTAGACCCCGGCCCGATCTGTTCCAGGGTCGGGGACCAGGACAGAACAGAACCTGCACGAGGCCCAGTGCCTCCGTAGGGAAGCCCGCCCAGCTCAGGGTATGGCAGAGCCCCAAGTCCACGTTCCGCCAGCACCGGTGGGTCAGCGCTCAGTGAGCGTGGCAGGCCCAGGCACCCGGGCCCCCTCTGCGGTGCGGCCGCTGCAGGCTCATGTACCTGAAGGAGGAGTGCTCCGCGTGCACTGCCAGGGAGCCAGGGGGCCCGGGGCCCGCAGCACCTTTCCGGATGAGCTTGCCCGTGCTGGCATCATAGATGCGAACTTCCGGCCCGGCCTGGGCCCGGGGGTGGACAGGCGTCGGGTTGAACAAGGCAGCCGGCAGCGCGCCCTGCCTGTCGGGGAAGGCTGCTGGGCCGTCCTCCCTGCGGGGACAGAACGAGGGCTGTGAACAAGCGCCGGCACGGACGCCAGCCTCGCTGCAGCTGTAGCCCTGTCCAGACGAGGACGAGCGGAGCGTGCGCCCCGTGCCTTGCCCGGAGCCTCATGCAAACTCTGCAATCACCGCCCCTCGGATGCCTGGTTCAGGACTTCACCCCTGAACACAAAAGCCGAAGTCTGACAGAGAACAGGACGCGTGCTCTCAAGCTGTCCTCGATAAAACAGACCGTCACCCCACAAGCCCACAGAACCACTAGACCCATCAGGCTCCCACCCACCCCTCGCTCTGGTCACTGTCACCGTGGCCACCAGCCCGCCACGAGGCCTCCATCATTCACGAAGCTGCCCCAGGGCCAGGAAGGAAGCGCAGGCAAGCCGGTCCTCCCTGCCAGCTTCACCGCGGCAGGCGGGGGACGACCAGGCTTTCAGGAGGCAGCGGTGTGAGAGTCTGAGCTCTGCAGGGCCGGGAGGGCCGGGCCCTGGTGGTCCCGGAGACGAAGCACACGTCCTCTGGCAGCAGCCCGCGCTCGGGGGAGAGTGGGCAGCAGGTGCGGGCTGGCGCTCACCTCTGCACTCGGCCGTAGTCATCCCTGAGCGGGAAGAGCTGCTCCTCCACCCTGTCCCAGCGCTCTAAGCAGCTCCACAGCCAGTCGGGGTTGACCACGTGCAGCTGCCCGCACTCCTGGGCCTGGCGCACCTTCTCCGTGCCTGCGGGGAAACCAGCTCGGTCAGTCCAGCCCGGGCCGCAGGTGCCTGGTGGCCTCCAATCACTCGGGCTCTGAACCCTGCCCGGCACCATCTCTGTGTCTGAAACCTGGGACTTCACTTCAACCGCCACTGCCCGCCCCTGCCCGCCCCCCAGACCAGGGACCCACTGTGGGGTCTCACAGGACCCACAGGCAGGGGAGGGATCTGACGGACCGATGGACCCCAGCAGAGCAGCCAGCAGGCACCTGTCCATTTCGGTGGGGAGTGTCCCACTGCTTCCGAGACCTGCAGCCGACTGCCAGAGATCTCTTCCCCAAGACCACAGGGTGGGCCTCCGCAAAGGCTGCGCGTCCCTGCTGTGGGCTCGAAGCCCCACCCAGCCCCTCTGCCAAGGTCACCTTGTTACTGTGCCCGGTGCCGCCCGCTGAAGGCCAGCGGCCGGTGGCTAGGGTGAAAGCGGGCCAAGCGGAGGACGGCAGTGCAGTGTGGGCGCATCCCTGCCACACACGCGTCTGTGTCCTTGGAAAGGCTCTTCAACAGTTGGCGTGGACACCTGTCCCGCCCGCCGTAGGCGTGGACCCACTGTGCTGTGACCAGGGAGCAGAAGCCAGGCCGGCTACCAGCACTGTCAGCCATCAAGTGGCCCCAAGCGAATAAGCCGTGACATTGAGATTGGGGAGAGAGGAGGACGAGGGGGCTGAGCACCCAGGCAAGGGTGAGCCACAGGCAGAGAATGAGCTCGGCGCCTCCTTCCCCACGCCCCTGGGCTCACTGCACGTGTGCGATGCCTGAGAGAGGCGACAAGCCCGCCCCCACCTCCTGGTTAAGACCTTCCTGCATCTCACACCAGGACGTGCCACCCAAGGGCCTGCGGCTCAGCCCTGGCGGGTGAGCGGACCCCACAAGGAGGCTGTGACCTGGGAGGCCCGGCTGAGCAGATGCAGGCGTGGGAGGAGCAGTGCCCGAGCGGCCGGGGATGCTCTTGGTTCAGAAAATACTGCACCATCACTGCTGAGAATTGGTTAAAAAAATTTTTTTTTTTTTTAATTTTAGCAGCCCCGTGTGTTTCTTCTTTATTTCCCCATTGCCGAAGGGCTGTTTTCTGGACTGAAACCCCGGAGTGTAAGGGGGACGTTCCTACAGTGACTTTCCCAACCTCATCCCTTAGGACGCAGGGGTTCCAGCCGGAACCTCTGTGCTGGCTCTTCTCAGGGCTTCGTTGCCCACTCCCCACCGAACCGTGTGTGCTGAAGCCGACGTACTTGGGCTCCATGATGAACTCCCCATCCCCCCTCCTCTGCCTGACCCACGTGTGCCCCCCCCACTGCAGGCGGAGGAGCCCGACGTGCGGCATGCGGTAGCGGGGGGCCGAGAAACACGAGGTGCCACGCCCGCGCTACTGTACACGGACTGCACACACCCGCCCCCACACAGGCAGACACACAAACAGCCCATGACACCAACACACAGCCAGCAGCGGACACGTAAGAGGCAATGACTCAGGACCAGGCTTCTGACAGCTCTGCACAGACACAGAGCCGTGCCCTTCTGGAGTGGCCAGTGCAGACAGACCCCCACCTGGGAGCACCATGCGGGTCTTCCGTGTCCGCCCCGCCCCCCGCAGGATGGCGGGAGGGGGGCCGGCCTGGTGCACCTACCTGCCCTCGCCGCAATCAAGTGGGTGGCCCTGTTTGGGCTGCCGGGATCCAGCGCCAGCTGCGTGAGGACCTTGGCTCCGAGGGCTGTGGCGTGGTAGTGCTCCCGCGTCTTCTCGATCGGGAAGTTCGTCGGGTGCAGCCCACTGAATATTATGGCGACGTCCGCCAGCACCCTGCTCTTGAGCTCCGGGACAATCTTCCGTATGTCGGGGGCCTCCGTGCTGTCCCCGAGGAGATGCCGGTCGTACCTGGCGTAGTAGTCGGAGTGCACTCGGGCGAGGATGTCCTCCAGGTGGACCAGGTGGTCGTCCCCGTCCCCGTCGTCCTCGTCCTCGTCGTCCTCCTCCACGCTCTGGTCCAGGGACTCGCCTGCTGTGACACCTGATTGCTCGCTGTTCTGTGACTCGGTCTCAGCCTCCTTCCTGTCGGCAGAGCCGCTGCCCAGCCCACAGAGGCCGTCCCGCTCACCCTCCTCCTGCGTGTCGGGGTGCAGGCCCGGGGCTGGCTCTCCGCACGGCCTCTCCCCTCCTGGGCCGGGGGGGCCGCCCCGCTGTACCACTTTCCCGGCACCTTGCGCTCCCTGAGGCCTTTCCAGGCTCCTCCTCTCCCCACTTTCACCGTCAGACGATGACTGGGCATCTGACTCGCTGTCGCTGGAAAGGTCAAAGTCCAGGTCACCGCCTGCTATGCCCTGAGCGGCCCGCTTTTCAGGCAGTGTCCGATCAGGCTGCTGAGCACACACCATGGGCCCCTTGCCATCAGCCACAGGGCCACGGGCAGTGGGTGGGCTGCCTCTCTCCTCCTCCTGCCCAGGCAGGGGCCAGTCCCCCCGAGCAGAAGCGCTCCCGTTGAGCTCCCTCATGGACTTCCCAAGACCATTACTCTGCTCGACCCCAGAGCCCTGCCGGCCTTCCTCGGTCTCCCTGACAGACAGAGCTTGTTCTGGAACATCGGCCCCTCTCGGAGATGGATTTACTACAGGTGTGCACAAAAGAAAAGGTGACTGTTAGTTAGCATCCAATGTGAAAGCCCTCGTTAAAGTTATGGCACCCCCCAGCCCCTGTGCCCATGTCGGCTCTGACCGTGCTCTAGACCTGGGCTCAGCAAACTCCGGCTGTAAGGTTTCTGGCCACAGATGGTCACTCTGCCTTGGTTTTACAATGGTCAGAAATGGAGAGGACACACTAGGCTTCCACGCTGTGGATGGACGGCCCGCAGGTGGCCTCCCAGCCCTGCTGTGGCTGCACGCCGCAGCTCATCTCCTTCAGGCCCTACAGCACCTGGCCTGGGCCTCCAGCTCTTAAGTCATAGCAGCGGTCCCCGCAGGCCTCCAACAGCCTCAAGGCCATCAGACACACTTCACACCGCCACTTCCAGTTCCCTCAGACAGACTCTGGCTTCACGCTTGCCAGACAGGTTGAGCCAGGGGGCTCCCTGCAGGCTCCGGGCCCGGGCCCAGCGCCCACCACCAGGAAGCTGGAGCTGCTTCGCCCCACAGCTCGCTCTTTCCAAGGATCGCAATGGCCCAACTCCCGCTATCCTGCTTGCCTTTTAAGAGAAACCGGGATGACAGGCAGGATTCAGACACAATGAATTACACAAACTCTTTAGTCTTCATCCAACTGGGAAAATGTTTAGGTTAATACTATTCAAAACAAAAACAAAACAAAACAAAACAAAACCAAAGTGGAAACCAAACATCCTGGTTTTCATTCTTATAACTAAACACCATCCCTGCAAGGACTGAAATACAAAGAAACAGAAACAACGCAGCCACGACAGAGGCGGGAAGCACGTGCCAGCCACTCCTCTGCTGCCCAGAAGGTCCTCACCCACCTTTCCTTCTCGCCTGGGACTCCCGAGACCCAGAGGGGGCGTTGATGTCCCCTATGCCCTGGAAGTAGACGTATTTCTTCACGGTGATCAGATTGGGGGCAAACTTCCAGACATCTTCTCGGTCATCAATAATGCAAACCATGGAGTCTCCACAGGGAAAGAGATTTCTAGAAGTAAAAACCAGAACTAGCACACTTAACGACAACAACGACAAATCAATTAAAAGTCACGATGATCTTTGATAGGTAGCCAGCAGATCGCAGGTTCATCGGAAACAGACGGAAACTATGCTGAAGGCCTTTTCCTCGGCTCGTGTTTAAACTCTCCAAGTTTCCAGACAAAGGAACATTAACACAATCACGCTTTCTCCACTGCGCCGCTCTTGACGGGGCTGCTGCCAGAGCCTAGTGTCTGGGGACCATGTCCCTGTCCTGGGAAGCTGAAACAAAAACAGCTGCATCCAGTACGTTTACAGACACAGGAGACAAGCCTGTGGGCCGGCCAGCAGGCGCCCGCTCTACAGCAAAGGGCTGTCCTGGTGAAAGCAGGAGGACGGGCCCGCACAGTGCAGCCCTCTGTAAGAAACAGCAGGTTCCTGCAGCACAGTACCTGCGTGGTCTCTGCTCAAGTCCAGAAAAGCTACTAGAATGTACGGGGTCGGCAGGCATGCTAGCAAGGGTTAGCCGCCTGACAGATGTAGGCACACACTGCTACGCTCACGTGGTCTCATGAAACTCTCTCTGTCCGTGATTCTGGGATTCAGACAGGCTCGTAGCATTCAGAATTCAAAGCGGACTTCATCTCGGATCTGGGAGTAAACTCGAAGGCCTGCCTGCCACTGCTCCATCCTGCAGTTGCCAATGGCGACAACTACCCAAGAAAACACGTTCATGTGTCCAGAAGTAACAGTATCTCCCGAGCCTGCTTCCCTCAAGTAAAACAGAATACAGCTAAAATAATTGACACAGTCCACGCTTTCTGGCACATTTAACTCCAGATGAGGGAGATAAAAACTGGGAAAATAGCATTCACTTGCCTGTCCTACACGAGCCACAGGTCGGTCACCCACGCCCACTGGGGAGCACGCTGCTCCCCTCTGGCGAGCTTCCCCTGACTCCATGACTGACAACACCCATCACGTTCCTTTGTCTTCGTCAACGTGCTCTGATACTAACTAGCAAACGCCAGGTCGGTTTCTGAAGCAGAGACTTTCAGATTCTCCTCCTGGTTCCTGTGGCTTTGAACAGGTCCCTGAGCATGTGGACACCCTAAACCTGAAACACGCAACGTGCAGGAGGATGGCCCACACCAGCGGAAGGCCAGAGGCCACAGTGTCAGTGCCCAAACGTCCCCGGGACCGATACGCACGAGAACCCGTTACAGCGGATCCCGTGCTGTATGGGAGGGAGAGAGAGAGAGTGTGTAGGTATTCGGGATGGGGGGGGTTACTACCTTTTTGGGTAGAAATGGGGAAATTCCTTGGACAGAGTCAACATGGGCAGGAGCCTCTGGAGGGGATCGGTGTGCCCACTGTGAAAGCACAGAGGGCAGGATGCACAGGGCACTTGGTGACGAAGGGAAGGGAACCAGGAGCAGATGGGACTGTGACTTGGGATCTGGGGACAAACTAACAGGACTAGCAGTAGCTCCTCCGGAAACACAACTGTGAGACATCAACACCCCCTCCCTTCAAGCTGTCCTGCACCTGCGGAGGCTCTCGGCCCCTCTGCTTGTCACCTCCCATTCCCCACTGCTCCAGCCCTGCTCTCGCTCCCCCTCCCCAGACCCTTAACCTGTGGGGCCCTGGCTACATGCCCTGGGAGCCTGTCAGGGAGCCCAGCACAGCCTGGACGCTTGGGGAGCTGGGGCAGGAAGGAGCCCGGCTAGAAGACAGCAGGTTTCTGAGTGCCATGTGAAGCCGGGAACGGGGACGAGAAGCACAGAACTGCCGGCCGCACGTGCTTTCCGCTGGACACTGAGCAGGGAGCCTCCTCAGCGAACACAACGAGGTACGTACCTGAGGTTCCCCGTTTTAGAAAATGGGTCAATACATTCATCCCTTGATAATATTCGATGAGAAAAAAGCTTCTTCTCGGGGTCTAAAAAGCCTTTGAAAAGAAGACAAAACGAAGGTCAGACATGTGACTGGCTGATGTCCTCCTCTGTGGGCGGTGAGGCCCCTTCTGCTCACGACACTGGGACACTAAGCGTCCCATATGGGCACCAAACGCTCTCGTCTCTCTTGGTAGGACCATGATTCACTTACGGTTCCTCTTAACATCTTTAAGGGCTTCTGTTCACTAAGCACTTGCTGAATTTAACATGACCTGGAATTTGACTGAGCTCAGAACATAAGGACTAAACAAAGCTTCGCGTCACCATCACGCAGACACCACGTCACCAGCGCGCTGTCTGCGGGGACAATAAACGTGAGTACATCATTTCTACCCACCATGTTGCACGTATACGAGGGGCTGGGCCCCAAAATTCTGGTTCTGCCACTGTGGGCAGCCTCCCTGTGCCTTGGGCTATTTGCAAAGCAAGGCAGGAAATAAGGCGCCCGGCAGCCTATCCTGCTCGCTCCAACAAGCTGACCGTATTCTCTGCACATCAGGAGACCCTGTCAGCGCCGTGACGGCAGACGCGGCAGCCCACCTCTGCAGCCCGCTGCCGACAGCCAGCATGCTGAGCAGGCTGGCCTCCCGTCCACCTCGCGGCAGGACCCCGAGACCGCACATCTGACTCACGCCTTGTCAGAGGGAAGGTGCCCTGTGCTCTGGTGTCTGCACACGCAAGGCCGGCCACAGAGCAGGGGAGGGCGGCCACCTCCGGTTGCTAACATCTGTGGGCTCCCCAAGCCAGCAGCATTTACTAACAGAGACCGCTCACGCCCACAGGAAATGTTACAAACATGCATTCTTACTAACTAAAGAATATACAAATTCTGTATGGACACTGAGGCCACTCGGTGGCTAGTCTCTACAATCAGATAAACGAAAAGCACCCCCACCTCTTAATCGCTGTAACAAAAATAGATCTATCCTAATTATACTGAAAATATATACCCTGTGAAAACGGTAACTTTCAAAATTGAAACCTGACAGGATGAGGAAGCTATAGAAACCGTGGGGGTTAAAAACCAGGGCAGGAACCCCCACCCCGCCATCCTCTGTCAACAGTCAAACCCACCCTCGATGCCAAACTCAACTCCCCCAGCCCCAAGGCCTTTCCATGCCAGTGACCTGCCCTGTGAAGGCCGACCACTTCAGAGCCACACCGGGCACGCATCCCATGGACCCTGGGCTTCCTCCCAAGTCCTCGGGTGGGAGCAACACGGTCACCAATGCTAAAAGGCAGCCACGTGGCAGTGATGGGTCCCCTAGCCTGTGGCAAGGGTACTTCCTGTGACGTGTCTGCAGGTGTTAGGACGTAGGAATTCTAAGCCTGACACAAGGAAGAGGCAGACTGCCCAAGGGCCGCTGGGAATGTCCTCTCAGCCTCTAGGTCCCTGCCACCCCAGGCTCTTCTACCTAAATCAGTATTATCTTCACTACCTCTCTGTGGGCCCCACCGCCGGAGCTCTGGAGAGACACCACGGCTCCAAATCATCCTGTGGCCAGGATGCAAAGCCCAAAGGGGGCACCTGAGGACCCAACCACTCCTTTGGCTTGGGGTGCTGTTGGTCACTGGCATGAGGGTTCCATGGAGTGGGGACACTAGGCGGCCACTCAACAAAGGCAAACATAGGATGACGGGATTTCGACACATGGCTGCTGTGCTCATGATGAAAATTACAAAGGTGCTACGTGTTCAAGGAGGATTCAACAGTCACTTCTCCATCAACAAAGACCAAGACCAACCAGTAAAACCACTTCCATGAAGAACTTCTTAACGTGGCCACTGTGGAATGACTATGGAGGTGGCGTGGCCAACATCCGCGGACAGTCAGAGTGGGCTGGAGCCCTGCTGTCCCCAAGCAGCACCGCCACCAGCACGCACCACTCCTGGCCCAAGGAGGCCTCCGCACACACGCTGCCCAGCACGGCTCCGGCACCAAACCAGTGCGTCCGTCACGCGCGAGAGACAGCCAGGAGGCCTGTGCTCCAACTGTCCAGTACGGACAGACACCAGCAACCTGATTCCAGGGGATTTCCAAACCAATGAACGAAACGACTTGACATGTGCTCACGTAGGAAGTTTCTACTTTTCCACCTACTCACAGTCCTGAGCAACTTTCGGACCGGCCCACAGCGTGCGTCCGACCAGAGCACGAGCAGCCCACGCATCTGGGGCAGGAACGGCCAGCTCTGAGACCGAACTGAGCTTGGGAGAGCTGGGTTTCTTCTCTCCATCTTTAAGAAGCCCGCCCAACCCACCGGGGACGAAGTTCACGCGAAGCTCAAGGCCACCCAGGGGACGAGGGCGGAGCCGCGCACCTGCGATGGTGTGGGCGTACAGCCGGCTCCCGAACGTGAAGACGTGCAGCTCGTAGAGCCGGGCGATCTTCTCCAGGAACTCCCTGCAGTGAGGGCGCACGCGGGTGTGCAGCATCGGCTCGCCCCGGCCCAGCTGGAAGTGGAAGATGCCCTGGAGGAACACACACGCTCGGTGAGAAGCCAGGAGCCGCCGGACGGCACCCCCAGGCCGCGCCCCGCACGGCGCCCACCCACGACGGACACCGACGGTCACCACGGAGGGGACTGAGCGGCCTTGGTTGCTGAAGGACCACTGAGGACAGCGCCCCGTTGCCACGGCCTCAGCAACGTTGCCAGACCCTTTGGCTATTTCGTCTGCGGTCTTCTCCTGGTAAGGGATAAAGCAAGCGTCCCGGAGTGAGGATGTGCATGTCCTGTTCAAGCAGGAGCCTCGGGATAGCTGAGCCACAGCAGGTCACCCAGAGCAGGTCTCCAGTGACCCGCCAACAGCACCCTCCTGAGGCCGCGATGGGGGCAAACCACGAAACTCATTCCCGCTCCTCGGCTGTTGTAACGTGCAGATCATGAACCCACAAACGCAGTGCAAAAGCTGACACGGTATCCTAAGCCCCCTTTAGCAGACACACAGAATCAGTGACACCAATCTGCTTACATGTGATTAATACACCACTAAGTTCACTTTCCTAAGGAAGCTAAACTTTGATCCTTTTCATCCTGCTTATCATTAATTTTCTCAGTAAAAATATGCTGAACTGAAAACAAAAGCAAGCGACCCAGATCCTAAGCGGCTTTCCACTAGCTGTGAACTAGTCAACCCACCCAGGATGCGGCTGTTCTCTGAAAACGTACACGTGTGGGATCAGAGCCATGGTCCCCTACAGCACAGGTGCAGCAGAAACATCCTTGAAACACGAGCTGGGATCCCCAAAGCTCACAACTGAAGGTGTCTTTCTAGCTGCCGCAGGCCGGGGTGGCACTGGAGGGCCAGGCAGGGGCAGAGGCGAGGACGGAACCCCCCCAGGGCCAGCCGCAGCCTTGGCCTGTCTGCGTGGGCGGGAGGACGCCTTCAGCATGTAGATCACACGAGCTGAGTGACAGGCGTGCCACGGCGAGTTCCAACTTCTACAGAGTGAATGAGAAGTGCCAACTTCAAAGGCACAGTAAACCCCCGGCCGGCAGGCCCACAGACACACCGGCATGTCCGCGCGGCAACCCTCTCTCTCTGCGCGAGGTCCTCCAGCTCGCTGTGACACTCGCGAAGCAGAGGAGTTATCATGAATGACAAACCCCAAAGGACTTCCGAACCCCTCTTGTCACACACTCGAATCAACAGACTCGGACCCCGCCGTACACAGATGCAGTGAAGGCAGCCGAACAGCACAGGCTGCCTCGGGAGAGGGGACGGGGCATGAGCAGAGAGCGTCCCTGCCCACCGCCACCGGCAGCAGCCTACCGTGTGGCGGCAGAAGGACCCCACTGCACTCGGGACCCGTGGGGTCGGCCCACAGATGCCGGCATCACCGCACGCGCTCACGAAGCCAAAATGCTTTCGGGCCGAGTTTGCAACGACTCCCAGATGACACGCAGCTGTCACCGAATGCTGTGACCAAACCTCTCCCATCGCTCCATCCCCGTTGCTGGCCTGGCCTCGCCACTCCTATCAGAGGCCTTCCCGAGGGGCTCGGCCACAGGTGCTGATGACCTGATGTCTAATCCCGAGTCTGTGTATCGACTGCCTGACAGCAAAGGATTCCAAGAAATGACTGTTTCCGTGTGGGTGAGGCCTCCTTCGTTAAGGACGGCATAAGCTGGTCCCAGGCCTCGGAGAGCCATCTTAACAGACGTTATTAAACACCTTCCGAAGGGGCCAGAAGAAAGTCAACTTCTTAGCGTCCACACCAGGGAAAAGAGGTGGAATGTGGGAAGAGTTTGATGTGGACCATCCTTGACCCTTTACTTCTCTCTGAGAAATGAGCTTCCTCGGCGCGTCGCAGGCTTTATCTCAGTCTCTCGAGTACAGACCCAGGACCCACCTGTGCCCCGATCCCCGATATTTCAACTATCCCTGGAGGCCCAACACCACCTCATTTCCCCACCAAGACTGTCCCTCCTTTGCTGTCTACCTGCCCTGGGGCCTCGGTCTTCCAGGTTCCAAGCCCTCGACCCTCCCGATGAACCCCGCCACGCGTGGATCTGGCAATAGCAGGGCTGAGTGACCTGGGAGGCGGGAGTGTGCGCCGGTGCTGCCCAGCGGGGACCCGCTCGGGGGCGTGAGCCCAGAAGCACAGGCCTTGGCTCCAGCCCCAGGCGGCACTCACTTTGTTGGACATCTGCTGGCAGTGCTGCTCTGTCGTGTGGATCAGCGTCTGGTCCAGGTCCACCATGAGCACCAGCTTCCTGTTTCGGTGCAGCCGCTCCTGGTCCTCCTTTGCCAGCTTTGCAGCTTGCTGAAGTGGGAATGAAAGGAAAACCGTTAAGTGTGTACGTCCGGATCCAGAACCAAATCCGCTTCTGTCAGGAAAAACGAAAGGAAGCAGAGCAGTGGCTTCGCCACTCCCTGCCCAATCACGCCAGCAGCCCCACTGCGCGCTAACACGGCCCCCGGGGCCACACGGCCTGCCCCCCACTCCTGAGCCACCTCTGCGACACGAGAATTTCCGACCGTAATCCCACAGCTTAACGTGTTAACAACGAGAAAGTGGCGGACCGCGAGCAGCCGGTCGGTGAGGTCCGGCTGAGTGCGACGCGCTGCGGGCTGGAGGGGGGAGGCCGGCAGCGAGGCGGGAGAGCGGCCGACTGTAGGGCACCAGGCGGGCGGGGGGCTGCGGCGGCGCCCTCTCGGCCTCCTGCCGCGCTGCAGACACCGCTTCGCCTCAGGAGAGACCTGGAGATGGCGCGGCCCACCGTGGCCTATGGGGCCAGTGTGAGACTCTCGGCCAGGGAGGGGCCCCGGCCAGCAACCCGTGTTTCGGGGTGCACATCGCTTCTGCCTCCTCAGTTCGGTTCCCGATGCCACGGACAAGCTTCTGGTCCCGCTCCCATCAGCCAGGGGAAGGCCACGTCTGCCGCTGAGAGGGGCCGCGGACACGGGCCAGCCAGAGTTCCGTCCCGGCAACAACAATGGGGGACCCTTTCTTCTCCTTGTGTGCCCCAACTTCTCAGGCCTGTCTCTGGCTCACTCTCACTCACTCATATGCTCTTCCATACGTACATTTGTTTAAAGCTCAGTAATTCACAGAAGTCAAAATCCTGTCTTTCCCACAAAAAAATAAAGCTGGTACGTACCATTCCAAAGCACAGATCCGACAATTGCAACACTGAGAAACGCGTCACTGGCTCTGAAACGGTCTCGCAGGAAGGGCCCGGCTTCCCCGGCACTTGTGGGAGGCTCCGTCCTGGCACCCCCCACCCCCGCACCACACCCCTGGCCCATGAGAGCGCGCGGTCAGGACGCCTCAACCTGCACCGCATGTGAGGCCCTCGAAACGCGTGTGAAGCAAAGACGGTCGCGAGCACACCCACCTGCGGGCTCCCGGGCGCTGCCCCGCACCCTTGCCCATTAGGACTGTGTGGCACGTGTCCCCCCCGCCCCCGCCCGCTCCCCCAGCCCTGCCGGTGGCAGGTGCTGCTTCGGACCCGACACGTCTCCCCTCACAGGCGGCCGCCTGTTCCTGCCTGTGCCCGGCCCTGCTGCTCTGCACATGGCAGGGCACACACTTTCCCCTCAGCCCCTCTCTTAGCCTCCGGCTCTGGCCATGGGACCGTGGGAGCCACAGCACCCCAGGGAGCTCCGACTCGGGGCGGCGGGCCTGGCCCCTCCCCAGGAGGCAGATCCCTTTGGGAAAGAAAAGTGCGCGGACTTCTGTACCGCAGGCAGACGGCAGGCGCCCCCCAGTCGCCCATCTCCCCAGCGGCTGTCCCGGAAGCCATCCCGACGACAGGCCTGGTGCCTCCCTGTGCCGCCCTCTGCACGGGGCGAGAGGCCCCTCCTGAGGAGCCCCGCTGTGCTCGGGAAACGTTCTCGGGCTTTGCCTCCGCCAGAGGCAGACCTTACCTCGGAGCTCACCATGAGCTCGGGGACGCTGTGCACCATCGACACCGTGGCCGTGGACAGAGGCACCTGCTGTTCCCCGTTCTTGCTCTGCAGCCTGCAGACACGAGAAGGCACACCGAGTCGAACCCCCGGAACCCATCCACTCGCCGCAGAACGCACGTGGGGCGCCGGGACGAAGAGGCTCATCCCCACTCAGGGGCCAGGGCTGGCCAGGGGCAGGGTTTCCCCCTGCTGCCAGCTGCCCAAGTGTCGCCTGCGGGCTGAGAGCCGACGGGAGAGTTCTCCCCGAGCGCTCACCAGGGTCCCCGGAAATGAATGGTGATGGCCACACGGAAACATGACAACACGGGATGGGCCGTGCTGCTCTGAACAGCGAACACAGGTGAGGGAGCCCGGCGGTGAGGCGGGGGGGGGGGGGGCCCGGCGGGGGGCAAGGGGCTGTAAGGTGCAGGCCGACTGCGGATGCGCAGCGGGCCTGGCTGCACGGGGAAAGCACACCCGCCACGCCCAGGCTTCCAGAACGTAGGGAACTAAAACCAGAAAGGACACCTCCCGGGAGACGGACCTGACTTGCCGATAAGGAGGTGCCTGCCATCTGCTGCCAGAGGGGACCGCCCCTTCAAAGCTGTGGGTCACCGTGTCTCACGCCCAGAGGCCCCGCCCCCACCGCGAGCTGCCCGTACTTACTGGGTCAGGTCTTGGCCACACTCGGCACACAAGCCTTTCATGACGACTGGGTGGCTACATCCTTCCAGCCGCACCAGAACCGACCTGGAGACAGAGATGAGAACGGTCTCCAGTGAGGAAGGGGTGCCCGCGCGCCCACAGAGCCCGAGGTCTGGCACCAGTTCTCCCAGTGGCCTCCACCTAGCTCCTGGCAGGTCGCGCCCCCCACGCTGGGGCTCCGCCTCCCCAGCTGTGACGCGGAGGGGGCTTCGCACGCAAACAACACAGCAGCGGAGGCTGAGCTGGAAGAGCCGGGGGCGCTGTCAGGAGAGGGGGCTCGGGAGAATGGACGACTTCGGACGCGTGCAGGAGCAGCGTCTGCGCTTCTGGTAACGATGTGCAGGCGCTAACGTTCCTACAACAAGCAGCACGCCCTACGCTACCGACGAGAATGGACGTCACCTCCCATGTATCATTCCCAGTCTACAGAGAAGCTACGAGTCACTGGGATTTTTCTGGAACGACTACCGTATTTCTGGCTTTTACCAATACAAAAATGGTCATTTCCTTCACATGCGAGTGGCGCAAACCACCAGGCTGTGTGGTGAGAGCACCAGCGCCGAGCCGGAGCTCTGGGGGCCAGTAACTCGGCACCACGGGAGCCTGCTGATCCCACGGAGCCTCCTCGCCAGACCTGGGGCACCCAGGCACCTGGCAGGCCAGCGTCTACGAAGGGGGGCCTTTCTGGGTGCTTCCTCGCCAAGGCCGTAAACCAGACAGACACTGTGAGGTCTGAGCCCACCAGGGAGTGCCACGCACTTCTCCTGCCTTCCCCACACTGCCCCAGAGCTTCTGGACCACAAAGGACTTCCATGGGCTCACAGAGCTGCCAGGGCCGGCAACCCCCTCTTCTATGACCACGCACTAAGTGCCCGGATGACTGGGCCCAGAGCTTGCCACCCTGTGTGTCCACAGCCCAGCAGCACGCTTGCCCCAAACCACGGTGCCAGTCAGGTGGCAGGTGCCTGGTGTCCTTCAGGGAGGTGCTCACCCAATGTTCAAGCCACCGCCTAGACTCTGCCTGTCTCCCCGGTGTTCAACCAAGCCGCCCCTGCAGCAGACGGCACCACTCCCCAGAAACCTTCCCGTCTGCATGGCACCGCTCAAAGACGTCTTCTTGCTCCAGGTTCCTGCCGGCTTGATGCTGGGGATCTACGTTCCAGGAGAAACCCCGACGTGGCCCCCGTACCCGCCGATTGCAGCCTGCACTTCTCCCACCTTGCGCCACCAGCTTCTGTGCCGCTGGTGTCAGAGCTGGCAGTCGAGCCTGGCTTGGGACCACGGTCCAGCTGACTTTCTCCACCGCTACAGCGGTCCAGGCCTCTTGTATCATGGCCCTTATGGCAGCCACCGCCAAATCAGTCCTCCCAGAGAGCAGCCCACTTTGCAAACAACCTGCAACTGAGACTCCATCCTGCCTGCGCCCCTGCCCATCCTGGTCGCCTGCATGCAGGCGGGGGAGCAACAGGCCCAGGAAGGCGACCGTCTGAGAGGACAGGAGCAGAGCCGGCAAGGGGACTGACTGCACTTTCCTAAAAGTCAAAGGTGTCTACCATCTGTTGGCTAGTGGGTTTCTGAAGGGTCTGTCAGGCCTTCTGGAACCTGGCAAAAATCTGATGTTTGCCCCCTGGAATGCTGGGGGTAGGTTTGTTTGTTTTTAAGATTTTATTTGTTTGACAGACAGAGATCACAAGTAGGCAGAGAGGCAGAGAGCGGGGGTTGGGGGGGGGGAGCAAGCTCCCCGCCGAGCAGAGAGCCCGATGCAGGACTCGATCCCAGGACCCTGAGATCACGACCTGAGCCGAAGGCAGAGGCTTAACCCACCGAGCCACCCAGGCACCCCTGGGGGTAGGTTTTATGAGAAACATAGTAAACTGGGTCACTCACCAGTCTTTAGGGTTTACAAATGCTGATGTAACCTGCACTTCAACGACAGATTCTGTGGACCCACTACTGTGTAAGAGCGTGTAAGGCCGCGCAGGCACCGGAGACGGAAGGTTCTGGCCTCTGGCACAGCACGGCCCGGCGGCCAGGCCCGCAGACGCTGCCTCTTCTCTGTGCCCACAGCACACGGATGCAAAATGTACAAGACGGTCTGCGTTTACTCACTTCGCTCATTTCTACTCTAAAACATGACCTGCAGAGTCCTTCCTTCAGGAATATCAAAACCTGGGCTAGAAGGATTTCGCCAATCTTTCCTAAAATGTTAACCTGAAGACGTGATAAACAGGTCCAAACACTCTGTGCAGTACGTTCCCACGCTATAGTCGGCTTTCTCATTTTCCCTAAAGGTGCTTCTTGAAGGTTTAGTTTTGTATTTTGATCAAATTCAACTTATCAGATGTTCTGTGTCCTTCAGAAATCTTTCTTACCCAGGTCACCAAGATTCAAGGGGAACCCCACTAATTCTAGAGTATTAACTGTCCTTCAGCTGGACACTTCTAGGATGACCCCCCCCCCCCCCAAAAATAAAGGGTGGCGGGGGGGGGGGGGGGGGGGGGGGAGGCAAGGCCAAGCCCCGGTGAGGGGCACCAGGCTTCAGATAAGAGTATGCTGATGCTGAAAGTGGCAGCTTGGGGACCAACAGCTCTGGAACCCACAGGTGGTGCCGAGAAGGGGTGGGCGGAGCAGATGGGCTTGCAACATACCCGCAGGACGGAGATGCCAGCAGAAGTGTGAACCAAGAATCACAGGAGTGTGTGGACCCTCCTGGACGTCCCTGAATGCCCCTGCCAGGGACCAGGTGTAGAAGGGACCGGTAAGTCTGCATGGAGCACAGAGCAAGGCGAGCACAGGCCCCACCAGTCGCCGGCCAGCTAAACACATGGCTGGCGCGGCCGGGGCCAGGGCTGGAGCATGGGTCTGATGAGCTGTGTATCCCGGCCCAAGGTATCACCATCTCACAGCATACAGACAGCAGGCCTTTGGGGACCCCCAACAATTAAGGCACAGGCAGAAAAAAAAGAATGTCAATTTTAAAACACCAAACCAGAGCACTGCCCACAAAGGCTGAGGAGCATATGCCAGGGAGCAAACGTCTTGAGAAAGGAAGGAGTATGGGAGGTAAGCGCCCCCGGGAGAGACCAGACAGGGTGAAAATCCCACCCAGACCAAGATGTCTGCACTGTGACTGGGGGTGGCTGCCAAGGCACACGTTTGTCTAAACTCACTGAACTCTGCCATTACAGTGCACACCCTACGCTGGTCAACCAACCACCGAGGGCCCAACGCGCCGGACTCAGTGAGGAAGGGGCACCAGTGACCTTTCCGAAAGGCCGTGTGGTGGAGCCCCATAGCGAGGCCCAGAGGAGCACAGGGATGGGGGCAACCCCTGGACCCCGGGGACACAGTTCAGTCCTGCTCGCCCAGCGCCATCCAGTCCCCAAGGGGCTTCTGGGGTCACCCATGCAGGGCAACCCAGGCTAAGGCAGGCCATCCAGGATGACAGTGTCATGACAGCCTGCCTTGTCACCCTGCAGGCCCCTGGGACCTCACCATGCCACTCCATGGCCACTGGGACCCACACGGTTGGCGTGGAACATGTTCCCAATGCTGCTGGAGTCCCCCCAACATAATAGGGGGTCCCTCTGCTCGGACCAGCCTGCTACTCACCATCTACCTCGACCTCATCGTTTTGTCTGAACCCAAGCTTAGAGCCACACCTCCTCCCAGAAGCCCTCTCAGCTCCCACTGCTCTGGGTGACACGCAGCACCCCCTCCTAAAGGCGGCAACACCAAGGGCCAGCAGACACAGGATCCTCACCAGAGCAGGGAGGCGCCAGCAGGCAAGGAGGCAGCAGGTGGGGATGAAAGGGTACCGAGGTGGGGCACGTAGGCTAACCGTGCCACATAGCCTTGGCTATGTGGCCTGAACATGCACCTTTCTCTGTAAAGTGTTTTACCTACAGGTCACATTCAAGGTCACATAACCTTCAGTGCTGGGGTCAAAGCGTTTTGCCTGTCACGTTCCAGAGCAGATCTGGAGGCACCTCTGGCTGTCACAATGCGGGGGCAGCTCCTGGCACCTCCAGGGTGGGACCGGGGTGCCCTGAAGGGGTGCCCCTTGCAAGCCCCAGTGCACATAACTGACAGACGGGCATCAGCTTCTACAGCCGTCCTGGCGGATGACCCAGAGCTCTGTGCGCCAGCAGCCTCCGTCCCCGAGAGGAGGGCAGCCAATGACAGCTGGGGGCAGGCACAGGGAGGCCTCTGCTGCAAAAGGTACCTGGGACAAATCCAATCACCCCAAGTCCTGAAGGGAGGATTTAGTGTTGACAGTGACGACTGCAGGAGACGAGCGCCACACAAAGCTTCTACAAGGACTCCCTCTGTGGTGATACGACACGGGTCTCATTGTCACCGGACACGTGTAAGAGATACACGGATCACTCACAGATCAACGTAATCCCTCCTCAACTACCTTCGTTTCAGACCGTGATGTCTACTTTCCCTGATATACGAGTTACCCAAGGGCATTAAGAGTTCAGAAGTCCACACTGTTGAGTATTAACAGAGGATCGGCTAAATTTAAACACGTGGTCTCCACTTGAATTCACCCTGGCAGTGAGTGTCACATTTCAGCTAATGTGGCGGTGGGCTCAGCCCTGGAGAGTGAGTCCACGCAGGAAGGGGGTGGGAGAGGTGGTGGTAGGCAGGTCACCAAATGCAGAACAAAATGTCATGAGGTTTTCTCAGCCCACCTGTCAGCAGACACCGTGTGCTACAATGTAGCAAAGTGGGCCCCAAACCAAGCAGCATCCCACGAGAAACCCACCACGTCCTCATCCCACCAGAAACCCACCACGTCCTAAACCTAACTATGCAGGATGCTAAGGCCCCACTGGCCAGGCTGGGGGGAAAGTGTTTGAAAACACAACACCGTCTCCACTCACAGGGGAGGAGCCCTAGGTCTGCAGAGATGTTTCTGACAAATGTTGGCCAAAGTGACAGTGAAGATACTGCGAGCGGCTGCTGAACCACCCCAGCCTGTGCAGTTTCAGGAATTTCTGCAGTCCCGGGAGGAGAGCAGGAGAGGCTGGGGGCTTAGGACAGGCAGCGCACGACAGCCAGGGACTACCCCCAAAAGACTCCGAGTGAGCTGTTTGTCCCACCCGGCCGCAAGGAGATGCACACATGGCCCCAAGGACAGCATCTCAAAAACCACCAGTCTCAATGAAAAGGAGGGTAGAGAGACTTCCTTCTTTGTCTGAATTAAAACATCATTCAGATCGGTCTTGCAGGCTCCGAGCGTCCGACATTAGCCTGTGGAATACCGCTTCTGCATCTCTGCATGGGCCAAAGGAATTCTCAAAATCAACTGAAGGAATGATCAAGAGAGAGGAAAAAAGTCTTTGTAAAAAAGTAACAGTAACGTCCTTCTACCGTATGCGACGATTTCATCCTTGCAGATACCGATGCAAGAAAGGGACGTGAGGCAGGGAGCGATCCTAGTGCTTCCGCCCTCAAACCAACAAACAGCCCCCAGCGCCATACCCTAAGGGGAGTGGCACACTGTGACCTCTTGAAAAAACACTTCAGCCAAGGAGACCAGCACCAGAATGTCAAGTCAGTCACCAATAAATGTTAACTTTCCTAGTTTGTCCTTGAAAAAAAAATCAATAGGAAAATCATGAAATGCTATTTCTGAAGAAGTTATTTTCCCCCAAATACAAACACCAAACTCCCTGGAATCTTTTGTACTCACCGGCTTTCCTGTCTACTCTGATGGGCCGGCCAGGGCGCACGCGCTGTAGCAGAAGAGCAGAGGGGAGGACACACACCCTGAACTCGTGCTCGTAGAAGCCATCCCTGTAAAGGTTGGGTCTGACCCGTCCCTTCTCCCTGCAGGTTAGGAGAGCGCAAGGACCTCCTCCAAGCGCTACATGCAGACCTTAGCACACGAGTGCATGCGGAAAAGGCATTCTGTGTGCCCAGATCCTGCTTCCTAAATGTCACTCTCCATTAAAAGGAAGCAGGACTTCACGGAGCAACGGGTGATTCCAGAGTTGGGGACCGGGGGCCTCAATACCACTTGTGTCGGAAAACGTGGCCGGGCTCTCAGACCGACAGGGCCTCATCATAGCGGTCAGCTTGAGGGGCTCCTGCTGCCAAACCTGTGACAAGGGGAGCGTCAGACAAGTAACAGTGGTGGACAGTAAGAACCCAAGAGTCCACACTGTAAACTAGTTCCTACAGTAGACAGCCAATCCAGAAACGGAGAAGAAACAACAGATTTAAGAATGTCATGACTGGACAATCCTGAGTAGAGTAAATAAATTAATAAATAAATAAAACTCCCCAAAACAGGAAATTCAGACAAGAGTCATCAAGATGCCAAAAACAACGGCTGACCTTTTGATGAGAGAATTTAAGATATTTAACTAGGAAGAAAGTATCCCTCACAAGATACTTAGCAATTACTTAGTCTGTTTTCACTAGAGCCACCACCGTAACAAACCACAATGGGCCACACGGAGGCCACCTGCTGCCTGATGGGCCCACTCAGGACACACACAGGCGCTCCAGCAAGTCCTGCCCAAATGCACACATGGGAACTGACAGCCAGTCTGCAAAACCACCAGCTGATAAGGAGATGAAAAAGGAACGGACTGAGGAACCACCAAGGTTAGAGACCCAGGAGCTCTGACAGCTGAGCCTAACGCGTGATCTGGGGTTTCTTTTGCTTCCAAGGACAATGCTGGCCCATCAGGGAGCTCTAGTGAGCAGAAAACAGCGCCGCATGAACGTTATTTCTGATTCTGATCGCTGTACCATGGGTAGGGAAGAGAATTTTTTTTAGGAAATCGAACATTAGGGATAAAGTGCATCACATCTGCAACTCACTCCTAACCCTCAGGAAAGAAAATACCCCATGTGAGGGGGAAGAAGGGTAAAGCAGAGAGGGCAGCGTGCTGACCTCCGGAAAACCCGTGTGACGCGTCCCTGAGGATTCCTGGTACCACTCCTGCAGCGCTTCCCTAGGTCTGGATTATGTCTGCAAAGAAGCAAAAAGGCAGACCTGCTTTGTGAATGCTACAGGGACAGGCGAGGGGCCAGCGACAGGGCGCAGAGCGCCACAGGGCGCGGAGCAGCGGTGGCGGCTGAAGCAGCCCCCCAGGGTCCGTCACTCAAGCTGGGCCCCCGCAGAAGTGAGAGCCAGGACAGGGCCACTTCAGAGCGCCCCGGCCACCTCCGGCCTGCTGACGGCAGGTGTGCTTGTAAGAGACAACACCCAAAGCATTTGGAGACACTAAAATAAAAACAGACGACCCAGTCCCAGTGCCACAAAAAATCTACAGACTTAGCTACTGTGATTCCACAAAGCCAGTCTTTACAGAATTCTCTCCAATCTGTGTGCACTGCCAGTGCGGCCTCCTAGGACTTACTGGACAAAACTCCATTTCCCTAACATGTTTCCAAAGCAAGTGGCACCACCGCACGCAGACCCCCGTGCACACCTGGGTTACACGGGCAGGGAAGGACTCCCAGCCGTGGGGAGGACAACTGCCTCCCTCACCTCTGAATTTCAACATCGTCTCCAGGATGCACCTGCAGTGCTGCCAAGTTCAAACAGCACGCCGGCAACTGTCAATGCTTCCAGTTCGGGGCGCCTGGGTGGCTCAGTCAGCTAAGCATCTGACTTCAGCTTGGGTCATGATCCCAGGGTCCTGTGACTGAGCCTCATGTCAGGCTCCCTGCTCAACGGGGAGTCTGCTGCTTCCCCCCAATGTCGTGCTCTCCCTCTCATACTCTCTGCGAAATTTAAAAAAGAAAAAGGCTTCCAGCTTTAATAAGCAATAGCCACCCATCCCCCAGATGAAAAGCACCACAGGACACGTAGAGTATCAGCTAACAGGTAAGGCCGACTGAACTGACCTCCATCATCCCACTGACTCACAGCCAGCACGAAAGGCCAAGTGGACGGGAGGAAAGTAGTGCCACGCACAATCCAGAGCACAACCATAAAGCCATGAATGTCTTCTAAAGTTTCTTCAAAACACGACAACTAAACAGGTCAACGTTTAGCTGAAGTTCTTGAAGTTCTAAGGAATTTTATCAACATAAAGTGCTAAATAAGAAATATTTAAGATCTAGTTACAGTCTTTAGAAATTATATTTATCTTTCAAGATATTACACAAATACTTTGAAATTGACTTGTTCTACTTTGTTTAGGTTCTCACTCCCCTAAATGAAAAAAAGCACTTTTTCTGAGATAACGGATAAATTACTTCCTTTGTAATAACTTTTGGGTTTACTATCAGTATTTATGTAATTCGAAAAAAATGTGAAATTAAAGACTTGCCTATTTCTCTGTAGCTTTTTAATTTCATATAATATACTTCGAAATTAATATGAAAATGGAAATAAATATGGTAATGCATGTTCCAATCTATTAAAACCTACCCATCAGTTTCTAGGCACATCAAGCTTCAAAACCCATTTGGTCCAAAGGTCTTTATTTAAAGGATCAGACAAGGTGCTTAAAAATAAAAAAAACTACAATAAAAATAAATCACGCACACATATAAAACTAGGTAGATAAAAAGGCCAATGGTTTTCTGGCTAAGTGAAAACTGGAAAAAAAAAAACCCAAAAACTCATCTGAAGTGGGTTCAATTAAATGAAGTGACAATTTTCCCAATTTTAGACATAAATATCTTTTTAATGGAGTTACCTTTTATTTAACATACTTTTAAAAGATTTTATTTACTTATTTGTCAGAGAGAAAAAGAAAGCGCAAGCAGGGGAGCGGCAGATGGGGGGAAGCAGGCTCCTCACTGAGCAGGGAGCCTGATGCCGGACTCCATCCCACGATCCCGGGATCACGACCTGAGCTCAAGACAGATGCTTAACCGACTGAGTCACCCAGGTGTCCGTGGATTCGTCTTTTAAACCGTGCAGATGTCAACAGAGAAGAATAAGATCATCTGAGTTAGAGAATGTTCTGATTCATCAAGATGGTCCGGTGCCAGAACGGCAAAGTGGTTTCCTTACTTCCCGGGCAAGACCTCTGCAGATGAGTAGCGTAGTACGGCGCTCGGAATTTGAAACCCCACGCGACCTAACTTCAGCAGCTCCGGCTGTACTCTAAGTGCGGCTGTACTCTAAGTTTCCTTTATGAGTTCCTCTGAGATCTTTCCTTCTAACACTTATGAAGCAAGCACGAGCCAGTAGTGCTCGGTCAGTCAGCAGCACTCACCCCAAACCCTGGCTGACGCAGACGGTCTTCGGTAGACAGACTACGGCACAGAAGGAACTGGCAGACATCAAGTAGAGACGACGACCCCACCACCAGACGGGTCCCCAGATTATTTCATATAATGCTCTTTACATCTGTTGTCATTCACTGGGAGGCGGTGAAGTCCAAAAGAAGGACTTTGCTGCCTCCCGGTGCATGACAACGGACATAAAAGCAGACAGGTGGGAAAGAAGCCATCATTAAGTTTCTGACACGTCATGCCCTGTCAGAATATTTTCAAGTCAAAATACTTTTAGTCACGTAGAAATTATGAAGACAGATAAGTACTCTCATTCTATCCATCTGCCCACACTGGGACTCTCTGGGCGCAACACGGTCTACAGACAGAGCAGCCTGGAGTAGGACGCCGACTGGAAGCCTCAGCAAGGTGAGGTGCGGGGCACGTCAGAACCCCTTGGGACCCCAGTGCTCCCCTTCCTTCCTATCAGAGAAGCAGCGACACAGTTCCTACCTCTACCTGAGAGCAGGTACAAAACATACGAGCCCAGTACAGGTCGGAATGATCATCTAGCGATCAGTTTAACTACACCCAGAAGCAGTTCCTACAACTACCTGTTCACTGTCTGAGCACAACCGCTGATGCGGTGGGAGAAATCCCGCGGAGGCCAGCGGTGACGAAGACGGCAAGGACAGCTCCAGGACCTGGGTCAGCCGGGCCTGGCTGTGCTGGGCTTCAGCTGCACGCACTCGGCCCTGCACCCGGGAGGAGTGCTAGCATCAGACTCCGGAGAGCCTCGCCATGAACGACAGCAGCGAGCGACCCTGAATCTCAAACACCAAAAACACAAAAGAAAAGAACTTCTCAGCACTGAGAGCTCATCATCCGGTCAGCTGCCCGCGTGACTGGTGAGACTGCTGTATGGGGTTACTCTGCTTTGCTAGTGGGGCTGATGGGATCAAAGCGCCGCACGTGGAGTTTCTCACCAGCTGGCTGCAGCCAGGCCCTGAGCCGTACTGGCCTTTTCTGGGTAACTGGAAGAAAAAAAGGCCACCAAGAAGAACCCTTCCCCCTAGGAATCTTCTACACCGTGACACACCAGCACTGGGTTTCATCTCCACAACTATGCGCTCACAGGTTTACAGACCCAGTGACGGTCAGGGCGGCTCTGACCTCAAAGTAATGAGGGCAGCATGCCACAGCGTGCCAGCTGTACAGCCCAGCGAGCCTCTCCCTTCCAAAGGAGGCCAGCCAGACCGGCCCAGTGGAGGGCGCAGCCCCGAGGCAGTTCCCATCCCACCCTGCCTGCATTCACTGGGCAGGCGTGGGCCCCTACTCCAAGGCCAAGGACCAGGGTGCGGTGTCCAAACAGTGAGTCGGGAGAAGTGGACACAGGAAAAGGCTCGTGGGGTTCGGATGGAGGCCAGCCCTCTCTGACCCGCTGGGGAAGGGGTGTGTGGTGGGGAGTGGCGGGAGCAGATGCTCAACAGTTGCCGCCAGAGACCAGAGAAAAGGGCACAAGCAGCCGGCCGGGGTGAGCAGTGGCCCTGGCAGAGGGACGCCGGCACCAGCCACCACAGCAGCAAGCAGAGTGTCCGCCCGGGCTTCTGCTCCTGACAGCGTAAACAACCACATGAGTCACGTCCACGATACACCCTGGGCCCACACCTCGACGCGATGTCCGGGGCCAAGACCTGCAGACGGAGCCACAAGGCGCGGACGGACCGCTGCGCCCGCCTGAGGAGGACAGCCCCTTGGGAGGTGGAAACGGAGGTCTGCGCCGCCAGCCGGTCCCAGGAGAAGGGGCGACTCTCGCGCGACCCGGAGCTCTCGGCGCCGAGCTGCGACGCACCACCGCACCCGCCTTCACAGCGCGTTTCCCGAGCTTTGCGAGCAGCAGGAGCGGTGCACCCCACCCCCAGCCGCTCACGCCCCAACGAGGGGGAGCGCGCCCGGGCCGGCAGCCTGGGGGAGGAGGCACCGGCGAAGGAGGCCCAGCCCCTCTCCGAGGGCTGCCCCCCGGGCGCCCGACAGCGGCTGAAGTCAAGGCCGCGGTGCGCTCCCGTCCCCAGTGGTGGCCGAGGGCCGGCCCGCGGGCTGCAGCCCCGAGGACCCTGCCTGCCCCGTGCCCGGCCCAGGGCCCCTCCAGACCCCACTCCCCGGGCCCCACTCACCCGGGGGCCACCACCTGGCCCGGCTGCGCGCACAGCTCCCGCACCACGCCGGCGCGCTCCGACCTCAGCCTGCGCTCCGCGCGCGCGCAGCCCCCGGACCCGGCGCGGGCGGGGGCGGGACCGGCGGGCTGCGCGGAGGCGGCGGCCTCACACACTGCCAGCACGGAGCCGATGCGCACGGCCGCGCCCGCCGCCACCCTCCACTCGAGCAGCCGCAGCGGCCCGGGGCCCGGGCAGCGCACCTCGGCCACGGCCGGCAGCGGGGCGCCCTCGGCGGGAACGCGGCCCGCGGGCGGCGCCTCCATCGCGGCCGGCCCGGGTCGCTGGGGGAAGGCGGGCGGGCGGGGCGCTCAAGGCCCGGCGCCCATCGCGGGTGGGGGGCGGGACCGCGACCCCGGCCCAGGCGGCGAAGGCGACGGCGCTGCACTTCGCGCTCCAGCACCGGCTTCCACCCGCCGCCCGGCCCGCGCCAACTTCCGGGACGGCGTCTGACGTCGCGTGACGCCGCGTGCGTCCGCCGCGGGGCCCGCGCGTCAACACACGCCCCCGCGGGGCCGGGCCGGCGCTGTGTCGGCCGCGGGTGCCCGGGGCGTCGTGGAAGCGAGCGTGTGGGGCCGGCCCGGCGGGAGCGGCGTGGCCGCGTCCTATGTGCCCCGGGAGCGCCGGCGGCGTGGGGCTGCGGATCCCGGCGTGCAGCGCGCGCCGCGGCCCAGAAACCCCGGCATGCACTGCGACGTCCCGGCATGCCGCGCGCCCTCCTGTCCCACAGCTCCCATGGTGCGCCGGGGCGCAGGGTCGTTAAACCATGGGTCCCGGCATGCAACGCGGACCGCCGTCTGCGGCCCCGTCACGTGCTGGGGCCCGTTGTGGAAAGACTGCGAGTCCCGGCGTGCCGCGCGCACATCGGGGAGCGGCGGTCCCGGCATGCCGCGCGCAGTCCGGGGTCAGAGGGCGGCGGCGCCCCGCCCCGCTCGCCGGCCGGATCGTGGGGTTCCGCGCGCCGGTCCCGGTGGCGCCTGGCCGGCGCCCGCGCGGGAGGAGAGGAGCGGCGGGTCGGTGATGACCTCTGGCCCCCGGAGCCCGGGGCGGGAGCGCACCGCGAAGGGGGGCCGGCCGCCGGGCTCCCGAGTCCCGGAACGGGGCGAGCGGCCGCCCGCAGTCCCGGAAGGCGGCGCGGGGACGCCCCGCGAGCAGGAGCGGCGAGTCCGGCCGGGGCGGCTCTCCTCGTCCGCTGCTGCGGGCGCCCGGCGGCGCGGGGCTCCGCGGTGTGCAGGGGCGGCGGCCTCCCACCGAGGGCGGGCCCCCTCCCCGCCGCCCGCGGGCCCCCTCCCCGCCGCCCCGGGCCCCCTCCCCGCCGCCCCCGGGCCCCCTCCCCGCCGCCCCCGGGCCCCCTCCCCGCCGCCCCCGGGCCCCCTCCCCGCCGCCCGCGGAGCGGAGCCGGCCGTCACGCAGCGCCCGCAGCCGGACGGCAGGGACTCGGGAAACGGGCCCGCGAGCGCGCGTCGGACGAGCCTCGCCGCCGGGAGTGCGGCCGGGAGAGCCGGACCAGAGCCGGAGTCCGCGGGGGCCGGAGGGGCCTGCGGAGCCCAGAGTCGGTTTCTGGAAAAGACCAGCGACGGCCGAGCCCGAGCCGGCCGGGCCGGGCGCGAAGGCGGGAGAGCCCGGCGGCCTCGGCGATGAGAAGCCGGGGAGGGCGCGACGGGCACCGCCGCGCTGGACCCGGGAGATGGGTCCCTGGGAAGCGCGGAGACAGACCCGAAACGGCTCGCGGCCTCCAGCGCGCCCGCCGCTCGGCCCCCACCTCGGACCTCCGCGTCGTCTCCCGCGGCTGCGCTCCAGCCCCCAAGTCCTCAGCGCGGCCCGGCGTCCCCGGAAGCACCTGTGCAGCCACCTAGGGAGCGGGGTCCTGCTGGGCCCCGTCATCCGAGAAGCAGGCGTCTGCCCGGGACGACGGCGACTTTCCTGGGGCGCACACAGGGCCTTGCGCTGGAAGCGAGTTTTACGCGAACACGACTTGGATCCCGATCCTTAGAGAACAGCCACACGCGTTCCGTTTTGCCATGAGGGGCTGCTGGCTGTCCCCAGGCCTAGTCTATAGGGGAAGAGCCGCACGTGGTATCCGCTTAATGTTACCGACCTCTGACAATTCTCTAGTTTTCGTAGGTCTCTGATTCCCGAATCCTCTTCCGATGAAAGCGGGCGACCCTTGACCCCCTTACCATCCTCAGGCCACCCTAGCTGTCATGGAAACAAGCCTTTTCAGGCTCTGGCTGTTGCAAGTTGTCCGGCCCCTGCCTTCCCCACCCTTCCCCAGAACAGTCCTAGAAGCCTTAGGAGGTCAATCTGTGATGTTCCGAAGAGCCTTCTGGACTCCTGCCTAGTGGTGTCCCAAGGAGGCCCTCAGGGCTCACTTCTTGGTCCCCCTTGCTCCCTTCTGTGTAGGTCTGCCAGGCCTGGTGGCCTCCATGGACGCACCATGCAGCTGTCCCGGTTGTCCCTAGCCGCGCAGAGCGCCCACACCTGCGCCTTCTGTGGGTGCACAGCGGGATGTGGGCTGACGGCCTCCATTCAACAGCTGCGTGGGGCAGGGCCGTGTTGGAGCATGGCTCGGTCCCGTCTAGTTTCACACTTCCTCCCTGGGTGCTCTGTAGGCCCCTCTTGCTGGTGGGACTCTGTGTGGTCTGGGGAGGTCTCCCCCGTCCTGCAGGCCAGCCCCACCTGAGATGCACGTGCTTCCCTAACACTGGGCAGATGTCCCGTGTGGCGAGCCGGCCCTTTCAGAGCTCTCTGGTGTTTGTTAAAACACGGTGTTTGCAGTTACCCATTTTCCCCAAGTTCTTGTGGCAGGAGCAGTGACTGGTTTCTATCTATTTCACCCTTCCTGGAAGGAGACCTTGAATGGGATTCTGACGAGGAAACAGGCTTCCTAGACCCAAGGACCATCATGGTTGGGGTTCTGGGGGTCCCTTGTTGGAGTCCTTTATGGCAAAAATGGGAGCACAGCCAGATGTTTGAAAAGTAGTGGACACCACCAGTGACAGTTGACCTAACTGGCTTTGGAGGGGACCTGAGCATCAAGGTTCTCTGGGTTATTATTCTAATGTTTAACAAGGTCTGTAGGCAGTGGGTAGTTCCTACATGTTTTTGGGCAGACGTCTGAGCTGATCCGATCTGTGCTTAAGACTCCGCCGGCAGCCGAGGGCAGAGTGAACTGGAGCTAGAGACCCGGGTTCCGGATGATCCCAACCAGCGGGAGTGGTTGCGGGGGTAGTTTCTGAGCCAGACCACCACCAGGTCTTGTCACTTGCTGGGCAGGTTAGCGAGAAGGAGGGGTCCAAACTGGCCCCTGGAAGAAGACACACGAACCAGGAAAGGGGACGGGGGCGCATGGGGATGAGACAGAGTTCCCCGGGGGTCTGTCAGGTCTGAGCTGCCTGGGCACATGGTAGAGCTGGCCAGTGGGTGGGAGAGCAGGGCCGGTGTGGCGGGTTCCTGGGGACACCAGGGCAGCGCAGAAGCCCCCAAGTGAGGGGAGCATCTCTCCTGTGGGCAGGGTGGCCACGGTGTTGTAGGCAGAGAACCCAGGCGCCCAGCAGCCGTGGCCGGTGGTGTCAGAGGCTGTGGCAAAGTCACATGAGACCAGGGCTGGTGTTGCCCAGGGGGCGGGGAGGTGGGGTTTGTGCTGGAGGGTCCAGTCTGGGACCGGGAGCACAGGCAGGAGCGAGGCTTGCCAAGGAGGGAAGCGGTGTTTCTGCAGCAGAGACGGGAGGGGCGCACGCAGGTACTTGTTTACCCAGTGGTAACATTTAATAGCCTTTAGTTGACTCTCTCCCTCTGTTCTCTCCCCCTTCCCTGCCCCTGGTTAAAATCTATGTAAATTCAGCAGATACCCAAATCTGCGTGTAGTCCTGAAATGAACCCAGCAGCGGACCTGCAGCCGACAGCATCACCAGTATTGTTAGGACGACCTGTGTGCCCCCCCCCCAATCCCACTGCCTCCGTTCACGCAATTCTGCGTTTGTCATGCTCCTTTTCTGTGGAGTTTTGCTTATGCACTTGTGCGAAGCCACAAGCGTGCCATTTAGTTACGCTTGCTTTGGAGGGTTGTAAAAATGCATCACGCACGTGGCGTTCTGGTCTGTGAGTGGTTCTCCCTTGTCACTGTGTGTCCAGAGCTGACCCCGGGCGCTCTGTGTGGTTATTGCTCGGAACTTGTCTTCAGTAGCTCACGTGGGAGTGCGAGAGGGTGTCGTTAACATTCTCTTGTACGCGCACATTGGGGCGGTTTGGGTTCTTAGGCAAAGGGCCGGTTCCCTGGTGCCCTGTGCTAGAGCCCGAGGGTAGCGCTGCTGAATCCCAGGACGTAGAGTTGTGGGACAACCTCGTTCCCACGCGGCTGTCTGAGCTCGTGCCCCCACCGCGCTCTGGCGGCCCCGAGCCTCGTGTCCTGGTCTCTGTGGGTCTGCGTGAAGGTGTGTGCAGCAGCCCCAGCTGTGGTCTCAACCTGCCTCCCTCCCGTAGCCATTCGGGCCACGTCATTTCCCCTGTCTTCCTGCCCTTTGTGCTTTCTCGTCTCAGAAGCACCCCGCCGTGTTGATCGTCTTTCCCCACTGGGCCGTGTCCTTACTGATGGGTAGTACTGCCTTCTGGCTTCGGAGTACCTTTGTTTGTGTGTTGCCCATATCATCTCTTAAGTTTTGCCTTGTTCTTTTCATCTTCTTTATGAAATCTTTGATGAGCAGCGTTCTTCGTTTTAGGAAAGCGTTGCCTAACCCGGGATGATAAAGGTAGCTTCCTTTTTACTTCTGAAAGTCGGTAAACGTTTGCCTTTCACGGTGAAGTGTTCAGTAGTAAGAAATGGAGGTTTCATATGGGGTGTGAGGCGGTGGTTGGATTTCCTTCCCGTGGGGATAGGCAGGTGTCCTGGCCCTAGTGTGGAAGAGCGTGTCCCATTTCCACTGATCTGCGGCGCATCCCTGGTGTGCGGCGAGTCCCTGTAAAGGCACGAGCCTCTTCTGGACTTTCTGTCCTGCTTTGTTCTTGGACTGTCTGAACTGCTGTAGCTTCACAGTAAGTCATGACCTCTGGGAAGTTTCTTTACATGCGTTGTGGATATTCTTGGCCTTTGTTTTCTCATAAATTCTGTAATTAGTGTGTCAGTTTTATTGATAAAACTTGTCAGAGTTTTGGTCAGAACTGTACGGAGTCTATAAATCAGTTTGGGGAGTGACATCTCTGTGACTTGGATTGTCCCATCCGTAAACCGTGTATCGGTCTAGTTATGTAGGCTCTCTCTGAGGTTTTCTAATAGGATTTTTATGATTTTCTCCGTATAGGACTTGCACATTTTTTGTTAGATCTATTCCTAGTTCATTTTTTTGCTGGTACTTTTGTTGATACATGATACTTAAAAAAAAAAAAAGACAAAACCCAACTTCTTCTGGTTGATTGTTGCTGGCATAGAAAAATGCAGTAGGTTTTTGTGACCTGATGTTATACCTGGTAATCTTTCCAAGTTCTTTTATATTTAATTCATTAATTTTGGCTTATTTTCTTTTAAAGGAAAACTTCAGTAACAGACAAGTCTTACTGAGCATCATTTTTGCCTCCTTTCAGACGTTTCGAGATGTAATCTTCTCATGGTCAGTCACGCAATTGCTCTTGTATTCACTCTGATCTGACTTGGCAAATCAGAGTATATTTTAAAAGCTCCACACGCGTGGGAATTTTTCTCCGTCGTTTTATGGTTGATTTCCAGATTAATTGCATTATAGTCAGATGACATAATCTGAAGGATACTACTTTCTTGAAATTTAATGCAGTTGGAATAATTCCAGGACCAGGTTACTGTGTGCTTCAGAAGAATGTGTATTTTCTCCGTATTTGGTATTTTTTTCCTCCGTATTTGATTCAGGCTTCTACATCTACCCGATACGTCAGCCCTCCTGAATGTGTCATTCAGCTCTTCTAGGTTTACATAGTTTTCTGTCTGAGCAAAAGCAGGGATTGCAGAGCTAAGTCGAAATCTCTTCTATGGTTGCGAATTTGCCGATCTCTCCCTGTCGTTTTATTGGCTGTTTTTGTGTGTATATGTGTGTGCTTGTGTAACGTGTGTGCACGTATATGTGCAAGTGTGTCTGTTTGGAGGGAGAGGCTGCTATTAAAGGAATACACATTTAGTATTTTTATGTCCTTGGTTAGTTGAACCTCCTGCGTTGTGTGGAGCCCTCTGTACCCTGAACAACGCTTGGCTCTTCCGATGTGTTTCCTTTGAAGTAATGTGACTATCATAACTTCCTTTTTTCCTAAGATTTTGTTTCTTTCTTTGTCAGAGAGAGTGAGCACACAAGCAGGGGGAGGGGCAGAGGGAGAAGCAGGCTCCCTGCTCGGCAGGGAGCCCGATGCGATGCGGGGTTCGATGTCAGGACCCTGGGATCATGACTTGAGCCGAAGGCAGACGCTCAACCAAGTGAGCCCCCAGGTGCCCCGTCATAACTTTATGTTAAAGAATGTTCGCCTGGGGTACTCTTCATTTTTACTTTTAATGTTTGTTTACCTTAAGTTTAGACGTTTATGCCATGAACACCACAAAGCTAGTCCGTCTTTCAGCTGGTGAGTCCAGTGTGTTCATGTTTAACCTCAGGTTCCGGGGCGCCTGGGGGCTCAGTCATCAAGTGTCTGCCTTCGGCTCAGGTCATGATCTCAGGGTCCTGGGATTGAGCCCCGCATCGGGCTCCCTGCCTCCCCCACTCCCTCTCCCACTCCCCCTGCTTGTGTTCCCTCTCTCGCTGTCTCTCTCTGTCAAATAAATAATAGATAAATAAATAAATAAATAATCTCCTGTTTCTACGGGTTCTCCTTTCTCATCTCTTTCCCCCTTTGGTGATACGTGACATCTGCTTTTCTATTTATTTATTTACTTTTTACTCTGTTTTTATCCTTTTGGTTATCGCCACCGAAATTTTACTTTGTATTATATTCCTGACTTAATAAAGGTACAGTTAATATTCCAGTTCCTTTGCAAACAATATATCGATCTTAAAATACTGTATCCACCTCTACTCTTCTCTGGGCCTACATGCTGAAATTGTGCAGAATTTTGGTTCTGCATCTTAGGTCCCCAAATTAGATACTCTTGTTACTTTATAGACAATGTTTGTTTTCATGTAATGTATCTTTACCAGTTTATCTGGTCAGCATTGTCTTACATTTCATGTCTCCCTTTTTTTAAGTGATAAATAACTCGTTAGGAAAAAGAAAAATTCAAACGGAAAAGAAACTTTCTGTTAAAGTAAGGGATGTCTCACATACATCTGGAGGACTCCTGTAGCGTGTCGCCCACACGCGACCCATGCACTTCTCCAGGCCATGCCGTGTGCGCGCAACTCTCCGTCTGCTTACGGGACTGGTGCTCGCCTTCTCGGTTCTGCTGGAGGGAAACCCTCAGTTTCTGTTCACCCGAGAGGGCTTTATTCGGCTCTTACCGTGGACAGCTGGCGTCGGTGGATGCGCAGCCAGAGGGAGACGTGATCTTTCATTAGAAGACACTTCCCGTTGGATTCTTGTTTCTCTGTTCTGTTGTGGAAAGTCTGTAGGTCTGACTGCGGCCACCCGTCTTCTCTTTGTCGTTGGCGTTGGGCAGTTTCGTTTCAGTGCAGATGACATTGCACTTTCTTCCTGCGCGTGTGCGTGGAACTCTGAGTACGTAGGCATTTGTTAACCCTTCTTGTGCCGTAGTTCCCCTCGCAGTGTTCATTACGTTTTCCCTCTCGTCCTCTCCCAGCACCCGGGGGCCCTCCAGTTGACGGACCACTCTACAGCTGTGTGCCGTCTGCCGTCTAACGCATCTTTTGGGGCTTCAAAAATCATAGTTGTATTTGGATAGTTTTCAAATTTGCCTGTTGGTTTATAGTCCGTTTTTACTTGCTCATTTACTTTGGTAATTCTACCTTTTTTCCTTAATAGTTCCCACCTAATTTTTAAGATTTGGCATCCGATCATTTAAACCCTCGGTGTCACCGTGGGCTCCCGTCTGTGTCGTCGTCGTTGCTCCTGATTCTTGATCTCACAGGTGGGTTCCTGTCGAGCTTGGTGCTGTTTGTGGGCCCGAACCGGGTGGTGGTGATTCAGGACTGTGGTGACCTTGCTCCGGCGAGAACCAGAGCTGGGTGAGGCTCTTCCCAGCCCTTGCTGCCGGGGCTGAGCTCCGTCTGCTGCCTCCCCCCCGCCCCCGCCCCCGATCCCAGGTTGTCACCGGTCGTCCTGATCCCGCAGGCTCTCGGAGGAAACCCAGCTCTGTATTTTCCCACTCACATTCCCTCCCTGGACCTACCTCATGAGGGGTTCCCTGTTTGGGGGTCTTCAGGGTGCCCCTTGCTTCTTATAAACCCAGTCCTGGCGTGAAAATCAAGGGTTAGAGTCTACGTGCAGTGACGAAGGCCCTTTCCAGCGTCTCGACCGCCCTCCGGCCCAAAGTAGAACTCTTCCCTTCCCGTTTTCTTCTTAAACGGCTCACACAGACAGAAGGGCGCCCCCACCCCTGGTTCTTGGCCTGTTTGGCCCAGATGCAGCCCTGACCGTGGAGGCGCGGTAGCCTCACGGTCCCCTATCTTTGAGTGGGGACTGATGTGTCACGGGGCAGACAGGGCCCCACGAGTGAGGAGTCTGCCGTCAGACGGCGGTCCTGCAGGACGGCCTGACCTCAGAACGCGTGTTCCTTACCATGCGCTGCACATGCCCGTGGCACGTGCTCTCTCAGTCGTGCAAGCGCCAAGACCATCCTGTTCCCCCGGGCAAGTAGGCGCCCGACTCCCCCACTCCCGTGGGCTTGGCTGCACAGCCCTGTGTGTCTCGAAACCGGATCTTCGAGAACAGAGGAATAATGAAAACAAATGCATTATGGCTCAAAGGAACATGCCACCTTTTTTTTTAAAGGGAGCCAGTAGTAACATTGTGGGAGCTGTGGACAGGGATGGAGGGCTGGGGGAAGGCGAGGCTCCAGTGGTGTCCGGGAGGGGGATGGATGGCCACAGGGAGGGTGGTGGCTCCGGTGGTCTCCTGGAGGAGGCTGAGTTGGGGGCAAGGTGCCGTCTGTGGTGCGTTGCTGGTGAGAGCAGCGGGTCTGGGTAGAGGGTGGACGGTGGCTCCCGGACCGTCAGTCACGGACGGAGAGGGTCTGTGGCAGAACCCCCACCTGTGGCCTGGGGATACCTTCTAGGGTGCACTTGAGAGCAGCAGGGACTTTTCCAGGCGCAGCTCCTGCAGCTGGAGGCAGTCAGGTAACCCTGCGGTAGCAAACGGGCCGGGATGTCTCCCGCGCTTTCTCTCTGCTGTTGCACTTCCCGCGGAGGGGGTACCCTCAGATCTGGGCTCCTTCTCCTGGGCCATCTGGGGGAGCGTGATTCTGGGGACGGCCCACGGGGTTCGAGGGTCTGGTTTGTCTCAGATTCCCACCACGTGTGTGCGTGATAATAGGGAGACGTGGCCCAGAGGTCTGGAACTACTGCGTCTTCCCCTGTGGCTCAGGTCTGTTTACCTTTTTCAGTTATTAAGTCAGGTGTGAATGAAACATTTTAAAGTGAATCTGATTCTCCAAGGCCCGAATTTTCATTTGAAACCCCGCTTTCTCAGTGCGGAACTGGGTGGTAAGCCTTTCTCCTAGTCGAGGGACTGCAGGCGGCTCTCCGCTTTTCCAGCACTCTGGTGCCCCCCAACCCCCGCACCCTCCCTGCTCCCAGCACGTTCGCCCTGCACAGCAGTGGCAGCAGGCTACTGACCGTTGCATATGGGAACAGTATATTTTTGGGGGGAAATAAGCATAGGCCTCATCCGACTTTATATCATGAGATGATGTAAAAAAGACTTATTAAAGAGAACGAACTCTAGGCCCTCCAGACTGAATGGGTAGTCATTGCAGCTGTTGCGCGGGTTTTCTTTCTGTTAAAAAAAAATCCCGTGGGAGCTTACTGCTGATTTATTTGACGATTGGGTTAAAAAGAATCCTTATCATTTAGAGACGTATGCTGGCGCGCTTCGAGGTGCAGTGGTAGGGTCCCTGGGGTTGGTTTGTGCAGAATCTGGCACGAGGGATGGCGGCCTGGCCAAGCGAGGGAGGTTCTAGACAACAATTGTTGGAGTACGAGCAACATCGGCATCTTTGCTTATGTTGTGAAAACTTCCGTAGTAAAAAATCTTAATGCCGTGTTAGAGGAAATAATCTTCTTGTATAAACTCCACGTGCAATTTATGTACAAATTATCTTCTAATGTGCTTCTCCCCTCATGACTGCCAAGTTTCCTTTGTGGCCGCCGGAGAGCGTTTGTGAGAGAGACATGTCCCAGGATGAGCACCTTCGTGCGATTCCAGACAGAGAATGGGGTGGGTCCCGGCCCGTCCGCTGCTCCCTGTTCTGAGTCCTGCACACGGCAGACCGGGTTGAGAGAGTCCTTACTAGAAAGAAATATCTCTCTCGTGACTCTCCAGAACGTTACTTGGTGTCGGATTTTACCACGTAGACCACGAGCGTCCTGCCACTTCACGTTCTACCCCCTGGTCTTTGTGTCCGTCCTTGTGCTGGCACCGGCTGACGTTCATTACGGCAGCTGTAGCGTCAGCTTGAAAGCCAAGAGTGCAAATTCTCTAACTTTGTACTTATTCAAAATTGTTTGGGCTCTTCTAGGTCCTTTTCATGACCATAAAAATAATAGGCTCGTGTTGTTAGCGTCCACAGAAACATGCCAGCACTTGGGGGCTGGTTGCACGGGGCTGAAACGTTAACCATCTTGAACTTTCCATCGATGAACACGAACATCTCTTGCTTCATCTAAATCTTCTGTAATTTCTTTCAGTGATGCTTCGTAGTTTTATGTGAAAACCTTTGTGGTTTTATGTGAAATCTTGCTCTTCTGTCACACTGCTAAGTGTTTTATTATTTTGATGCTGTTGTGAGTGGAATTGTTTTCTTAATTTTCAGGTTATTGACACCACGTGAAAATAGGATTTTTTTTTTTTTTTTTTTTTTTTTTTGCGTTATGATCTTGTATCCTGCAGTCCTGATGAGATAATCTTGCTTATTAGTTTGGGTCGTTCCTTTTTGTTTGGGTGTTTTTGTTTTGTAGAATTCTTAGAATTTTTCGTGTACAGGATCAGGGCGTCTGTAAATGTTTTATTTCTTCGTTTCAGTCTTTATGACTTGAATGGCTTCTCCTTTCTCTCATTCCCTTTTTGCTTCGAGGGGAGATGGTTATTGCACCGAGTAGGAGCTCCCTCAGGATGCTGAGCAGAAGTGGTGAGAACAGATACCCTTGCCCGGGTCACAGTTGTAGGAGGGAAGGAGTTGAGCGTTTCATCAAACACGGCTGTGATGAGGGGCGCCTGGGTGGCTCAGTCTGTTAAGCGTCTGACTCTTGCTTTCAGCTCAGGTTGTGGAATGGAGCCGTGTGTGGGGCCCCACGGCAGGCTCAGCTCAGTGCGACTCTGCTTGGGGCTCGATCTCTCCCTCTCCCTCCAGCCCTCCTGCTCCCGGGCACGCGCTCGCCCTGTCCTGCAAACAAACCCTGTAAAAACGGCTGTTAGGGTAATAGCTGTAGCTTTGTTTTTTTTTTTACGTGTCCTTTGTCAGGCTGAGGGCATTCCGTTCTTTTCCTTATTTGAGAGTTTTTTTTAAAGAATTTTTGAATAGGAAGTAGATTTTGTCAATAATACTTTCCCACAGCTGTTGATTGATCTGTTTCCAGGAGTTCGTGCAATCGACACTCCTGGGATAAATTCTGATTGGTCATGGCATATCATCTTTTTGAAGATATTTTTAGGGATTTATTTGGAAGGGAGAGGGTGCACACGCACAAAAGGGCAGAGGGAGAGGGAGAGAGGCAGACTCCCTGCTGAGCACAGAGCCCAACGCGGGGCTTGATCTCATGACCCTGAGATCGTGACCTGAGCCGAAACCAAGCGTTGACGCTCAGCCGACTGAGCTGGCAGGCGCCCCTGTAACCCTTTTAAATGCTTTCAGATTCAGTTTGCTCATATCTCGTTAAGGGTTTGGTGTCAGTGCTCGTGAGACACTGGTGCGAGGTTTTCCTGTGATGTTTTGTGGGCTTTGGTGTCAGGGTGACTCCTGCGGGACCGTTGGGGGCCCCGTTCCTGCAGAAGGACTTGGAACCCCACGGAGATGCCGAGCAGGTGGATGTTGTTTCGCCGTCTGTCTTTCTGGGACTTCGATGTTTCCTTCTCGCTGGCACGACATTGTCCGTGACGTTCCCGTGTGGCCCTTCCTTTGCTGGGCTTGGGAGTGATGCCCGCGTCTCTGTCATCTGCTCGTTGGGCCTCCTCTTGTTTCTCTTGGTGGGTCCAGCCCGGGGGCGGGGGTGATGTGCGCCCTGATGCTGTGGGGGGGGGGCTGACGACACGCAGGTGGGCTTGACGGTGTGCGGTGTGCCTGGGAACAACTGCCGTGAAAGGGCATCCCGGAGCTGGGGGGGCCGACGTGCAGCGCGAGCTTCACCGGCCTCGCCGCCTCGTGGCGCTCTGGAGGGTACGTGGCCGTCACCGCTGTCCCCCCTAGCTGCTCCGGTCTTTCTTTCTGCCTGATCAGACCTTGGATATGGGTCTGGGTAGCTCAGGCGCGCCTCCGGCTACTTCCTGGGGGGCAGATGGGGTGCCTGGTGCTTCTGTCTACCCCGGGCGGGCACCTTCTCTCTCAAGCGTATGGACAACGAAGTGGACCAGGGCCGTGAAGACACAAGCCGTGGTGGGGGCGGGGGCAGATCCTCTGGAGATCGCAGCCCCCTATTTCCAGCGCATTTCCCTGGGAGCACCCACCCTCCTTGCAGGACAAAGGGAGACCCCCCTCGTGTTCTCCCTCCCGGAGGACGTGCTGGGCACGCGTGGCTCTGTTTACCACTTTGTCCACACCTGTAGCCGGGCAAGGCCGAGGCTGCACCGCAGCTGGGGAATTAACACTTGAATCCTAAATAATAATAATTACTGTTTCTGGTTATTTTGAATCCACTGACAAAGACCTTTACAAAATAATTGCACTGATCAATCCCCTGCAAGTTACAGGGGAAGACTGCTGAGTTGGTGTGTGATGAGAACATTAGTGGGAATTCTGTAATGCTGTTCTGTGAGTACGTGTCATTGTGAGGACCATGTCGTGTTCAAGCGCCTGACGTAGCGTCTTGGAATAACACATGGTTCCCATCAAGCAGCAGATGTTTCCTGGCCTCCCCTTAGAATAAAAATCATACTCTGGCCACACCCACAAGCTCCTGCCGAGCAGGAGCGGAGACATAGCTGCGCACCCGAGATCCGTGGGCCGGTGGCTTGCAGGCACGTTTTGGGGAGAAACAGCCTTAAAAAGAAACAACTTTTCAGAATGTCAGATCAGAGAATCCTGGGGAAAGTGTTGAATAGGAGCCATGGGTGTGGTTTGCGCACACACGGCACCAGCTTCTGTTGTGCAGACCGCTGCTCCCGCCTTCCTGCTGCTGGGACTTCTTCCAGGTCATTCCTGCCCTCGGGGGGCACGGCGAAGTGGGGGTTTGTATCGTCACCACTAATGCCAGAACTTCCCGTCCCGAGAAAGGGGAGGTGTGGGGGGCATCACCTCACTGGCTTCCCGGTGTAATGAGAGGCGGCAAGCCGGGGATCGGCGTTCCCCCCAGCGGGCTCTCCTGAGTACCTCACAATAATTTCAGTAAATGCATTAGGTAACTAACCGCACAAGTGGCACGGGCAGCTCGCAGCCTTGGGGGGTGTTCAGACACCTGAGGTCGGGGAGCGGCGCTGGGTTGCAGGAGGGCTCCGTCCCAGTCCCAGTCCCTTGACCACCGCGAGGACTGGAACTCGCATTTTCTCTCCTGTGGTTTGGGAGTCTCCCACCTGCTCGTCCGCGGGGGTCATTCCAGCGCCCGAGCTCTTCTCCCAGGCCTCCGAAGCAGGAGGCCTTTGATGGATGTCCTGCGGTGGGATCCCGTGCGGCCGCTGCTAATGCAATCAGGAAGCTGGCCCTTGATAGAATTAGAGGCCCGGGGTGCGTGCTCGGGGGAGGGGGGGACTAGCCTCTCCCCCTGCTTGCACTGGGAACGAGGGGGCAGGTAGCAATTTGTGGGATTTAGCCAATCATTTTGAAACCTGGAAATCAGGTTTTGGAAAATAAATTTGAATAGATGAGTTCTCCAGCGTTCTCCAGACTTTTTCCTGGTCCTGTCCTGTCTTCCCTGTGGCGAGCCCTTGCCTCCCACTGCCTGTCCTTAAGGGGTCCTCGGCGCGGTACCTGTTGGCATGGTAGTGCTGGTCCTGTGGACTGAGGTCCCACCCCCATTTCTCGGTGAGGAAGCCGACGCTCAGAGCCGGTGCTGCTAAACTGCTTACTGGGCCGGGGTTATTGGGATTCTGGTCAGCCGACTGCGGAATTCTCTCGATGTGTTGTACTTTCCCAGAGCTGTCTGCCCGCAGAAACACAGGGCGCCTGCCTGTATGGTAATACCCTGGACCTTCTGCCACATATAGCTGCCAGCTCTTTCATGGGGAAAACAAGCGGAATAAAGAAACCCAAGACACCACAGGTTCCTCCACATCAAGAAGTTCACGCACCAAGTAACTGGCTGTGGGGGGTTGGACAGATGGTGTCGTGGATCCTGTTGCGTAAGCGGGGTCTTATTTCCTGCCGTCAAGCAACTGCTTCAAATGCTCGGGGGAGTATAAGACGCATTAGGAAATGTCTGTTGAGGAAACGCGCAAAGGGACAAAGCAGATAACAAACAAAGTATCTGGCCTTAAAGAACGACCATGACCGACCATGACCATAAGATGAGCCATTACAAAAGCCAAGTTTCGTGCAGAAGCTGGTGTGGCCGCACCCGTCAGCCCTAATCACCTGCTGCAGCTGCGCCCAAGCACGCCCTGGCCCCGGGAGAGCCCGGCTGCCCCCCTGCAGTCTCTTCTGTCCCCACACGGGGCCGCAGTTGGACCTTGAACGTTCCGTGTGCGGCTGGAGGTGCCGTCTCGGGAGTCCAGCATCCTCCAAATGAGAATGCGAGCTCCGTGCACTCAGCCGGGGGAGGGAGGGACGGGCTTCCACGAGAGAGGTGCTGCCACTGCGCCCAGAGGGGACGAGGGTTAGGAAGGGCTGCGGTACACCTTGGAGGTTTGGGGAACCCACAGCAGCCTGATCGCCTGTGCTCCCCACCCCAGGAGGGAGCAGCCTGATGGCCCCAGCGCGCGGGGGCAGGGGAGCCACCGGGTCCACCCGCAGGGACCCTGTGTGGGCTGACTCCTGGCTGCCGTCTCGGTCCACGCCCGTTGCCCAGTGTGGTTATCCCCGGGGCCCTAGCACGTCCCCGTGTCCTAGTTGACGGAGGACTCGTGAGCTTCCTGGTTCTAAGGGGTAGACGTGGGTGGGAGGGCTGTGGGCGAAAACCCTGGGGGTCTGGTCCCTGGCACAGGGACTAGGAGTGGACAAAGCATCCAAACCAAAGGTGGAGACTGGGCTGCTGTGGCACTGGGGCCCGGGAGCTCCTTGCACTAAGCCCGCGGGGCCTGCTGTTGTCAGTCTCCATGGGGACCTGCACCGAGCAGAACCCTGGAACTCAGAGCCCGCGGCAGTGGGGACACTCAGGACCCCGGCCAACTGTCCCCAGGCTGGGGGACACTGAGACCAGGATGGAGGCCTGGGAATGGGGAGAGGGTAGAACTTCCAAACTGCCCTCCCCTCCCCTCCCCTCACTCCCTCTCCTCCCTCTCAGCCCCCTTCCTCCCCACATGATGGAACGTTACTGAGCCTTAAACAGGAAGGCTCTTCGGGCCCCCACTCCTGCTCTCCCCTCTCCCCTCCTCCCCCTCCCTCTCTCCCCTCCCTCTCCTCCCCTCCTTCCTTCTCCTCCCACCCTCCCTCCCCTCCCTCTCCGCATAACAGAATATTACTGAGCCTCAAACAGGAGGACTGTTATGGCCCCCGTTACCGCACAGATGATTCTGGAGGACTCGGGGCCATGTGACGAGGTCCCTGCAGCCATCAGATCCGGAGACAGGAAGCAGGGGTTGGGTGCAGGGGCTGGGGGAGCAAGGGGTTTAGTGTTTTAGTGGGTCCGGGTGAGGACCAAGGCTCAGTCTCCCAGGGGAGCCGAGTATGGGGACTGGAGTACCACGGGGTGAACGTGCTGACCTGTTCGTGTCACGGAGCTCGGTACTTAAAAATCACCGCGATGCTAGATTTTGTGTTAACGTGTGTTTTGCAACGAAATGTAGAAAGATCCTCACCCTCATTGATGCTCCTTTTGGGGGTTGTGGGTCCCGTGGGGCTCTCCTGAGGCCCCAGTGTCTCCAGAAGGACCATGACGTCCAAGTCAAGACACAAAATTGGTGGGATTTTTTGATTCCTTTTAAGTTTAGTTTAATTTTTATTTTTTAACAATAAAAATACTTCTTAGTTTTTTTAAAGGATTTATTTGTTTGTCAGAGAGAGAGAGAGAGTGAGCGTGAGCAGGGGGAGGGGCAGAGGGAGAAGCAGGCTCCCCGCAGAGCAAGGAGCCCGGATGAGGGACTCGATCCCAAGACCCCAGGATCATGACCCGAGCCGAAGGCAGACGCTTAAACGGACGGAGCCGGCCAGCCACCCCTTGACCACTTTTTTAAACAGAAAGGAGGAATTCCAGAATCACAGTGTGGAGGGCTGAGGGCAGCCTGAGCCCAGGCTCTGGGAACAGCGGAGATGAAGGCCCTCGTGGCGTAGCCGGGCGGGCCTGGGCGTGGGGACACCCACAGGGTCCCCTGAATGACATCTGCCCGTTCTGCACCTCGCCATGGACATGGCTTCGTGGGGGCTGCTCTCGCTGTGACCCTTTCCTGTCCTTTGCTCTGCGGCGGTAGGCCGGCACACGGCACTCACCGCAGGAAAGGAACCGATGGCATATTGTAGGTGGATCTCACTCTGGTATTCAAGGCCAATAAAACCTGTCCAAGCAGTTAAGGCCCTCTCCCTCCCACCCAGGCTCCACGGGGACAAGTGTCGGGGCCACCAGGAGCTTTCGTGGGGGCACCTGTCCTCTGGGCTGACTCAGGCTCCTGCGGGACAAGGGGCTCGGACGGCGGTCCACACAGCGCGCCTGCCCCAGCGGAGGTGGCCAGGGAGCCTCAGACCCCTTCTGCTTCGAGGGGCGATCCCTGGCAGCCACCTTGCAGGAGTGAGGCTGGGAACAATGGGGTGGGAGGGCCTGGAGGATGGGGAGAGCGGCCCAGCCTCTGTTGAAGACTGACGCTCTCCTCGTGCGCCAGAGTTCTCAAGAAACGTTACTACCCAAGTATTTCCACCGAAACGTTTGTGCTTCTGCACAATTTTAGTTCGGAGTTCCTTGCTGATGGAGTTCCGACGTGGGCGAAGTTTGCCTCGGCCCTGACGGCGGGCGGCCAAGGAGAGCAGAGCCCCAGCAAGCGTTCTTGGTTTGAGCAGAGACAAACACTTCCGGAAGTTTGGTGACAACCCCCAGAGGGGACACATGTCCAGTCCATGCCCCCTCTGCACACTCACTTCTGATTCCTGCCGAGAGGAGGCGGCGGCCCGCCAGCGCCAGGAGGCCCCATGGCACCCTCCCGAGGAAAGCCTGGAAGACACCGCCTGTCAGAGCCTGGAGAGGCTGGTGGGCTGTTCACCCCGACGGCTCTCAGACCCTGGGCCGTGACGCCCGTGCCAGGGGCCAGGGCCGCCTGGGGTCCGCTGCTGCCTTGGGGGACACCCTGCCCTGAGCCCCTCGGTGGCATCTGGCGACGTCCCAGTGCCTCGGGCCGATGTTGCTCCCACCAGAGGGTGTGTGCAGCCCAAGCCCGCTCACCACAGGGCCCAGGGCCGTTCCCTGGACCCCATGGGCTTGGTGTGGGCACAGAAGGTTCCAGAAGCCGTGGGCCTGTGTCTGGCCCTCAGCCCATCGTGTAGCCTGAGCGGCAGGCCCTCCCATCCATGGTCTTCAGGACCCCTTCCCTGGCTTTTCCAGAAGATAATTCTTGCACGTAGACACTCCAGGTCGGTTCCCCTCCTTGGCCCGCAGGGTGGCCGTCCATAGTGCTGTTCTGACTGGGGTCCTGGGCCCAAGCAAGTGACTATGGTCGTTTCACAGAAAATTCCACGTGCCGTGCTTTCCCTCGTTTGAAGACACCTGTCTGAGGCCGTCCCTTCACAGCTGGTCCGGAGGCATCCTGGGCAGCAGCCAGAGAGTGAGCCGGGGGGACCCCAGGCCTGGTGTGACACCCACTCCCCTGTGCCCGGGCCGAGCTCTATCAGGTTTCCAGCCCTTCTGCTCTGGTTTCCTCGGGAGTGATGTCTGTGTTGATGCCTCCGTCTGTATCCCGGGTCCACCTACCGGACTCCCCACAGGTGAGTGAGGGCTGACCCCTGTCTCCTGTCCTCAGAGGCTGAATTAGGTGATGCCTGGCGCGCGGCGGGTGCTCAGAACGGCACTCGAGAGAGGCAGCGGTGACAGGTGTGGCGTGAAGCTTGTGTCTGACAGGGCTCTGGCAGGGGGACAGACATGCCGATGGTGACAGGTCCAGCAGTGTCCCCGCGACTGTTGGCACTTCACAGGCGCTGACGTGGGGCACCCACGTTGCTCGCCCTCACGTGGAAGTCTGTGCAGGAGCTGTGGCCCCCGTGGGCCTGGTTCCATGTCTGAAACACGGCTGACCCCGTCCCAGGCCGCAGTGGGGAGCAGGCCCGCCACCCGGGGCAGGACGCTGTCACCCCCTCCGCAAACCCCACGTTTACGTCCATCCCATGTCTGCACTGGAGTCACAGTGTGCGATCTTTTCGTGGCAGAACTCTCCTTTATTTCATTTGAACTTCTGCTTTTTTGTTTCAGATAGTTATTTTTTGATATTTCCCAGAATTTTTTAATAATACTTTTGACTTCATGCTGTTTTTTTAAAAAATTAAAAATGAAAGTATAAAGTAACATGGAGTATAACTTATTTTCAAAATTAAACACTGCTGTCAACGTCCCCCACCCCTGCAACGCACTCTCAGACTTTAGAAACAGGAAAACCCACTGCACGCACGTGGAATGAGCACACACGTCTCTCTGGCCCAGGGCCGCTGCGGCCACCTGCCTCCCCGAGCCTCCCCCGCATGGCGGCCTTGGCAGTCAGCTGGCTCTGGGGCGGACCCGCCAGGGTCGTGGGTCATCCGTCCGCACCGCCACCACTTTCTACTTTGCTTTGAAGGTTTACAACGCTCCTGAACCCAAATGGGACAAAAGCTCGCGACGCCCAGATGCACGTGACGAGGGCCAGACCAGGTCGGGACTCACCTTGCTGCCAACAGGAATTGGTGGGACGCAGCAAGACTGGGGGGGCGTGGGGACCTCAACGCCGCGCTCCCTGGCCCCGCGGGGACATGAAGACCGACTTCATCATGCGGCCCCTCAGGCTGAGAAGCAGAAACACCCTGACTGTGTTTGGAGAGGGTTTATCTCGAGGACCCAAGGGTACAGGCGCACACCACGGAGATGTTCCCGCAGCCCAGCCCTGTCTGTCTGAATCCCGGTGGGAGTGAGCCGCGCCCTGTGCTCCCTGGAGGGCAGCTATGGGGGGTGGGGCGGGGTAGGCACCTGCAGTCGGGGACCTGCGCCCTCGACCGATCCGGGGACCTGTAGGGAATGGTGTCTGCCACCCGCTCGCGGGAGGGAGCGGCTAGGGGGTGCTCCCGCAGACCCCGAGTGTGCGCATGGGGGCGTGGGAGCAGCTGCTGACTTTCTTTGTCAGGAAACACCCCCAGGGGACCCGCAGAGGCATTGCCTGTGAGCGGCAGGTGGCCAGAGCCCTGGAGCCTTTCTAGCTGGACCCCGCAGGCCCTTCTCTGTGTCTCTCTGCTGGAGGCCTGCGGTGCACCGGGCACTGTGGGGATTGCTGTCACTCCGGGGACAGACGCAAAGGGGACCTTGCCTCTGGAGACAGGAGTTGGGTGGGGCGCAGAGTTCAGTGGGAGGGACAGGGTAAAGGTCTTCTAGAAAGTGACTGGAGGGAAGCACGTGGTCCTCCTGAGTGAGAAGGACCGGCCAGCCCAGCTGGTGTGTTTTGGAGCAGCCTGGCCCGATGCTCCGGGGTCAGCGGGGCTGGGGGAGAGGTGAAGAGCAGGGAGTGCAGGGGTCGAAGAGGCGGGGGCGCAGGGGCCGGGCAGGCGGGGTGCAGGGGCCGGGGAGGCGGGTGCACAGGGGCCGGGGAGGCGGGGCGCAGGGGCCGGGCAGGCGGGGCGCAGGGGCCGAGGAGGTGGGTGCGCAGGGGCCGGGGAGGCGGGGCGCAGGGGCCGGGGAGGCGGGGCGCAGGGGCCGGGGAGGCGGGGGCGCAGGGGCCGGGCAGGCGGGGCGCAGGGGCCGGGGAGGCGGGGAGGCGGGGCGCAGGGGCCGGGGAGGCGGGGCGCAGGGGCAGGGCAGGCGGGGCGGATGGGCCGGGGAGGCGGGGCCCAGGGGCCGGGTAGGCGGGTAGGCGGGGCGCAGGGGCCGGGGAGGCGGGGAGGCGGGGCGCAGGGGCCGGGCAGGCGGGTGCGCAGGGGCCGGGGAGGCGGGGCGCAGGGGCCGGGGAGGCGGGGCGCAGCGTGTGGGATGCAGACCGCTTTAAGCTCCCCCGGCAGAGGAGGAGCACGAGCGTGTACACGGGTGAGAGACGTGTGCAGGGCGGGGTCTCGGTTGCCGGCGACCCTGTGGGGTCGGCATCGCCACCGTCCCTCTGCACCCGCAGGGTCTGGCCCCTGCGCCTGCGTGCGTGCGTGGCCCCTGCCAGCTCCCAGTCCAGTGGAGGCTGACAGCCCGCAAGCCCCACGGCGTCCACGCCGCCCACGGCGCTCGAATGTCGCTCGAGCCGCGTGTCTGAGGGTCGCCGCACGCTGGCACGGGCACGCACGCACGCGCAGCTCTACAAGACCGACGACCCTTATTCTCGGTCACCGTCACGGACACTAGCCTCCCCGAGAAACGTCGCAGACGGAGTCCGAATGCGCCGTGCGGCCGCCTGGAAGCCGCGGGTTGGGGGGCCGGACGGTGGGACGCGCGGGAGCCTTGCCACGAGCTGCGGTGACAAACACGCCGACTCCGCTCCTGAGCACCTCGAGCGCGCAGTGCTCCGCCCGCGTGTCCAAGGTCAGGGCGGCACTCGGACCCCCGGCGAGCTGCTCCGCGTCCTTGGACGGCCCCCCGCCGCGACCGTCCGGGGAACCCCCGCGGCGAGTCCGAGCCGGGACCCCCGGCCCCCCGGCCCCACGAGGACTTTGCGCACCCAGCGTGCCATTGTCCCAGGAGACTTGTGGAGGACAGGTCGTCCGTGACCGACGAGCCCGTCCCGTCGTCGCAGCGACCGTAAGGGCGGGCGGCGCTCCCCACCGCACGTCCGGCTGCGCCCGGTGCCCGCGGGATGCGCTGCGGGAGGTCGCCCCCGCCGTCCGCTCACCCGGTGCCCAACACGCGTTTCCTCGCTTCTGTCCCAGCCACCGTCCACTCCGGGACCCTCTGGGGGACCGCGGGGCCGACGCTGAGAGCCGCGGAAGTCACGGCGCGAGGCCTTCCCGCCCAGAGACTCACCTTCGGTTCCGGGGTCTCTCCGGGGTTACTGGCTGGAGACCCCGCCGGCTCCCCGTGCCGCACTCCTGCTGCCCAAGCGGCCGCCCTCCCACGCTTCCTCTCCGGTGTCTCGTCTCCGTGGGAGGAGCTGTAGTTTTGTCCCAGAGCGTTTCCGCGGCCACGGCCCCGTCCTCGGTCCCAGGACCTCTTGGGTGGGCTTTGAGCTCTGGGTTAGGGTCAGTGCAAGTCACAGCCGCGGCGCCTTGCGGAGGGTGGAAAACGGAGTCTCCTGTCCAGGATGCGCGGACACTGGGGGTCCCGGCTGCTCTGAGACTGGGCTTCAGTGTCTCCAGGGAAGCACAGGGCTCTTGACCTGACCTGGGAAGGGGAGGCGCCAGGCGTGGAGATGGAGAGAAGCTTCTAGAACCAGGCTGGTGGCCATGGGGCCAGAGCTGTGGGTCAGGCCCACTCTCAGCCTTCCTCTCTGCCGTGTTGCTGGCCACCAACCCACCCACGGGGTCTGTCTCCTCTTGGCTCTGCTGACTGCTGCTTGTGTTCACAGAAGGTTTGGAGGGAATTCCCGGGAAAACGGGAGCAGGTGTGTTTGCACGGCATCGTCTCCTGGCTGGGCAGTTCTAGCATCATTTACAACCCTTTACGACACCCCACACCCGGCACCTGACGGGAACAAAACGGCGGCATGCCACAGTCTGTATGGCTTGGGGAAGTTTCCCCCCGCCCCGAAGTCCCCTTCACTGTCCACAGGATCTCAGGCATGGACGCCCTCCCCAGCGGGGGGCTGGGGCCTGGGGCCCCCGAGCCATGTCTGCCCCACAGGGACGTGGCTCCCCTCCTCAGCGCCTGCCGCCCCAGGGCCAGGAAAGCAGCCTCCTCTCGGGGCCTCAGGGGGATGTCCGGGAAACATGTGCACCCAGCTCCCGGGGGAGAAGGCACCACATGCGGCACCGTTGGCCCCCATTGGGAGACGGCACCTCCGGCTGCATGCACCTGTCCTTCCCACCCTGACCTCCGTCTCCGACGCTGCTGGTCCCCGACCACAAGCTGTGGCGGGCAGAACGCGGCGCCGGTCTGCTCCCATCCCCTGCTCTGCAGAAGCGGGTAGTCAGTCCTGCTGAAATCCAGGCACAGCGCGTGGGAGACCGAGGTCCAGAGAGATTTCGCTCCCAGACGTCGCACCAAGCTGACTCCCTGCAGCCAAACAGGCGTGGGAGTGGCCATGGCCTTGCGGCCTGGCCCGGTGGTCTTCCTGGGGCGTCGAGGCTCCAGGTCCCGAGACACTGGGGCCCAGGTGTGGACTGAGATGGCCGACACCTCTGGGGAGGGTTTCTGCTGGTGGCACTGCAAGTCCTGCTTCCCTTGGTGACCCGTGGGCCTTGTAGCCACGTTTGTCCCTGCCCCCACCGGCTCTGCTGGTCCCTCCAGATCTGTGGGTCTCCCCTCTGGGGTCCCCTCCCCCGCCCTCATGCTCCTCTCTGGCCGGCAGGGCCCTCGTGCCCTAAGGTTCCAGCCAGCATGGCCTCACCTGAACCCAGCACAGCCTCTGCCCCGGACGGCACATTTCAAGCAGAAGAGAGAGGGAGACATCTTCGTTTAGAAGTCCGGCGGCAAGCTGACACCCGCTAATCTGGGTGTTAGAGATGAGTGTCTCCACTGGACGGTCACTGCACTTGTGCCTTGGAAATCGATGGTCTCCTGGTTCCCGGAGTCGCCTCTGCAGGTCCAGATGGCTGGTGCTCGCCCCGCTGAGCCCGTCAGGCGGGCTTCACATCAGGCAGGCTCCGGGCCGAGTGGACAGCCAGCTGCCATCTGCCTGTTAGGAGCCTTTAAACACAGGCTTCTCCCAAACGCAGATTCCAAAAGTGGGTGGAAAGCGCCAGTGACTTCCTGATGGCGGTGGCCGTGGACGTGATATGGGTATACTTAGCGCCAGGGTGACAGCTCCCGCGCCGGGAAGACAGCCGTGGGCGCTGCTAGGTCCCACAGCTGCTGCTCTGAACCTCTGTGCTGCCGGTGCGTGCCGGAGCCCGTCCCCCCGGGAGTAGCGGAACAGAGGCGCAAACACCCTTCGCTTCTGGGGAGCTCGGCAAACCCTCCGCGGCCTCTGCATCAGGCTTCGTCCCGCTGAGCGTGACTGGGGGGGGGCGGCGAGAGCAGACTTGAAAGAGGTGACTTCGGCTGCTGCTTGAAGCGTCCGAGACGGGGCCCGTGAAGTGAACAAAGGGCAAACAAACGTCCTACAGAGAAATGGGGGGCACCACGGAGGTCGGAGGGGACACAGGGAGCCCGGATTCATGGACCCCGGGGCGCACGTGTGGGCTGAGATTCCAGGTCTGAAGACCCAAGAGGACACAGCCCATCACCGCCCAGGAGGGGAGCCCGACCTCGGCCCCCGGCTTCCCTCCAGCCCAGCAGCGGGCTGGGGGCACCAGAGGCCCCTGGAGAGGGCTCTCGCGGGGAGAAAGACCTGGTGTGCGTCTGCCCCCTGGGACGGTGTGGACAGTGGGCCCCTGACCCTCCTTCCCAGGAGGCCGCAAGGCCTCCCCAGGAATCTGTGCACATTTTCTCTGCGGTTGGGGGTGGGAGGCCGTGCAGAGCGTCCACGGATGCGGCCAGAACGGGTCTGGCTCGTGTTGGTGCCAGAGAAGACGGTGCCCACGGAGCCTGCTGGCCGAGTCAGGACCAGGCGCCCTGCAGGGCGGGGAAGCCCAGGGCTCGAACATGGGTCTGTTCGGCACCAATTCCCACACATGCCGTGTTCTACATTAACCTTTCAAGGTGGTCTCCACACCCTCTATGGAGGGGCCTCTGTCTGCCGACGATCTGAACTGACCACCTGTGTGGGGTCTGCTGGTCTTCAGGCCCCACGCGGGGCCGACCCGGTCCTTCCACCCGCCTGGCCTGAGCGTGTCCCGCACTGTCGCAGTGTCATAGACCTTGAACTGAACGGGTAGCTTGGATCCTGCCCGCAGATGGAAGGTTTTCGGTGTGTTTTATTTTGCCGTTCTTGTATTTTCCAAGATGGGTCCCAATGTCAAGGCACGCACCCGCTCCCATCCCAGTCACTGCCTTCCGGCCACGTGGCCTGGAAACTGCACGTCGGCAGGCCCAACCCCCCAGGCCATGGGCAGGAGGGTCTCGCGAGGGGCCTGGGCTGCCCAGACACCCGGCCACGTGTCCCCGCACCTGCGAGGTTTCCGTAGGAATAGGGAAGGGGAAACTTCCAGTTTTCCTCCGAAAGGGGAAGCTTGGACCCATCATGAGTGTTTTCAGTCAGATTACTGTTCCTGCTTTCTCCAGAAATAGTTCCCGGCCGGTGAGCCAGGCTGACGTCACAGACAGGACACTCACACAGGGAAGCCCCCCTCTGCCCTGAGGACCCCACATGTTGACTCAAAGCCTCCTTCACGAGTCAATGAATTAAACGTTTGCGGAACTGCTTGTTGGTCTCCTGAATCAGAGCTGGGACACGGGTTTGCTCTCAAAAGCAGAATGTTGCTGTGATTTTAAATATTCTCTTTGATAGAGAAGCTCAGGGTGTAGACAGAGGTCTGTAACATGGCTTTTCCTCGGTGGGGATACGGTCCTGAAAGCACAGCAAGCAGTGGCACCAGCTGCAAGCCGTCTGTGTGAGACTGTGAACGGGCAAATCTTTACAAGACGCCACGGCGGAAATCCCTCATGTAGTGCCGTTTTGTAGGATTTTCAAGGCCATATGAAATTAATGCTAACTTGTGACTTAAATCCAGCCGTATCCTTAGGTTGCTGTCAATTCATACTCACTTATATAATAATATAATCAGGAGATTTGTTGGCTCCTGTAGTTGAAGGTCCAGAGGATCAGGCTTCAGGGATGGTCTGATCCAGCAGCTCAATGATAACATCAAATCATTTTAAGTCTTTCTGTTCTATTTCATCCTGTCGTATCTCATCACAAGGGGGTTTCTAACAGTGACTGGCCCATGAGAGTGAGATTCTCTCTGTCTCCATATCAGATAGAGGTCAGATCTGGAGGGACGCTCCAGCAGACCGACTTGAGGCCACATCTCCAGCTGGAACTAGTGAAAATGGCAGGGGAGAGTTCTGTGCTGGACAGCATCCATGAGGACAGGCAGGTGTGGCTTTCCCAAATGCCGGGTATCAGACAGGTGATCGGCCTCTTCTGTGAACACAGGATCTGGGAAGATTCCCTCGCTCTTTAGTGTATGACACGATGGTGCTTTCTTTACACCTGATTCTGATGCTGTCAGGGTTGGGCAGGGGGCTCACCCTCAGAGCCAATAAAATCTGACAAACACACAGGGTAAGGGCATAAGAAACCTTTTCTCTTCTGAATATAGGTAATTGTAGAACATTCTAGAGAATTACAGAAACCAAAGCCTTCTCTTTCCCAGTGCTTGGTGAATTAGCACTTGGATTTAGATGGATTTTGCCTCCTGCTTTGGCGAGGTGGATGTCTCCCCAGAGCCCCACTAGGGCATCACTCAGTGGTCCCAAGAGGTGCACCCATGTGAATGGTGGGTTATATTTGGACTTCTTTAATAATAAAAGGAGGATTTCCTACAGTTCCCTTACCTGAAGGATTTGACGGGACAGCAGCACCACCTTCCATTCCTGGCCCTGACGCCCCCCACCTCGGACTACTGCCCAGGTGGACAGGGGTGGGGGCAGGAGGTGGATGTGGTGGGGGTGGTGAAACCAGCGTTAGCTTACGTGGGGGCCCCGCCCAACTGCGGGGTGCAGGGAGGAGGGAGGGGCCAGGGAGGAGGGCATCTGTGGGGGACCGACATGTCTGCTGGAGGCAGGAGGCCCCTAGGCCCCACGTCCAGGCCGGGACCCGCCAGGACTCCCTCCAACCCCACCCGCTACATGCAGGCTCCGCAGGGAGAGGGACATCCGTGCTCTTCTGCTCGCGGTCTTGGAGGTCCCCCAGCCCCCCAGCCCATCCCCACAACCTCGGCACCCCCCTTGGGGCTGGGTCTGTGAGCGTTCTGACTCTGGGGCACATGTTTGTTTGGACACATCCTCTCTGTGGTTACCCGCGCTTCTCCAGGGAGCGCGTGACTATGACGGGGCCTGGGGGAGCCTGGCCGTCGGCTCAGGGAGGGGGGCCACCTGGTCCCCCCATGCTCCTGCCCTGCCACTCACGCACACCCCAGCCACAGGCCAGGATCCACATAGCTGGTGCCCCCAGCTTCTATTTCTGCAGTTAAGGAATCCTGGGCTGTGTCTCTGCTGCCCCCAGACGGTGACGCTGGCTTTTGTCAGGGTCTCCCTGCTCTTCGGCACCCGGAGACCCTGACTTGGGCGCCCTGTCCCCCCGTGCCCCTCCCCCTGCAGGGTGGGCACACCCGTCAGCGTCGCACAGTTCCTGCCCACAGACTCCGTGGAGCCGTAGTGGACGGATGAGGTCGTCGCCGCGCCTTGAAAATCCCACCCTTTAACAAAACTTAGAAACACTTCCGGTATTAAGGCAAGAACGTTGGCAAGGTCACCCTGCGGTCCTCCGCCGAGACGGGTCCTCTGTGTGCTCCCGCGCTCTGGACACATGGAGGTTTAAAGGCACCGTGGGACGCACTCTGCTCGGGAGCCCACGTTCTGGTCCTACAAGGGGCCCTGAGCGCTGTGCTTTGCCCGACCTCTCCGGACCCCACGGCGCCTCCTCTCAAACAAGGAGCGGGCAGCGGGCTGTGACCCTAGCTTTGCCGCAAGGGGCAGCCCCACGGCCCTCTCCCTTGGGCACACCGTGCGGTGGGTGGCAGAGACGTGGGCGTCCCCCACAGCGGAACCGAATGTGGGTCCAATAAGGAGAACAGCTTTGGGCAGGAGGACTGAAATTCTTACCAGAGCGTCGTCCTGGGGGGCCATCATCAGAACCAAATAACCACACGTGAGAAACGACCCAGCGTTAACTGTGTAGAAGGTGACGATGGGTCTATGTATTGGAAAGTTACCATAGGTTTGGCCTGTACGTAGTTTTTATTGTTAAAACGTCTGTGACGAGATACAAACTATTTGAGCGCTTTGAAGGACGTCGCTGTTACGTGACGCAAGGACTTGGGATTTCGTCCAGGGAGTTTGAAACACGGTTTTCCACCCGCATCTGCCTGGCCCGGTTCAGCGGGGATGTGTCCCTGTGCGGCACATTGTCTACAAGGCTTGGCTGAGAAATGATTCCACGTCTCTCTGCTCTTGGGGCAGCCAGCAACGCCCCGGATCGTCAGGGCGCCAGACTTAAGGAGAGCCCTCGCCGTGCACACGCACACACGCACGCACGCGCACGGAGGGGCCTCTGCTGCTGTTGGGAGCGCCGGGAAGCTTGGGAGACCGCCCCCCACCCCCGCCCCGGGCCTTCCTGGACCAGCAGCCACGCCGGGTCCCAGAGGCCGGTCCGGTGGGGCCTCGCTGCGTGGTGTCTGGGAGGGGGGCCCAGCCGGAGCCCGGGGCACAGTCCCTGCTGTGGACCGAGGGTAGGAGGGGATGGGGTCCCTGCTGGTCGGGTCTCATCAGGGCCCTCCAGACTCAGAGCGGCAAGCTGAAGCTCTCTCCGGTCGTGGGAACATTTGTGTCATTTTGGGGGACCTCGCCCCACAGGATGCTGCAACACCCGTGGAGAAAAGCAGCGGGTGGAGGGGGCGGGTTCAGGGTCAGACCGAACCTCTGGCTGCACCGGTCCCCCAACCCAGGCCTGCACACGGAGCAGAACCTTCGTCTTTAAGGGCTCCCAGGAGCATGAGGACGCCGAGCCCACGCAGCCCAAAGGGTCATCTTCCCAGCTCCTTCCCGCCTCCCACGCTGACCGGTTCCAGATGCTGCAGGGGTGGGACTTGTGCCTTCAAGGTGGGGGGCCTTCCCTGACCCAGCTCCTCTGGCCGGCCGAGGGATAGAGCGCAAAGTGGAGCGCTGGCGGTGTTTTCCTCAGCGCGTGTGGACATAGCCGGTTCTCCCAGGGAGGGCCGAGCGCAGGGGGCGGCCACAGATGAAGGCCTGGGGGATGAGGTGGCTGACCCGGCGGGGGCTGCGGCAAGCCCTCACCCTCTGAACCCTGAACCCCGGCTTCTTCATCTGCAAAATAAAGGGTCAGGACAGGGATCTGGCATCCAGTGGTGTTTCCACACTTTCTTCACAAAATCTACTCTTTCATTCATTTGTTGTTTGTTTTGTCTCAGCTCGAAGAACATCAGCCTTTTCAGTACGTTCGAGGGGCTGCGCAGAGATGACCGGGTCACAGTAGGGCCTTCCTGTCAGCTGCCCCTCCCCTCCGCTCACCAGGCCCCACGAGCACCAAGCTCCTTCCGAGGCACGATCCACCCAGTCTGGACTTCTGTGTGAATGGGACCCACGGCACAGGGCCCCTGGGGACCAGCTTTTCCCACTCAGCAACCCGGCCCCTGGTTTCCAGCTGAGAAGCCCTTCCCCTAGCTGACGGCGTCATTGGCTATTTCCCAGAGGGTGTCTTAGAAAACCTTCCTGAAATGCTCTCGAATTCCTGAAGTCATCCCGGTTCGAAGGTCGTCACCATGGAGCCAAATACGTAAGTCAGGACACTTTCCTGCTCTGAACACGCCGGCGGCCGCCGAGAGCCCAGCGCGTCTCGGTGAAGCAGGACAGGGCAGCGGACATACCATGTCCAGGGACACAAGCCCCTGTCAGGCTGGCCAACAAGGGGAATCAGAGGTTGAGAGTCGCCCCTGGCCAGTCTGGTGGGAGCAAACACTGGGTGGAAGTTTCCAGGCTGCTCCCCGGAGGGGCCGTGGGTGAGAGGGGGAGGGGCGGGATGGCGCAGGGGACCCTGGCCACGCATGCCTGTCCCCTTAGCCTGCCGCTCCCCGAAGGGCATGTGGCCGGCAGACAGGCCAGCAGGCCGGCACCCCCTCCCCCTGCAGGCCGGCAGCGGCTGCACCTGTGCGTCCTACTCCCCCCTCCCCGGAGGCCACCCCCCCACCTCCCCTGGCTGCTCCCAGCCTACCTCTGTTCCCAGCTGCCCCTGGGCCTCTACACCTCACCCCCCCGCCGTGCCCCTATGTGCACGCGCCAGGGAGGTCACCTTCAGGGAGCCGTGGAGTGGCCTCGGGTCTGCAGCACAGCCGTCAGACTGCTGGCCCCCATGGAAGACCGTCTGCCGGCGGCCGCCGGGGCCATCTGGCCCCTGTGGCCTCCCTCCCTGCCCATCCTTCCGCCGGGCATCGCCAGTGGAGACGACGGTGGTGGGGATGGCCACGACACCCATGTCGCGGTGGAGATGATGTCACGGCGCCGGCAGTGATGTCACGTGAATGATGGTGACGGTGCCGTGATGCCACTACGACAGGATGGCGATGATGTCACAATGACGGCACGCTGCTGCCGGGGATGATGGCGAGGGTCAGCACGTGCTGTGCGCATTTGGCGTGTAACTCAGGGAGCCCTCTTCACCCCCTTTTACGGATGAGGAAGCTAAGTCCCGGGGAGTTCCTCCACTGTGCACGGCTCTGGGCTCCCGCCCTTTCCTCGGCCGGGGGCGCCCGCCAGCTCTGAACCTGTCATTCAAGCCCCAGCCGGAGGGGCAGGTGCTCCCTGCGGCTCTCCCAGCCTTCCCCCGCGATCCCACCGCCGCCCCTTCTTGGGGCACCAGGCGGGCTCTCCGGAGTCCTAAAGAGCGGGCCCATGCCATGTTCTGTGGGACAGCCGGGCCCAGAGCCCTGAGCTGTGACCACGTGCAGTCTGTCAGGACGACCCTTGGGGACGGAAACCAGGGGCTCCGTGTCCACGGGCCGTTGGGGCTGCAGGCGGTTCCCACACTCCTCTGTGTAGCGGTGGCCCGTGGCCGCCCCGCCGAGGACCCTGACCCTCGGAGGAGCCTCTCCTGCGCTCCCGCCGGGCCCTCCCTCCTGGTCACGCCCCTCCTCGCCCAGACCTGGGTCAGACCGGCTGTCCCCTTTGCCAGCCGCCAGATGTGAGGTCTGGCGCAAGCAATTTCCCGTAAATTACAGTGAAAGGGCGTTGCTGTGAGGCCAAACGGCTCTTGAACGGAAGGGGGAGCAAAGGCCGCTCTCGGCCGCCGGAGCTCGGAGGCGGCCGCTGCGAGCGCGCCCCGCACAGTCGTCCGCCGAGGAAGCCGCCTGCCCCATGCAGGCCGCTGGGGCCCCAGGAAGACTGTTCGGGCCGTCTTCTCTCTGGTGCTTTCAGATCGCGGCATGTCGTCTCTTGGCCTGTAAACACCAGGACAGGAATCCACGAAATCAAACATATTTCAGTGAAAATTGTGGTTACCAACTTTTGCTTAAAATAAATGACAGCGTTCCTTAATTGAGATGGTAGAGGTAGGTGTCTTCGAGAAGCAGATTAAAAAGAGAATTTTGTAGATTAAGTCTCGTTCCTACAGAATCTTGTTCCTAGAGAATCTCTCGGAAGGAGGGGTGTGTGTTTGAGTAAAAAAAATCCTCTCGTAATGAAATTCTCTCACTCTTGTACTATTCACTTAGCTTTCAGGGTATGAGACTGCCTCCGGTTCAGTCTCACCAAGCGATGAGAACCAAGTTCAAGTAACAGCGGCACTACCTGGGCCTTTATCTCCTGAAAGCTGCGGTCAGGTCAGGACCCACCATGGGCGACTGTCAGACCGATAGTGGGCCACCTCATGGCCTTTGTGACTCTCGCCTGGTCTTTCCGTACAAACGGTGCGTTGGTTTGGGACTCCTCATTGGCACTATATTCTACCGCTAGATGAAATCGCATCGACAAAATTCAACTTAAATTATTTTCCAGGGTTGTGGAAAATGTCCTGCGTATCACCAGATGACTCGTCCTCCAGACCAGTCTTGTCAGCCGCAATGTCATCAGGAAATCTCGCTGGCGGCTGCAGCAGAGAGCACCGGTCTCTGTCCTGCCGACTGCATCGGTCCAAATAAGATTTTCCACGTTACACAGACCCAGCACCGACCGTCTTCGATGCCACCATCATGTCTCCATTACGCAGGCCACAGGGGCACAGAGCGGATTGCGGATTTTGCCCTCCATGCCCCCCAACCTCAGTGACATGGCGCCCTTCTAACCACTCTCCCAAGCCAGGCCACTCTTTTAAAGAGCACACCTGACCCCTGTGTGTGGCAGCAGGATGGGGGACAGGACCGGGGCCCTGAACTCCGGAGGTCAGCTGGCGACCTTTGCTCCCAGACAGAATCTACACCTACGGTATGGAGGTCCCCTTGGTCCCTGAGGTCCCCGTCGTAATGTCCCCGCAGAGACTCTGTCCCAAAAGGAGGGAGAAGACCATGGTGAGTAAGACTCGCTTTTGTCGGTGGGAGTCAACAGTAGAGGCTCGCTCTGACCCGTCTGGGAAGGTGTCCTCCTTCCTAAGACCTGCCGAGCTCCCGCGCCCACTGCTCCACCGCCCACGCTGGATGCAAGTGAGCCGTGTACTGTTCGAACTCATCTCTAAAACTACCATTTTAGCCTTGGCCTTATTACTTTGCGAATGATCCCCACTTTGTCCGAGCACTCACTCCTTCTCGCACGTGGGCTTTGAACAAATATCACCACAGTGCCGTGACAGCAGCGTGCGCGGGGCGCCTTTCTTGGACCGCCGAGGAAACACGCTAATGCAGCCGTAGGACTCAGCAAAGGTAATGGAGTGTTGGGAGAGGTGACCCTGGACGCTCGAAAGGGTCCCTCTCGATGGAGAGCCGGCATGTTTTCTCAGGAGACTGACATGGTCAGATCTGTAGGTTTTGTTATTTATTTACTTATCTATTTTTACTTTTTTTTTTTTTTAATAAGCTTTACACCCAACATGGGGCTTGAAGTCATAGCCCTGAGATCGAGAGTTTCATGCTCTGCCGACTGAGCCAGCAAGGCACCTCTGTAGGATTTGTTTTTTTAACAATTATTTTACATTTTAATCAAAATAATACAAGAAGTGAAATAGAACCCATAGTGTTTATTAAGACAGGCAGGAGTCCCCAGCCCACCTCCCACAACCCCCTAGAGGAACAGCTTTTCAATTTTAGTGATTTCATCCAGTGTTTCAATCTGTATTTCTAGGCAGTATGAGCACCCGCTCTGCCGTCCCTGCTGGAATTTTCCCACTGCACTGTCGTCACCCTGCTGGGTTAGACGAGGGCTTTGTTGTCCAATCTGCCTGCTCCTCGTACCCCCCCACGTAGCCACTGCACTCTTGTGTTCATGTCAGTATTTGATATTTGTAATGTTGTGTAAGTTTTGCTCATTACTCAGTCAGTGATCTATAGGATGGCCATAAAATCCGGAATCAGAGAGTTTTTTTTGACATGAACTGTATTACAACATCAATAAACCATCTCATTAATTAATTTCTGTATTCATCTGCATTTTCAGATGGTGGCCGTGCTGCACTCTAACAACACGCTCTCTTGTGCGGCTTTCTGATTTTCTGGAGTTAGTTGTTTCTTTTGTTTTCTTGATGTTTCTAAGTTCCCATCACTAAGTCTTCCCCAACTCCCCAGCAGCTCTGCAAAATCTCACCGAAGAAGCTTTCTACATGGTGGCAGGGACTAGGTAATCCACCTGCTCTAGGTTGGGTGGTGGCTGCCCCGGCCATAGGGGTCATCACGGGACCCCTGCAACCTGCCCGGAGAACTCATCCTCTCCTCTACTGATTCACACGTCTACCTTTTCTTTGGCGCACAGTCACAGAGCCCTCAGGGAGCCACCCTCTGTGGAACTTTGCAGGCGGCCTATGCCACCCCAACTCCAGTGCCACTGACTCTTCTCGCCAAAGGGTTTCAGGGTCTTTGTATCCCTGGTGACCTAAAACTTCATAGTAACTTGCTTTGACCATGGAGGCCAACTCTGCCTTGTCCACCAAGAGGGGTGCCAGGGAAGGTGATGGCCTCTCCTGGACCAGTGTGGCCCACCCAGTGGTTTCATGCTGCCCCAGGCCTTAGCAGCCAGTACATGACTCAGGGGGGGAGGGCACTGTTTGAAGAGGGAGCACGAAGACAGAGGAGTGAGGAAGACCCCATCTCAGGGGAAATCCAACCCTGTTTTGGGGATCCCTGACACAGACATTGTTGTAGCTCTGGGGCTCTCCTTGAAGCCTTCCACTGCTGAGGCTGCAGGGGACAGGGGGGACTGTGGGACTGTGCTAACTCTGGCCCCCTTCCCTGCCCTGGGCCCAGAGTCCAGTGGCTTTCATTACCAGGGAGCCAGGAGAGCACAGAACTCAGATCGTCACCCGTCAGATGTCCCCTAAAGCCACCTCCAAGGCTGCCTCCAACATGAGTCCACTGCAGAGTGCTCCCGAGAGCTGAGCACACTGGGGACATGAGGGCCCGGGTGGAAGGGAAGTGGTGTGGGATTTCCCACACCGCTGGGTCACTCCGGCTCCAGTGTTCTGGAACTCACTTGGTAGCCACGTAGCCACGAAGTTGAGGCCAGTCAGGTGTGCTGCTCGCGGGGCACTGGTCACCGGGTCCCTGCCTGGCTCGGCCCCACCGTCCCTCAGGTCTCCATGCAGCCTGGCTCCTCACCCTCAGTGTCCTGGTCACTGGTCCTCCTACCGCCCTCGAGGTGGCCCACAGCCTGGAGGGCACAGAGGAAGCCTGGAGTGCAGACAACCCCACACCCACCCAGACTGAGAGGTTTCTGGTTCCCCATGGCCAGCCCCTCACCTCATTGCCTTGGTGTGTGTCTTCTCTAGCTGGCGGCCTCCGGGTGCCATGAGGAGTGCACTGTGGAGGCTGCGTGAGCCCCCAGGACGCTGCCAAGGGCCCGCTCAGAGACCGACAGGCACCTCCCTGCTTCTCTCCCCTTGTCCCCCTTGCGCTGAGTAATTAATAATTTGGGACAAATTTTATACTAAAATACGAGTTGTTGTTCCGAACTTCAAACCTAGCTCGGCATCTGGTACATTATCTGGCAGACCGACAGGGGCAGGGTGGGAAATCCCAGCGGGGTTGGCGGGGGCCCGTGAGTCCCGGCGGCTCCGAGCTCACCGCCCCTCCTGCCGGAGCGTCTCTCACCCCAAGACCTAGGACAGAAGGCGGGACGCTCTTGGCAGCGGCCAGTTGCTTGCCCCGAACGTCCACCAGGGGCTCTGCTTGCTCTTTCTCCAGAGTCACTGGTGTCAGCTGGGCAGACTTCAGAGGAGGGCACGGGCTGCTGAACAAGCCGCAGTCCACACGCCGTGTTTGTGTCCCTGTGGTGGCAGCCTCTGACCACCCCCCCGCGTCCCTTCCCCACGGGGACATTTTCTTATCACCAAGGAAGGCATGGAGGGTAAGAGCAGGACCCTTGGGAGGGACATGGGGGCTTCATGCCTGGAGACCCACGGTGGCCGGTGTCACTGCCAGCCAGGGAGCCTCCCTGGCCCTGTGGCAAGGTCCCTTCAGGCCACTTGCTGGTCTGAGCCTGCCGCCCTGTCGGGCTGTCTGCTTTCAGGTCCTGGGGTCCAGGTTTCTGGGGTCATGGTGGCAGGACCCGTTGGAGACCAGGGGCTGGCGGATGAGGAGTGAGCGCCCTGGTCCCCAGGGCACAGACCCAACAAGCCCCGACCCTCAGTCTCACCTCGCTCAGCTGTCTGTGTGGGTCCCCTCGGAAGAAACAGGTGAGGTTGGAACTACACACCTGCTGCTAGAAGGCAGAAGCCAGAAAAGCTAGTAGCGGGAGTCCCCCTTCTCCACGTCTGGAGCCCCACTGCAGAGGGACGCCACGATGGCCCTTCCCCCAGCGGACTCGCCTGGACACCATGCCCAGCACAGGGGACCGTAGCTGAGTTTCAGGGACTGTCACTGTCCTCACCTCTCTGCCCTGGGGCCTCACCTGACAAGGCGAAGGGGCTGGTACCAGGTGTGCACTGGGGGGCGTCAGGCCGTGTGCACTCCGATGCTGGGGAGGTTTATCTCCCTGATGGGCATGAGGGACCGCCTGTTCCTCCCACCGCCGCCCTCACCTTTGACTGGGGCCTCGCCCCGCGGGGGGCCCAGGAGAACGTTTTCCTGTTGCTTGCTCAGCGGTGTGTGCAGCCACGTCTGCGCCAGCCCTGGGGTCCTGACCCCGGGTTACGGCCTCTCGTCTTTCCTTGAGACGTGCTCTTCGGGGTGCCTGGGCGGCTGAGTGGGGTCAGTCGGTCGTCTGCTCCGGCTCAGGTCTCGTGCCTGCGTGGGCTCGCTCACTCTCTCGCTCTCGATTTAATACGTAAAAAAAGAATCTTAACAAAAATAAACTTACCAAAACTCTGGTAAATAATCAAACAAACAAATAAATGCTCGTTGACCCAAATGTCCACAGCAATGCGTTTCAACGCAGAACATTTTGGAAATACAGAGAAAGTACCCTAACTCTGAATTCTAAAGGAGTAAATGCCGAGTGACGATGCCGTGAGTTATCAGCCTTTAACACAGGCAAATGGAGCACCTGAGGTCATCAGGATCCCAGGAAAAGTCACCCAAGCAAATCCGGCGCCATCCCGAGGGCGGACCCCGTCCCCGTGCACACGGGACGCGGCACCCACGCGCCCTCGGGGTCATTTAGTTGCCCCGTTCTTCGCGTGTGTGTCTTTGTTGGCGATGCCACCGTGTGAAACGGCCCCAAGCAGGGGAGCCGCGAGGCCGCGAGCGCAGGAAGGGGTGACGCGCCTCGTGGAGAAGACACGCGCGTCCGCCGCGCTTCCCTCAGGCCGGGCTGCCGGCTCTGCCCGAGCCCAGCGATCGCGAGCTCATCCCGGCGCCCCGCGGAAAGCCGGCGCGGCAGGCGGTGTGCCCCGGCCCCCGAAGCAGCGGCCGCGGGAACCCAGCGCTGCGTCTCCCTGGGGCGGCCGCCGACCATAGCACGGACGCGGGGGACGTGAGTGAGAAGTCGATGGAAAGGACGTGCGTTCTGCACGCAGACGCAGCACACGTGTGTGTGCAAACGCGTCCACGCTTGTATGCGTGTTTAAAGCAATCCTTCCTGTTACCAGACGCTGGTGCCGTTGGCATTGTCACTTCTTGCTCGAGGACAGCCTGGTGATGAGGGGCATCACTCGGTCTCACACGGACCCGGCCCTCGCCGACCGCCGCCTTGCCTGGGAAGCCCGGGAAGCCCGGGAGGGCCGACGGAGGCGGAGTGTGGCCTCGTCCGCGTTCTCGGGTCCCGGGACTCGACTCAGACTCTGACCGTCGCCGCGGCCAGCCCGGCGGACAGGGCGTGCGGGATGAGGGCCTCCGTGGGCCGCGTGCTTTAGCGGAGCTGGGCCAGGGCTCCTTCCACACAGAACTGCTCTGTCTTTATTCTCCTGATGACGTCTCCAACTTTGTCACTTCTAAGCCACATTTTTCTCCGCATCTTCCCTGCCCGAGGCCGGACTGGGACGCTTGGCCAGGGCAGGGGAGACGGTCTGGCTTGTTTGGAGCCGGGAGCCCTGGGATGCACAGAGCCTTGTATGCCATGGTCTGGCTCCGGGTACTCAGAGCTCAGTCTCCGGCAGGACCACGCACCTGGCTCATCTGCACAGTGACCTTGCCCCCTGCACAGGATGGCGTACAGAGAGGGAAGTGACCCACACTGTCTCCATGGAGACGTCCGAGCACAGGGTGGACAGCAGAGAGCTGAGCGGCGGAGAGCACCCAAGACATCCCCTCTGCAGTGTGGTGAGCACACGGGGTCCCTGCTGCTGGGGGCATGGAGCCCACAAGCCCCTGAGACGCAGGCCAGAGCCCCTAGGGATGCAGGCGGGAGCCCCCGGGGCCGGCCTAGTGGCCAGTGGCCGCATGTATCAGTGGAGACTTGGCCTGAGAGAGCAAAGGCCTGAGGGGCATCTGTTGGTGCTCCTGGGGACCAGATCAGCCTGCTCCGCCCAGAGCACATGAGCCTCGAGCAGCATGGACTTCGGATTCGTGACCTTGTTAATGTGGGTCAGGCTGCGGAGGACACACAGACCAGCCTCAGTGCAAGCTGGAGGCCAGGAAGGAGTCGGCGACCTCCTCCATCGGGAGGGAAGCCCCAGGCTAGTCGGAGGGACGGGTTGGACCATCAGGCAATTCTAGCCCAGGGAGTCACACGAGTGCAGATGATGGCCCCAGATTCCGAGGAAAGATTGCCATGGGGCCGCCAGATTCAAAGTCATGTAGGGATCGGCCTGTGCGGGAACGTTCTTGGTGTCAGGTGTGGCTGTGGGGGCGACCACAGAGATCCTGGAGACTCGGACAGGAGAGTCTGGGTTTTAGGAGAGCAGGCGCTGGGGACCGGCGAGGGTTAGGTGAAGTCTTACGAGTGACGCTCAGGGATGGACCAGAGAAAGGAGGCCACGCATCAGGATGAGCCACTGGCTTCTTGTGGAAAATGCAGGGTCACGTGGGAAGGTCGGTGCCAGGTCCAGTAGGGCCCCAGTTTTCATCTCCTTCCTGGGCTTCTGACTCTACAAACCTGGGTGCACAGGAATCTCAGCCCTGCACCGAGGGGGTCGGCGTCCATCGTTCCCGGGGACTCTCTCCTCCTCCGGCAGCCTCCCTGAATCTAGGAGGCCTTGGCGGTGCCCAGAGACTCCCACTTGTACACCGTGGGCATCCTCCTTGCCCCTTGCCTGTACCCCCCCCCCGAAGGGCAGGGGGCTCTGCTGTCCCCTTGCCCGGTCGGGGCACTGGGTCTTGGCTATTTCCGGAGACCCAGTTCTTGTAGCTCAGCCTCCCTGGGACCACACATGACCTCACTTCCTGAAGTGAGTCTTGCCTGCCCCAGGAGTGGGACCCAGCCCCCTCCTCCCCACCCCAGGGGGCTCTCCTCTGCCCCAGGGCCCCGAGCGTCATGTCCATGGGGGCCAGTCATGACCAGAAACCGAGGGCATCTTCAGGCAGCTCTGCCCTTCTCAAGCCTGTGCGTGCGATTGGACTGGGGTCCCAGGTCAGGGTCACTGCCCACTCCAGGTCAGGCCCTTGTTGAAAAGTCCCAGAAGACACACACCCTGTCCCCAAGGACTGGGACCATGGGCCGTGAAGCTCTACTCAGCCTGTCACACCCACTCCGCTCTGCTCACCCCCTCGGGGTCTGTGCACTGCCTTAACTCCCAGGCCTGTCCCACCACCGCCTGGCCTGCTCTGAGTCCAGCTGTCCGGGCGGACGGGGTGACAGCTGCCAGCCTGTGCAGCCAGAGGGCTGCTGGGGAGCCCATGCCGCACCCGGGAATCTCTCGCCTCCTCCAGCAGGGACTCAGCTGTGCCGGGAAAGAGGGCGCCGGGCCTTCCCGCCACTCTGCAGGGGAGCGGAAGGCCGTCCTGCTTTCCAGCCCTTGCAGATGCCTCTGAGCCTGGGTGTGCCACCCACCCTGGGCTACCCTTCGCTCCTCCCAACACTGCTGTCCTGTCCTTGAAAACGGTCCCCGAGGGGCACTGCTAATCAGGCTCTGCAACGAAGCCTCTTCAGACTCAGCCAATAGGTCATCAAACCACAGCGTCACGTTGTTTGTGTCTGTTTCTCTCGTGGGGCGTCCCGTGGATTCCCACAGGCGCCGAGGCCACGCTGGGACTGCTTGAGTGGGGTCTGAGTGTGCACCTCAAGGACGTACGTGTGATGGCACGGCGGATCGGCGGGGGGCCCGTGCCAGCCTGCGCTCCATGCCGGCCGCAAGGGCCTGGTCCGGGAGCCCCAGGCGTGTGCTCCCCCAGCACCCGCTGGGCTGTGCTGGGTGCAGGCACCGGGTCCCGCCTGCTACTGTCTTGAATCAGAGTTGATCTCCTACGTGAAGGGATTCTGTTCCATCCCATGATGGCTCAGAGCCTGGCGTCCCGGCTGCAGGTGACGCGTCAGTGCTTTCGACCCACTGGGCACCTTCGTTCCTCTCCCCGAAGCTCGGCCAGCCCGGAAGCCCGGCTGCGCGCTCGCCGTGTCCAGTCTCTCAGGGGCTCCTGACGGCCCAGACCCGTGACCATCCGTCACGCCGCTCCAGACCTGCTCTTTGATCAGGGAGGCGGGTTATGGCGCATTTGCAGCCCCCTGGGACGGCACTGCAGAACAGAGGCCCAGCAGCGAGTTGCTGAATCAGATTACCTTCTGTTAAATGAAACCGGCCTGGATGCAGGGAGACCGCGGTCTGGGTGGGGCAGCCCAATGACCTTAGGAGACAGAGAATAGCCCCAGAGCCAGCAGTGGAGCAACCTGAAGCCGAAGGGGGCCGACTCCAGTGCAGAGAGAGGCGTGGCATTCAGTGCAGAGTGGTGCCTCCTCCAGGCAGGCCTCAGGGGATGCACTTCCATCCCACAGAGAGAGCCCCCATTGCACTTTCTGGAAGGCACTTACAGCCATTACGTGGGGGAAGTGGACTGAACAGTAGCTCTGCTAATGAAAGGGCCTTGTGGAACGTCACCGACTGATGCTACGATATCTGGCAGTCATTGTTTTTTTTGGTCTCAGAACATCTTTTTTTTTTTTTTAAGATTTTATTTATTTATTTGACAGACAGAGATCACAAGCAGGCAGAGAGGCAGAGAGAGAGAGGAGGAAGCAGGCTCCCCGCGGAGCAGAGAGCCCGATGTGGGGCTCGATCCCATGACCCTGGGATCATGACCCGAGCGGAAGGCAGAGGCTTAACCCACTGAGCCACCCAGGTGCCCCTGGTCTCAGAACATCTTTAAAAATGACGGAAGACTCCAAGATCCCTAGTTCATGTGTGTGCGCCTGCTGACACTATCACATTGGCCATTAAAGTTGAGAAATTAAAGCAAAAAATATTGATTGACCGATCCACTTAAAGGTAGCAATAAACCCCTTAAGTATTAGCAGAAGTAACGACCTCAGGAAACGTCACAGAACGTTTAGTGAGAAGAAAGGCTTCGTTTTCCGTTTCTGCCAATCTCTTTCATGTCTCGCTCCGTGGTTAGACTCTCATCTCTGGCGGGTATTTAGCTGGTAAAGAGGGACATTTTGTTGTCTCTTCAGATAATTGTGTGCATCCTTTGATACTACGTGAAGCATGATAAACGCTGGTTTCTTACAGGCCAGCGGCCATGGGGGCCTGTCGGCACGTGGGCCAGCAAACCGTGCTGCGCCTCGAAGGGCGCCCTGCAGGCACGGCTCCGGAACACCGTGTGCCGGTCGTTTGGGGCAGGTTAGCTGCTGGGCTGGTACCACCCCCGACCTCAGGAAACTGGAAAATGGAGAAGAGCCTGGCGGCCGGTACAAGTTTTCCAAAATTCTATTTTTTGATCGAGAGTTGAAATACTGTCCATAGTTTGCCTTAAAGCAAAGTGCACACCTTGTTCATTTTTGAGAAAATGTCAGCCTGACACCCACGTCCGAGTGGCCGTCACTGGCTGTGGGCGTGTCTCGAGCGCCCTCCCGCCTCCGGGCAGGGGCGGCAAACTCGGCTCCTGTGCTCCCCGCAGCTACACAGAGCGTTAATGAGACCAGTACGTGAGGGTTGAGCTACAAGAAAGTCAGTGTTTTTTTGCTTTATTAAGGATCCTATTCTGTGACCGGGCATTACGTGGTTTAAAGGAAAGTGGTGACCGTGGACCAGCATGCTTCTGGCGGCCGAGGGCAGCTTGGCATTGCCATGACTGGTTCTGGTCTGTGACTTGGTGGTCCGTGGACAGGCTGGCCCGTGGACTGGTTCTGGCTTGGTGGACTGGCTGGTCCGTGGACTCGTTGGCCCGTGGACCGGTTGCCTGTGGACTTGTTTGCCCGTGGACTGGTTGCCTGTGGACTGGCTGGCCCGTGGACTGCCTGGAATGAGTGGGTGATACAGGGGGAGGTCTGTGCATGGTGTTGGAGCTCTAGGGTCTGGACTTGGTCTGACAGCCACCACCACGGCGATGTGGGGTGTCACTGAGCTCCACTGGGCCCTTCCCTGGTTATGAGCCCGTGGGTGGCACACCTGACCTCCAGTGCCACCCTGGGTGCTGTAGACGAACTTTCCTCCCCTCCCTCAGGCATGCCTGCTTCCCCCGGAGCAGGAGACCCGCAAGCCTGGGGGACTTGGGGTTCCACTTGCTTCCGGATCTGGAATCTCCATCAACACACTTCTCCTTGCTCTCTGTGCGTGTGCATCTTGGAGACAGGGTCTGGCTGCCGGGTCTGGAGGGAGCCACATGTCCATCTGCCCAGGACGTGCATGGACGTGCAGAGTGTCCCTTCTCCGTGGCTGCGGAGCTCCGCAGTGTAGGTGAAGCTCGCTTGGAAACACTACTGACAGACGCTCCGTGTGGACAGCTGCGCGTCCTTGTCAAGGGGCCCCTCCAGCCACCCGCTGAGCGGGATTAGCAGCGACCTCTGTGCCTGGAGCAGCAGGGAGGGCTGCCTCCTCGGAAACTGTCCTTGGTCCAGGCAGAGCAGGTGGACAGACGTTTGAGAGGCCCAGGAAGGGCTGTCCTCACTCACCCTCCCTCCTGTGTTGTCCCAGCCCCGCGTTCCCCATCTCCGAAAACACTGAATGAAGGCAGAGACAGACGGGTGATTGCTCACTCCCCTCCCCTGCCCTCCTAGCTTTGCCCCCGACGCGAGGCAGCGGACGCCTTGCTGCCCCGGTTCCTGCTTTCACACTTTGGGAGCAGGTTAGAGACCCACATGGACGTGCGTGGTGGAGGGACACTGGGAAAGAACCCCCACGATCCATAAAACACCCCGCGGCCAGCAGGGGTGAGGGCATCACCCCCGCAACTGTCCTAGCCTGCAGGCAGCCGCAGGGCACATCTGAATCGAGCTCAGCGGCAAGGTCTGGGGAAGTCCTGTTAGAAGCAGCGGCGGTGGTGACAGCAGACGCGGGCCTGTGTGCCCGGGGTGGGCCTCGCTGACACCGTCCTGCTCCACATGCATCCACGGGCCAGGGGCTTTAGCCGCAGAGTCGCAGGGGCTCGGGGTTCACACTGGAAGTCTGGCACGGCTCCGTGCTGGAGAAGCCCAGCGTCTGGTCTGCCATGAGGCCGGCTCCCCGCCGGGGGCACCAGCTTTCTCGGTTTGCTCCGGCGGACGACAGGAATAACCGCGAGCGCCCACTTGGCATGGCCATTGCTGTGTGGGGAGAAGAGACCCAGTGTCCTCTGGCCTGTGAAGGCCTTGCCTCCTCCAGCGGCCCAGCCTGGGTCCCCGCATGAGGACCCTCAATCGCCCCACGCCCCCCGGCGCTGGACGCCAGCCCAACAGGTGCAGAGACCTCAGCCCACGGCTGGGCCCGGTCTGAGGCACGGAGCAGTTCATGCGTTCTCCTGTTTTGCACATCCATCCGCTTTAAAGGTCTCCTGCGTCTCGTGGAAGCAGCTGGGGAGGCTCAGGGCTGGTTTCCTGTTTGTGTAATGGCTGGAGGGCTGCCTCCTCAGCAGACGACCCGACAAGAAATTCACCCGAGGGTTTGGTTAGGCCGCAGGTCCAACGGTGGGTAGGAGGAGCCGTTTGGCCCAAGGACTGCTCCGCGGAGAGCCCACGGCCGCGGAGAGCCCACGGCCGCAGAGAGCCCGCGGGTGGGCTGCTGCATGAGCGTCTGTGCGGCCGTGAGGATCCCGGGACCCACCAGCCATTCCTGCCGTCAGGCACGTGTGACCTTGTCTCAGGGCTCTGGGCCTTCACGAAGCCCGTGGCCGGGGATCCCCTCCCCGGGGTCAGGCGCGTCTTCCTCTGCTCGCGGGGAGCGGGGGGACATGTTATGTATGTGCCATTGGTGGCCAGGGTCCCGCACATGCCGAGCCCTCCCGAGCTTGCACGGTCGCGCTCTGGCAAAGGTGCCCGGGAGCCCCGTCCCTCCGCGGCGCTCGGCCCCTCGTGTGACAAACGGAAGGCCCGCGTCAGGGTCTTGCGGGCTGGATCCGTGCAATCGTCTGCACACCACGCGCGTGTGAGTGACAGACACCTCGCCGCAGGAAAGAAACGCGCCCACGCGACAGACCGGGCGCTGGCAGTGGCGCATCCCGCGTCGTCCTCCTTCCCGGCGCGTTGGACCGCTCTTCCTGATCCCGGCTTCCCCGGGCCCTCCTTCCCGCCGGGGGCTTGCTGGGCCCTCCCGCCCGCGCCATCAGGGCGCCTGCCGGTGGGGAGTCTGGGGACACCACGCGGCGCAGGCGGGGATGGGGGCCCGGATGAGGGGCTGGCCATCCAGACGGTTTGGGAAACGGACGATAGATCGCTGTCCGTGGACCCCGGGACCCAAGCAGAGGGTCGGGAGCGCGCCGCTCTCTGGATTCTGTTTCCTTGACAGTTTTCAAGCCGCTCTCCGGAAGCAGATGCTCCCTTTATGCACAGCGGGTGAGGCCCTGTCGCTTGTGGCAGAAGGAGCGAGGACGACAGAACTACATCAGGGCCAAGGCCGCAGGCCGGAGAACACGGGTACCCCAGAAGCCACCGTTCAGCCAGATGAGGAGAGAATCCCGGGTCTGGACAACCCGGCATCCCGCTGCCCCCGCGGCCCCTGCCGGCCCGAGACCCCGGCCCAGGGCAGGGAGGGGCTGCGGGCCTGTGATCCCCACACAGACTCAGGGAGCGGCAGGGTCGGCCCAGCCTTGCAGAGCTGGACACCCGGGGGCGAAGTGTCCCGCCCCTGGGCCCTGGACCCTGCCGGCTCCTGGGAAGTGGAGACAGCTCTGGGGGGTGAACCTCAACCCAGTGAGGCTGCAGAGTGTGGAGGTGGGAGCGACCGACTGCCAGCCGGGCCCGGCCCCTGACAGGCCCCAGAAGGAGCGGGGCTGTCTCTGCCAGCGCACAGGAAGCGGGACCCATGTCTGCCCCCGGGTGCAGAGCCCTCACCCCGCAGGTGAGGAGACCAAGGAGACCACCTTGTTGGAGGAGTAGAAGCCACTCCAGGATCTTGGTCAGCATGGGGTCCCCCTGTCCCAGGTCAGTGTGAGATCCCCGCTGTCCCAGGTCCGTGTGTGGGGTCCCTGCTGTCCCAGGTCCGTGGGGGTGTCCCCACTGTCAGGCACTCCTGTGTTTTGCTCAGCTCCTTCTTCCTCTGGGCACCAGGTGGTGAAAAGCAGGGAATTCCCGCAACGGTGTACACAGCCCCACACGGGTCATGTAATCGCAGGAGGTTCAAGTTTCAGAAACGGGGTGATCCCCACAGTGTGGGGTGTGAATCCTTGAACATGGGACTGATTGCCTTCCTTAGCCGAGAGTCTGGGTTGCACTGCCCGCCTGCCCCGTCCTCCTGTGCCGACAGCTGGGCTCGTCTCCCCGAGCCCCATTTCCTGGCTCGTCTCCCGGGTCACCTGCCCTGTGTCAGCACCCTTGGGGGCTCGCAAGCCTCAGGGCAGGGGAGGCGCTCCTGCCTGCACTGGGCCGAGCGCCTGGTGTTGGGGGGCCCTGGATCCGGAGCCCGCCCGCTGTCCAAGCGGGACGTGGATTGCTCAACCCTCTCTGGTCCTCATTCCTGCTCCACTGCCCATGATGGTCTCCCCTGTCTCCAGCCCAGCCTTCCTGACCCCTCGGGCAGGCCCACGGGCTTAGGAAAACGCTGTCCTCACGCTGCGATGATGGGCTGTCAGCCGGGTTCAGGGTTTGCTCTCCGTGCCTGCTGGCGGGAGGCGGAGCCCCCCAGCTTCGACTCTACAGGCGGCTCGTGTTCCCCACTCTGCAGACAGCCACGGAGGCTCCTCACCGCGTGGCAGCCAGGCCCGGGGCTGCGGTGCGGGAGGGGCGAGGCGGGACGCTGCAGACGGGGCTCCCACCCCCAACTCTTCTGGGCAGATCTTGCCCCCGGCGGCCCGGGATGCCCCGCCACCTGCCTCAGAGGACCTGTGAGGGAGGGACGAGCACCCCAGCCCTTGGGCCTAAATCTCATGGGCATCGCGCTTCCAGGGCAATCCCCGTTCTGAGAATCCTGCCCTTCAGGGGAGGTTTTTTCTGGGACGTTTCCAGGCATGGCATGGACCTCAGACAGATTCTGCACCTGATCTCTGTCACGGACGTGGGGGCAGACACGGGGGACAAAAACAGGCGGTTCTAGATCCCGGAGCTGTGGCTGCCCCTGGGCTGCGGGCCGCGTGCCCCGCTCCCACCTGCGTGCCCAGCTCCCCCACGGACCCGGCTCTGTGCAAAGTAGTGGGGGCGTCCAGACGTGCTTGGGGGGCCTGGAGCATGCTGTCCACTTAATAGATGTTGATTCCCTTTGCAGCAAATAAAACAACCCGCAAATGCGTTCTTAGAGCTCACTGTAAGTTAATTAATACGACTCTCATGGCCTTATTATTCTTAGATACAAAGCTAATTTGGAAAGACACATGTTTCTTTTAAAGTTGCGTGGCTGAAAGGACTCAGGGCCTGAGTTGATTAAGAGAAAGCGGCCCTTAGCGTGCGGCCCTCGCGGGCAGAGGGAATATTAGATTAGGGTTCTCGCTCCCTCCCACACTGCCGCTCCTGGACACCAAGCCCACGTGAACTTCTCACGCTCCCCCGGGCCTGAGGTCCTGAAGCGTAAGTCCGCAGGCACCCCTAGGTGGGCGTCCCCCTCCAGGATGAGCCCTGCTGCATGGACACACACACCGTGTGGAGACCCCAGAGAAGGGACCTCGGTCATGAGACCCCGGGGGCCTGAGGTTCCTCTCAGCACCACCGTGGGAGCTGGAGCTGGAGCCCAAACTTCCAGGCGGCCCAGGCGCCTGAGGCTCTGCCTGTCTGCAGTGGGGCTGACCCTGCAGGCCGTTCCCGCCTTTGCTGCGCCTGGGATGCTCCTGTGGGACAGAGGATGCTGGAGGCGTAGGGCTGGCCCTGGGCACGTGGGCATCTCTGCGACCAGCCCCAGGCAGAGGCCGGTCCTCATGGGGCTGCTGGGGAGAGCTGGGGTCCAGGAGGGGACGGAGCAGAGGGCCCCCACATCCTGGCGGTATGCACATGGCCTCGCCGTCTCCTCCTCCTGCCCTCCTGTCCCGTGGGGCCTCCGATCGGCTGGGATCTGACTTGCATCTGCTGGAGACCCGGGTCCTCCTTGGGGTCCGTCTCGCCACCTCGGGGGCCTCCACTGCCAGCCCATCCATGGCCCTACTCCCTGGGATCTGGGAAAGGCACAGCCCCCAGCACAGACGGCTGCATAGGGACACTCTGCACACACGTGCTGAGTGACGTCGGTCTCACGCAGAGCCTGGGGCAGCTGAGAGCTCAGGAAGCCCATTTCTCAGGTGGGGACACCAAGGGCAGCGCGGTGACTGCTGTGGCCAAGGGCAGGCTACGTACCCCACGCTGAGCCCCGTGTAAGGGTGTTTGGGTGCCACTGGCCCGGGAACGATGTCCTTTGTTCGTGATCTGGAGGCTCTGCCTTGGGATGCCGCCCACCGCACCGCGAGGACCACCTTGGCTGGTCAGTGGGTGCCCTTGGCCCCTCACGGGTCTTGACACAGTGTGGGGAGCTGGAGGTGGCCGGCGTGGTCTGACCTGGTGGGTGCAAGCTTCCTCCGACCGTCATCGAGCACCCGCTGTGGGCTCTGTATTCTTGTGCGCCTGCACGGACTGGAGTTGGGGGATGCTGGGTGGGGTGCAACGGGCGCCCAGGAGGGTGGGCTCAGGGGGCACAGTGCCCCAGGGCGTATGGTATGGGGAGCAGATGGGGGGAGAAAGTGCTGCTGGGGAGGGAAGGGGCTCCAGTTAGCACAAAGCCAGTGGGGGGAGCTGCCCTATGTTTCCTGGGGGGAAGACGCCAGACGGTGTCTAACAAAGTCCAAAAACGACTTTCTGCGTGGCTCAGTGTTTGCATGAGAAGTGAGTCGGGAGAGAACCGTCTGTAGAAGACCTGGAAATCATTCAGGGGGTTCTCCACCCCCCAGGAGGGAGCACACACCCCCGCTCCCGGGGCGGCTCCATGCAGAGACCCCTCAGGACCCCAGCCCCACGCCCGCAGCCCCGTGAGGTGCCACCCTGCCCGGACGGGGCCCTGGACAGAAGGAGGACATCAGGGCTATGGAGGAAACGTGAGTCACGTGTCGGGGGTCGTTGGTGGCGGCGTGCGGGTCCCGTTTTGCCCTGCGTCCTGCTGCTTGGCGTCTATGGGGCTGTTCCCATCACGGCACGAGGTGTCAGCAGCGGCCGTCCCGGATGGGGGACTGTGGGAACTCTCTGTACTATTCCTGCGAGCTCTATGTAAAATAAAAAGTGCGTCTAACGGTTTTAGAACTAAATTTAAATCACAGAGGTAAACCAGAGAGAATAAAATCTCTTCCTTTGGTTAGAGCAGAAAAGAGAATTATTCCCACCCTTGTGTCCTGTGACTTTTGGGGCCCTCCGGCAGCGGCCTCCGGGGGCGGCCCTGATCGCCGACCCTAACGGTGCAGGCGAGGCGGGGTTGTGGGGAGGGTCTGCCTTCCAAGGAGGGGTGCTTGGTCTAAGTACCAGCTTTCCTACCTCAGGCCCTGACCTGGGGTGACGGGGGCGATTCCCGCGGGGCCGGAGTGGATAAAGCGTGTGGTGCCGAGAGGTCCCCTTCGGACCTGCAGCAAACGGGATGGACTGACCAGCAGCCCCCGTTGGGGATGCGCCCGCTCTCGCCTCGGATCTCTGCCAGGTGACAGCCGTCCCTGGGCTCCCAGGGGTGGGGACCGAGAGGGACGTCGGCAGAGCCTCAGGGGTCAGCTCCGTCCTGCCCGCAGACAGCCTGCAGCCCTCCTAGCACCCCCAAGGCTGGTGCTCCTGGAGGGAGAGGGCCTGGAGCAGGGCTGTGGGGGGTGGGCTGGCCCTGAGCTGGGGGAAGGGGCTCCGTGGCCCTCTCTGAGCGCCCTGGATGGCTGGGACCTTGCAGGATGTGGTGTCCAAGCCCTCGGGGTCCAGCCGTGCAGAGGTAAGGTGGGTATTGGAGACTGGGGACCAAAGGACCCTGCCCTAGACCCCAGGAGGGGATTAGCTGACGTCGACCAGTAGGTTAGGGCTGCAACTGGCTGGGAGCACGGCCTCACCGCCGTCTCGTTGTCACCTCGTCTTCCTGTCCCCACCGGAGCCCAAGAGCCCGCCTGCTGCCCGCCATGGGTCTCGCATCAGCACGAGCCTGCAGAAGAGAAGCCGTCAGAAACAGCGGTGGTGGCGGGGCGGGGGCCAAACAGGGCTCTTTAGGTCACTGCCTCAGAGGCGATGACGTTCCTCACCGAAGGGCACTCATGGCTGGATTACAGAGCACTGGCCTCTGCGTCCTCCACACCGTCTGCCAGATGGCCCGCGTGCAGCTTTCTGATCTCTGGGGCGGCGGGTCGGGTCGGGGCTCCCTGGACACAGAGGATACAAGCTCCGGAATGCCGCTCGGCACCGGCTACCTGCTGTCCCGGGTGAGATCTGTGCGAGGGGCCGTGGGGTCCCTCAGTGCGCCGAGCAGGGAGCAGACCCTGCATGGTACCCGCACTGGGGATTGCTCTAGCGGCAGCCATGCCCTGCAGCCTGTGGCCAGCCCACGTTCCCGGAGGCCACGGACGGGACGTCTCGGGACATTTGCTGCTCAGGGTTTGGGATTCAGAGCGGCCTTTCTGCAGACAGTGCCTGGACGAACCCCATAGTTGATCGAGTGGTCTTCAGACCCCAGAGAGAGACTGGCCTGCGGGGCGGGGCACACGCTGCAGACACACGGTGCGCTGCGCTAGGCAGTGGCCCCGACTCATGTCCACCGGGAACCTCGGGTCTTTGCAGGTGTAATGAGCTCAGAGGACGTCATCCTGGGTTAGAGTGGGCCCAGAGGACAGGACTGGAACCTTCCTGGGAGGACAGATGCCACAGACCCCGCACGGAGAGGCCACAAGATGATGGAGACCGAAAAGGGGACCCGTGGTCAAAGCCGGGGCTGCCGGCACCACCAGAGTCTGGAAGAGACTGGAGGGGTCCTCTGGGCAGCCCAGCACGGAAACACCTTGACCTCTGAGGGCTGGAATCCAGAGAGAAGGAATTTCCACTGTGGGGCTTGCTTAGGACAGTCAGGGACGCTCCCACACCAGGCTGCAGGGAAGAGGACGTCAGGACCTCGCCAAGCGTCCCTGTCCTAGAGGGGACGTTCCCCTTCTTGCCCTCGGCTCTCTGGGGTGCTAGGAGGCCAGGACAGCACCTCCCAGGCTGGGGCACTCAGGGGTCTGATGAGCAGGTGGCCAGCTGTCTGGGGTGTCCACCACCAGGGCTGCCTGGGACATGGGGCTCTGAGTCCTGGGGACCCTGGCTGGTCGGTCGCCATCCTGGGTGTTCCAGGGAATGAGGACCAGCCCACCTTGTGCTGCCACCTTTGGCTGAGACTCTGCTTAAAGAACGGTGTCAGGGTGGGGTCCCCCAGCCCACACACCCAGCCCTGGGAGCCCCAGGAAGGCCCGTCACCCTGGCAGGGTCTGCTGGTGGGGACAGGGCTCCTGCAGGCTTCCTCTGGGGTGCTGGCCGGGCATGACTGTGGTCAGGATGCTGGGGCTGGGCGGGAGGCAGTGTCGCTCCCCGAGCACCCTGTGCCACCTGGAGCAGGGCCCCACGGGAGGCCCGGCAGGGTGAGCCCCAAGCCGCGGGTTCAGAGACGAGAGAAGCCGGGCTGTCTACCGGGGGTCCAGCCTCGGCACGCTGCATCCTGGAGCACAGTGGCCGGCGTCACGGCCTCAGCGCGGAGGAACCCGTTCGACTCTGGTCTGAGTATTCAGTGCGTCTGCGTGTACGGACACCGACCGTCCTGTCTGCACGTCTGTGAAGAGATGTCTGCACGAGCATCTCGGGGGTCCCCCCGCCACAGGCCCCAGTGTTCTTCTTGATGCACTGAGAACCCAGCTCTGAGAAGGCCCCACGGGCACCGGGGCCCAGCAGCTCTGTGCAGGGGCAGGGCGAGGACGTGTGTGGGGCAGGGAGTCGAAGCGCCAGCCGGGCCGGCTCTGCCTCCAGGCGTCCAGTTTCCAACAGGAGTGCCAGGTTGTTGATGGTAAAGAAAATACTGGCAAAGAGTGAGTGTCTGGTAACTCTGGGGGGCGTGGGGGCGGCCCCTGCGTCTGGGTCCCTGTGCTTCCCAGCAGAGAGGACTCGTCTGAGCCTCACCCGTGGAAGGAGCAGGGGGCAGTCGGCGTCGGGCAGGCGCGTCCTCAGGAGGCCCCGTCTTCCCTCGGACGCAGGGTCCTCCTCCACCTCAGGGGCGCCCGTCCACCCAGCTGGATGCCCGGTCCCAGCAGCCGCCCTCAGCTGCGGCGTGCACAGAAGTCGCTCTGACCGTTTCTACCTTCGGCTGGAGAGGACACCGACCAGATCACGTTAGAGGTCAGGAGCTACCCTGAATTTGGATTATTGTTTTATCTGCATTTAAAAAACATCAATTCGGGGCGCCTGGGTGGCTCAGTGGGTTAAAGCCGCTGCCTTCGGCTCAAGTCATGATCCCGGGGTCCTGGGTTCGAGCCCCGCATCGGGCTCTGTGCTCGGCAGGGGGCCTGCTTCCTCCTCTCCCTCTGCCTGCCTCTCTGCCTACTTGTGATCTCTCTCCGTCAAATAAATAAATAAAATCTTTTAAAACAAACAAACAAACATCAACTCAGTTAATGCTCTTGTTTTAAGCAAAGGCATGGGGAGTTATTCCTGGACGTGCCCCAGGGGATCCCCTTCCCATTCTCTGAGGTGGCCCTGGGCCGGCCCAGTGGGCTTCCCGCAGGGTCAGGGCAAGCCCAGGACTAAGGCTCCCCAAGGAAGAGGGTCCCCAAGGAAGAGGGTCCCCAGGGAAGAGGGTCCCCAGGGAAGAGGGTCCCCAAGGAAGAGGGTCCCCA